>CM060916.1:128417490-129017490 GCA_030737875.1 Allium sativum
ATCAATAATGGGAGCCGACCAAAAGGACGAAAAAACCGACCAGCCTCTTCCTAAAAACCCACTTCCTACAGCACCAATGCAAATTCCAATGCCAGCTCCAATGACAATGAAGCAGATGAACACCCTGCACCCAATGACGCGTCCACCGACGGACTACAACCTCATCGAAACGAACCCCCACCCCCCCCCCCCATCGCCGGACGGATCCGCACCCGTAGCTTCATATCTGAAATGTTCGCATCCAAACCCGACAAAATTTCCTCCACCTACAACCTAGTCAAGAAAATGCACTTCTTGTACGTCCATGTCGTAAAAGCACGAGACCTACCCGCATCAGACCTTTCCGGATCCGTTGACCCATATGCCGAGGTGAAACTTGGAAACTATAAAGGCGTAACTAAACACGTTGAGAAGAATCAGAACCTAGTATGGAATCAGGTGTTCGCTTTTTCCAAAGAGCGGCTCCAGGCTCACTTTCTAGAAATCGTAGTTAAGGACAAGGATCTAATGAAGGATGATTTCGTGTGCCGGGTCGGGTTCGACATGGAAGAAGTTCCGGTTCGGGTACCACCCGACAGCCCGCTCGCTCCGCAATGGTACAGACTGGAAGACAAGAGGCGGAACAAAAATGGTAAAGCCGAGTTAATGCTTGCAATATGGATGGGCACTCAGGCTGATGAGGCCTTTCCGAATGCTTGGCATTCCGATGCGCATTCCGTTTCCTTATCGGATCTTGCCCAGACCCGATCCAAAGTATACTTTTCACCTAGATTGTGTTACTTGCGGGTGCAGGCCATAGAAGCACAGGATTTGCTGCTTTCGGATGGATCCAGGCCACCCGATGCATACCTCAAAGTGCAGCTAGGCGGACAGACAAGGCGCACACGTCCGTGTAACACACGATCCGTTAACCCGATATGGGGTGAGGAGTTGGTGCTTGTGGCCTCTGAGCCATTGGATGAACCTTTGGTGATTACCGTAGAAGATCGCGTTGGCCCAGGAAAGGATTACACCATTGGTGGAGTCGTTTTGCCAGTGTCAGCAGTTGCCCACCATAGAACTGATCACAACAAAATGGTCGAATCCCGATGGTACAATCTAAGCAGACCAAAGAATGTTACAGTCGAAGAAGGTGAAGAGAAGATGAAGGAAAAGGAAAAGTTCTCCAGTAAGATTCATCTACATATATTCCTCGATCTCGGGTACAACGTGCTCGACGAAGCATACACATAGCATCCTAGATATATAAACATACACATAGCATCCATAAACTCAGTAGATTCCCCTTGTCTTTGAGTTCTGTCCCGCCTTTCTCTCAAAGGCTAAGTGCACCAATAAGTCGCTATGCCTATACTTATTCCAAATAAAAGCATTATTGCATCTGAGCCCAAAGTATGAAACATTGACTAGTATGTGTCTGTTTTCTTGCAAATATAGTAAATCAATCCACATGGTGTATATTAAATAATAGCATCCAGTTGAATCAAATTCTATTCTCAGCCTGAAGCACGGCTTCTAATCATGGTCAAACCCTTCTGACCAGCTCATCCCAAGGGATTAAGTTAACCCAGTACTGAACATCTAATAGCTACCTGTATGAAGGCCAAAAAATTGAAGCTACCATGCACACAGGTACTCAAGAATAGGTCGTTACTACCATAAAAACACAAGTGAAATCCTATACCATAAATAAATCAAATATCATTAAATGTTTAGACATGAAGAGTCCATACCAGGTTGCTTTCTTCTGTGCTTACTGATAACCTGCACCAAACAAACTTTTGTCTTCTCCTATCATTGCACGTTTGTCTTCTCTTGTAACAATCAATTTTGCTAGTTTCTGCTACTATCGCATACTATAACAATCAATTAAGCCAACTGCTCCAAGACTCTTCGTAGTCCCGGAAACTTTCTTGATAGATTCAGTCCCTGATATAATTGAATGAATATCCACATAGAAGAATTTTTCCTTCCACTTTCCTCTTGTTCAATAGGTCAGGGTTAAATTTCACCACTGAAGAGTCAATAAATGCATCATTTTCATCTGCCTTTCTCAGCATCGGGGATGCCATTTCAAGCGAGGTATTTCTCATTGCATACTTATGTTTTTCAACGTCTAGTTTGCTCTTCTCAGCATCACTTTGAGCAACCAACTTGCTAAGCTGTTCACATCTAATTTCAAGTTATTTGCGTTTACAATCCAATTGCGACTTCAAATTCTACGGGAATGGTCATGAGCTAGGCACTGCATCTTCTGTATTCCTATATTGTAAGCCTGAAGTAGGGACTCTTTCTCTTCCACTACTTTACTTGAATACATATTAGTTCATTAAAAATCCCATGGACATAAATTAAAAAAATGAACATGATGAATTTATGTCCATGGGATTTTTAATGAACTGATGACTAGTACAGTTCAAATTTCACACTGAAGAGAAACAGATCCGCATCCTCAATTTTCGATTAAACTCCCAGATTTTCCTAATATTTCATAGATAATTTATGTGTACATATCAAACTTTTATCGTTCAAATATGGGTTTTCCGGTTGTATGGAAAGAGTATTGGATTCCACCCAATTGCTTCAGGATTTAAAAAAAAAAGGATAAACGTGAGAAAGGTTGTACAAAGATGGGCTATTCGGTATGAGAGTCCAGAAGGCAGGAAACTTGCAAACGAGGATTTGTTGGGCGAAACAGTGAGCCACTTTTGACATGAGACCAACACCCTTTTTCTTGGCTTAATTTATACACAGATAAAGCTTCTCTTTCAAACAGGCTTCGATGAAACAGTGAGGATTTTTTTTTTTTTTTTTGGGGGACAAATGAAGGTTTCGTCCTTATTTAGTAGTTCAATGAAATACTCAAGACACACCCTCATTGGCTTTTAAGATATTAGATGCCTGGCCAATTTATGCTAAAAGAAAGCCGGGGAAGACCACAAACGTAAAGTTCCTACAAACTGAAACTTTTTAGAAAACGCAAAAGTCTAACTAATGTTTAACAACTTTCCTTGTTTAACTTCTCCTGGATTTCAGGCTGTTATGTTGCTTTCATGTGATGGCATTTATCTTAAATTACAACATTTTTCTTAACACTACCCTTAACTCTGCAGTTACCAAGACAATGTTTGGTAATTTAAAGGATTTTGTCATAGGTAAGTAATTGACTGCTAGGATAATAAGATGACCTTATACTGACTCATGTAGGTCGAACTTGCTGTAGATTAGAGTCCTGAAGCATCTATGAAACTTGAAAACATGTTTGCATAAATTTGGCATGATAATTGCTGATGTTTTCATTAGACACAAACGTACAGAGAATAACTAATACCCAAAAAACACTAACGAGTATGTGCTAAAAGCTTTTAAAATAATTTTTTTTGCATGAGACTGAAGGTTATGATTATAAGGACTTACACTAACCAGGTCTTCAGCTTGCATCAATGACCAGTTTACCAGACTTCTATTAGATACTGCAAGCCCTACAAACATGGAACAGCGGATGGATTAGCATATATAAGCAGTTATAGTAATTGTTGCAACATATAGGAAACAAAACCGTAACAGCAAACAATCGAGTGGATCAACGTTCACCTGTAATGTTTACTCTTGGTTGACATTTATAAAACACTACAGAAGAACCATGAGATGCATACAACTAATGTTTAACCTAATATTCAGTATGTTGATGTAATATAGTGTTACCTAATGTGTGACTTACAGCGTGTTGAATTTTGTTGATTTAACATTGCCACGTACTAATTAATTTTAATACCACGAGTAACATAAATTGATAAATATTAGTCAGCACTCAGTCTCGTTTATATTCATATTTTGCATGTATTTATATCTAATTAATTTATTTCATTATGCTGTTACTCTTACCTGCTTCTTATAAAATACTAGATGAGAAGCATAAGAATAAATCCCGTAAAAGATAAAGGTGCAGATCAGCAGTATTTAAAATTAACAATAATGATCTAATTTAGGAAGTTTATGTAATCGTGTACACGTGCAAGTTTTAAAGAAAATGAAATGTGAGCCATATTATTTTCAACGTAGCCTAAAATTCATAATCCAAATTTGTCATGCATATCATATGATAGACATAACATAGATTTTTTTTTTTTTCAAAAAACAGCATGATTAACTAAACGTATAACAAATAAAAAAGTTATTATGCATGTTACAACAACCTAAGCTGAGTAAAAGAAGAAGAAGAAAAAAATCATCATACCAATGCACAATGATTTTGGATTGATAAGTTTTGACTATGCTACGATGGAGCCATTAGCTGAACAATGGAAATAAGAGAAGCTACACTAGTATGCCTTCATGACCCTTTCTTCCAAAGCCATCATCTTCTTCCAAAGCTTCATCGAGTTGTGATATATCCAAAGGTTGACAACTTATATAGGAATCCTCCTTCCACATTTCTAATTCAAGAAATCCTCTAGACGGTGGTTTCAATACAACATACCAGTTAGAGGCATCAGAATCCCTTGAGTAGAAAACTTGTCTAGCTTGTGAAGCTAAAATAAAAGGATCATTCTGGAATTGATTTTGAAATTGGTGAAGATTAGCTAATATAAAACCATCTTAACACCACGATCAGTATTAGCCCAAGCACATTTAAATAAAGGAATTTGCATAATATGGTAATCTAGCACAATAATTTGTTGAAGAACACCAAAATAAGCCTTTGAATTTGTACTTATATTCAAATGTGAATCACTCACACCAGTTGCTTCAATCATTATACCACTATTTTGGGTTGACCTTTCAATGCACTGGATATGAAATCTGCATCCATTTATAATATAACCAGTATATGTAGCCACTTGTCTTTCAGGACCAAACGATAACCATTTTATCTTCTCAGAAACATGATTTTTTGTCTTAATCTCCATTTCAACCTATATAGTAAGTTAAAATTGTCTATAACAATATTGTAAGCACATGTGCTTTTTACATATGAGGCACAAATACATGCAAAAATAATAAAAATCAAATTAATAGAATCGTACCTTTTTTTGAAACCAATCACAAAAGGTAGCTGAATGTTGATTCCAAAGCAATGTTTCATTCATGATCAAGCGATTGTCTAAATGCTTCAGCTCGTCCATATGCTTTCTAAAATATAAAACAGTGGCATAACTTATAAGTATTACATTATTTAACGTATAATTTAGTTTATCGGATCTCATTAGACTTACTTCTCATAAGACTGCACTTCTGGCATATTAAAAAGCACATAACGATGTGCAATTTTAAGCATTTCATTAGACATGGTAACATGTTTTTCTTTACTAATTGGACGTCCGATATGTGAAGCATTATTTTCAAATTCTTCATTTCGACCATGCTTCGCATCTATTTCAACATTTTGTTTCACATAACGCGAACAATATCTCATGCACTCTTCAGCAAGATAACTCTCTGCTATGCATCCTTCAGGGCGTGAGGGATTTTTAACGTAGCCTTTCAGTATTTTCATGTATCTACAAAAGAAAGGGATGATTATAAAAAAGATTTCATTTCAATTTATTATTTATGTAAAAGTATTTACCCATACATAGTATATCTGTCTGTATGCACTATACTTTCTATTGCTTTCTACTTTGGCATAGTAATATAAAAACTTCACATGACATTATCATTTGTACATTGACCAGTTTTTAAAAAATAAAATATATATCAACTTCTAGCTACATTTGACGGAGTTTCGTTAATAAAATGGTTCTCATGCGTAACTCAATATGATAAATAATTATGCTTTATAAATCAATGACAATGATAGAATTTGTCAATACTTTTGATCTATATCAGAGTAAATGCATCTAATCATCATCAAAATTTGATATTTATTTCATTTCAACAAGGTAGAAGGATTTTAATTGAACGATGAATCCTATATGAACTATATAAGATAGTTATACAAAACAAAAAGTGATAATATGTCACCTTTCAAATGGATACATCCACCGATATTGTACAGGACCACACAATCTTACTTCTCTCGTCAAGTGAATAGTCAAGTGTGTCATAATAACAAAAAATGATGGAGGGAAAAATCTTTCGAACATGCACAATATCTCAGCAACTTCATTTTCAAGATGCTCCAACCTATTTCGATCTACTATTCTTTGGCATATTTCGTTAAAAAAGGAACACAACCGAAATATTGTGTTTCTCGGACCCTTGGGTAAAAGCCCTCTCAAAGCTACAGGTAATAATTGTTGCATTAAAATGTGGCAGTCATGAGATTTCATTCCTATTATGTTATCATCCTTTAAGAAGCATTGTCGAATATTAGATCCATAGTTGTCAGGCACCTTTAACTTTCTGAATCGATTATAGAAAATTTGTTTTTCTTGCTTTGTTAAGGTGTATTGAGCAGCTGGAAGGTATGTCTTTCCGCCTATTTCTTGTGGATGCAGCTCTTTTCTTATTCCCATATGTTGTAGATCCTTGCGAGAGTTTAGCCCGTCTTTTGTTTTCCCTTTTATGTTCAAAATTGTTCCGACTAGACTTTCACATATATTTTTTTCAATATGCATTACGTCCAAGTTGTGACGTAGCAGCATATCCTAAGCACATTATAAAATTTTATCACTCGCTTTTGTGTGAAAAAGAATTAAACTGGAAATTCAAAGATGAAACACTTGTGTAATAATGATAATAGTTTTTACCTTCCAGTAAGGCAGCTCGAAGAAGATGGACTTCTTTTTCCACATGTAAGTGCTTCTATCATACGCAGCTTTTTTCTTCTTTTGGTTTTGTCTCTTTCTCTTAGCAACTCTGCCATTATTCGTGTTCTGTTCTTTTACTTTCTTTCCCCAATGATTTTGAATATTACTTACAGATTTTAGCACGTTTATACCACTCATTACCGTTGGCTTACCTCGTTCTTCGACTTTACCATCGAACCAACTTTTTCTTTTTCGAAAAGGATGATCCGAAGATAGAAACCTTCTATGGTGCATGTATACGCACTTACAACTGAAAGGTAACCACTCTGACAATGTATTAACCCCACAAATCGGACATCCGGTCTTACCTTTGGTTGTGCAACCAGCTAGATTGCCATAAGCTGGAAAATCATTTACAGTCCATAGTAAAACAGCATTCACCTTGAAATGGGTCTTACTAAAGGCATCATACACCTCCACACCATTATTCCATAACTCCTTCAAATCATCTATCAGCGGCTCTAGGTAAACATCGATGTCATTACCTTGTCACAAAAATAAATAATTTTTGATAAGCTTGTCAATTCGAACAACATGCGAAAAGTAATACTATGACGTAAGTTTTTTTTGTGGGACTTCAAAATTTGTATTCCTCAATCAGAATAAAAGCGAAAAATTCAATTCATCAATCAAAAGCATAAACACCAACAACAAAATTTCTTTTAAGTAGATCGCAGTATTAATACATGCAAGAACTTCCATGAGAGTGTAAAAAAAAGGACAGAGTTTACCTGGTTGCCTAGGGCCTGGAATCAACAAAGATAACATTAGATTTTCTTTTTTCATACATGACCATGGAGGAAGATTATACGTGACGAGTACTACAGGCCAACAACTATAAGTTGATCTAGGATCAGTGAAAGGGCTAAATCCATCAGTTGCAAGCCCAAATCTCAAATTTCTTGGATCAGAAGCAAAATCGGGCCATTTTTTGTCAATTTTCTTCCAAGCCAAAGAATCGACCGGATGTCGTAATTTTTCATCTTCGCTTTTGTTCATATCATGCCACCTCAATTGCTCTGATATTTCTTGAGATTTAAACATTCTTTTAAGTCTAGGTATAACTGGAAAGTATCTTAGCACCTTAACTGGAACATTTTTCTTCTCATTACCATTGTCGCCTTTTTTGTACCTTGAAAAACCACATTGTGGACATTTATCTAAGTTCGCAAAGTCTTTTCGAAAAAGACAACAATCATTCTCACAAGCATGTATTTTTTCATAATTAAGATTAAAACACTTGAGAAACTTTTTAATCTCATAGTTACTTTTAGGAAGCAAATTTTCATCTGGTAACATATGGTCATGTATCGCCTTCAAAAGTTCATTAAAACTCTTAGTTGATAATCCATTCTCAGTTTTAATTCGATATAAAGCTAATGTGGCAGAAATCTTTGTAGATTTTTTAAAGCCAGGATACAAAGGAAGTAAAGAATCTCCTATCATATCATCTTGAATGATGCTTGGATCGTTCAAAATGACTTCATCGTCAAAAGCATCGGCGTATAATCTATATGTATCCAAAAATTCATTATCTTCACAGTCATCTTCAACATTAATATGTCGTTCTCCATGCAAAATCCATGTAGTATAAGTTGGGTCCATACCATTACAAATTAAATGCTCAAATACAGCATATCCAAATAGATGAGCACCCAAGTTACGACATTTTGAGCACGGACAACTGATTTTATTAACTTGTTCCATGGTTTCAGAACCAAAATTCGCATTTGTGTTCTTAACAAGTTGCTCATTGTACTTTAAAGCTTGGTTAATGAAGTTCCAAGCTCCTTCTCTATATTCGCTTGTGACTCTAAAGCGTAAAATATTTTTGTTGAGACATGAAACAGCTGGTACTAACAAAAATATATCGGTTCAATGAAATTGTATAGTACAAACCTGGGTAGATGAACCCAAGACTTCTCTAGCCCATTACAAAACGGTGGCATATTATCTTCGACTGCAAAAAAAAAAAAAAAAATAGCTGATTAAATTATTTAGATGTTATATGTTATTTAATCTACATAACGGTAACATACATGAAAGTTAATCAAAGAACAAGCAGAACCTTTACATGATTTAATTCTCTAAAAACAGGTACTTATAGCCATACAGGAACAAACAAAAACAAACATTTTCAGCACGTGACATTTGAATTTATAATGCTCCTACCCAACTCCAAATGAGAGGAATAACATTCTTCTTCATCAAAGGCATGTGTAGAAATAACAACCAGAAAATATCTATAGAAACAACAACCAGAAAATATTGGAATTTCATTAAACATGCCATATCTATCTTCCAACTTGAACGCAACATATATTATATAGTATGTAGCTCGTGCCGATGGCACGAATATAAATGTTTCTATTAAATCTGCAAAGTTGCATATTGTGCTTTATGCGTGGATTTATCAGACTAAATATTATTATGCATAAAAAAGAGAATGGAACAATAATATGTTATTGAATTAGGCCTAAATCAATGAAAATGTTCCACATATCAACGTTTGGATATTGTAACTTGAATGAACAGAGTGCCCTTTACCTCTTGTTCTTGTACATGATGAAACTGTATTTCAATTAGCGTAATCTACTTCAGTTTGATATAACGAAACACACTTTGGACTTGTACATAATGAAAGCGTGTTTCAATTAGTCTAATCTACTTCTGTTTGATTTAAGGAAACACACTTTGGACGCAAGATTTACAATTAGCGTCTTTAGCTAGAATTAAGAGTTCGGAAATCAGAAATAAGAGTCCACATGCAGAAACTAATCAATTAGTTATTACTGGAATTAATTTATTATTATAATCGTCATTAGTAATTATTCTACCTAAATGCTATTAATTATTATTTTAAATTAGGTGAAATGTATAAATTAGTTATGATCAGTAAACAATAAGTGCAACTTCATTAGATAATAAAATAACATAGCTTTACTTCAAAATACAACCCCATCGGTTAAAATGTTTTAAAATGCAAATGGAGAAAACCACTATTTGTTCAGCAGATAAAAATTAAACATCAATTCATTTGTTCAATAACATAGCTATTATTTGTTCCCATGTTTAAAGAAAATAATAATTGAAGGTGAATGAATTTTAGCGAGAATATAAGTGGAACATGCCGTTTGATTCAAATGATTAAACATAAAGTATCATTCGAGAATCAAGAACACATAAATATCGTGCCAAAGATGTAAACGCTCAATTAAATCTTGCATTTACCTACCTTATCAGCAGCTTTATGTTATAGAAAAAAATGTCTATTTTACTTAATCACCGGATCTCCTTGCTTCAGAAGCAAAATATTGTAAATAAAAAAGATCTTTTCATGCACAGTTACAAAATTAACTACGGAATAACTGCAATTCAGCTAGGTGATTGCTCATAATTGATTGGAAACGTTGATATGTCAATGAATGTGAATTTAATGCGTGGATACAAAGAAAAGAACAATCATAGATTAAATGTCAATAAGCCATCTATATTAAAATACTTAACAGCATAATACAAAAATACCTTTACAACCTAATACATATACACTTCCTCAAATTTCCAACCCCAGTAATCCGTGTTTCAATATTGTTAACGTAGGTAAATCGAGGCTTTGGCAAAAAAATATTCTAAATAAGTAATAAAAATAATCGATGTGATGGAATTGAATTCATGATACAAAATTTTATAGAAAAATTTTACTTTCTTTAATGAAATCCTTTAAAACGATGAAATTAAAATAGGTAATAGGAAGCAAATTAGGGCGTAGTTTATTTCCATAGCACTGAGACTGAAGATGACACATGATAACTTCAATTTACTCTTGCAAAGCACTACTTTAAATACTTAATAATGGTATCTGTATAAGATATATTAACTACTAAAAGAACAAAAAAAACAGAACATAATAATATACAGAAATTTCAAATTCTGAAGTAATCACAACAGAATGTTTAGAAAAACTACCAGATTTCAGCATATGACAACCATTATGACATCTCCTATTTGCAAATGTAGAGTTGAATGATAAACAAATGAAATTTGCCCATCCAGCAATCCAGGTTCACTTAGCTTTAAATTTAGCTTAACAAACATAAACTTGCATATCAAAAGCTTTTATGTGTGTGTATCTAACATACTGTAAACCTTTGTTTACACATGTTAGATTTCCCAAATTGGTTATTAGATATTGTGTAAAGTGTTATCAGATTTTAATATTCCAATGCGTCTGCATCAAGTTATAATATGGATAATGGACTAAACACACTACGTAGAGAATTATCGGATATCAATATGCAAATGCATCTGCAGAAAGTTATAACATGGACTAAACATTAACCAAGTACCATATTTATGTCTTTCGATTAATTATGAGACAAAAAGTTTCGGCTAAACTATAATTTCTATATACAACATTGTTAAATCAACATAATTTCTGCAAATGCATCTACAGAAAGTTATAATATGGACTCAAACTGTCTGCAAACATGCTGTTGAGAAATCCCACAATCTTCCGAAAAAAAACTATGCATGGTTAAAGACTTTCCAAGTAAAGATTACATTTTCAGATATTGGCAAAAAGCAGCCAATGTTTTGTATAACAGTTTGTAATCAGATTAAAAAGCAGCCAATGTTTTGTATAACAGTTTGCAAAAATAATAGTGACAATCAAGGATTATACTAGCGTCCTGGTTTGGAGATTGAAATGCTAAGATTAAAGTATGGAAATTCGTTTAACGGTCTGTAATCAGATTAAATATGCCTTGTACCCAGCTAGGGCTAGAGGATGGGTAGACATAAATAAACCTTGCACACAAAACCAAACTTAAAATAAATCTGAACATAAAAACCAGAAAATAAAAACCATAATTAAAAATAGTAATACTCAGAATAAGTTAATACCAAGACAGGTGAAGTGCCGACGTCGATGAGTTAAGAACCCGACAATGGAGACTGAAATAAAAAGAAAGAGGGGCAAAGAAGGGAAGTCACCTTCGCTGGAAATCGGGTGTGCAGAAGAAGTCGATAAACGGAGGCTTGAGTTTGAGTGGCGGAAAGGGAACGGTCATGCCCGTGCAGCGCGATTCGACACTGATAATAATCGTTTGTCCCGATTTGAGCTACTGTTGATAGCGTCGATGTTTTCAAGATGGCGGGATTAATGCTGGAAAAATTAGATCGAATTTTTGGGAGAGAGGGAGTGAGCAATTTGGGATCAATCAGGAAGCAACGGATGAAAAATTAGGCAACTGTGTTAGGCGGTCCAAATATTCTTTTTATAACAATTTTGTCTTTGAAAAATAACACTTCTGCATATTGGAATTTATGTGACACAATATAGTAATATACATTTGGCTACCACTTGCATATCCATATTGGTTGGTTTTCTAATATGAATAAATCAACTGTTTTTTAAAAAAAGTCGTGTGTTTATTTTAAATTTTTGAGCGGCTATTACTGGTTGTTAACGGATTTTTATTATTATCGTATGAATTCAAACTCAAATTCAACCGTCAATAAAGTCTACCGTTTCGGACGGGGCACTGGCATCTAGGTCACAAAGCGATGCGCCCGGTTCTTGAAAATGTCTTCAGAAAACACAAAGTGATTCGTCGCAGTCGGGATTCTTCTTATTATCAAATATTGGTTTTATTTTGGAAAAAAAATCTTAGGTTTAAAGGGAGAGTTCGGCGGTATCGATGGTATAATGAACATAGACAAAAAGTTGTGAATGCATAGATTAGGAATTCTTTTGTATATATTAAACAAAAAAACCATCGAGTGAGTTGCTATATACTTATCTAGTAATTATTAGTATGTATTCCCTATATGCCTCCAGCATATACAAGTAATGTAATGCCAACAATTGGAGAGCGTTACATACTCTAATTTCAAAATGAGTCGTTATGCAGTCTCAAAGTATCTTGATCATGAATATTTAAAATAGCATATATGATAAATTACTCGCAATACAGTGTTTTGTAACTATTATCACAAAATATATTATGTATGGTTTTCCTATTTGATAAACTTGTAATCAAATTAACATAAAGTATCTTTTATTTTGAACAAATTCGTCAATGGGTTGTATGTATGTGTGTGTGTATGTGTGTGTATATATATATATATACCCGGAAAATACGAGCCAATTTAAAATTTTTAATTTGGTTATTTTAATGAATTTGGATGAATTGAAATAAAATATTTCAGTTAAATAACAAGTTAGAAATAGTGCGGCAGTTTAAAAATTTGAATTCGAACTTTGACTGAACGTACAGGATGCAAAATAAAACGGATTTTAGCGAAACCAAAAATATTTAAATTTGTTTAAGAATATCTTTCTAACGAATCTGAAAAATTGAAATTTCATAGCGGGAATCAAAAGTTATGGCCAATTGAATATTCAGAATGGTCGCTATAGAATGAATATAGCCCTTGAAAATAGACATTTTGCAAAGGACCTCCGTTTTCGACGAAACCACTTTTGTTGGATCCGGGATGTCAATTTATTGCTATGTTTCAAATTCCATAAATTTTGGAATTAATATGTAAGCTTGGCAAAGGAAAATATGTTTGATTGATTTCAGTCAAATTGGATCGACCAGAAAATGGTCATTTTTCAAACGGTCTCAAAATTCGACGAAATCAGTTTTGTTGGGACCGTATCATCCCAACATAGCAAGATAAATTTTTCGGGAATTTTTAGAATCAGTATGTGGCCCCGGTAAATTAAAATATACGTTCAAAATAGAATTTGAATATTTTATATTTTAATTTGAAGAATAATTGACTGTAATAGTCGAATGGGCCTTCGAAACATATTTCATTGTGTCCGGATTGGGGGTATTTAGCTAGGGGCAACAGTCGTTGGGTTTAAAATGGAGAGTTCGTATGGAGAAACACTAATTTTTGAAATAAAATATACATCGACCAATCATATTTTTTCATTCATTAATTAATTTTATAAAAAAAATCAAAAAACCCTCGTCTCTCTCCAGATCGACGGCGAAACCCGTTTCCTCTCTTCCCGGACATTTTCCGGCCAAACCACCACGAATTAACCCCAGCCCCTTTGGAACTTTTTGAAGCCCTTCTCCTCCTCTTCAAATCCATATAAAGTAAATGGTGACAACTTGGTGAATAGTTGCTATATTTAATTTCTCTTTTCATTAAGTAAATGGTGACAACTTGGTGAATTAAAGAGGGAACGAACACGTAGGGATTGGGAAATTGAAACGTAAAAAGACGGGTCCGATTATTAATTAAATTGGCCTGAAAGGTTAGCACAAAAAAACGAACGGTTTTTTAAATTAAAAGTGAATGAATGGAAATCTAAAATGGAACCAATAGTTTTTAGTTTGAAAAAGAAACCAAAACTTAGAAAGAAATACGTTTTAAATTTGAGAAGGCACAGGATCGTTTTCAAAATAAAATAAACAGGGAACAAATGGATTTGAAATTTAGACAAAAACGAACACAGTTATGGCATTATATATAACGAACAGTTTTGTGAATCAAAAAGTGAACGATTAAAAGATTTTAAATCTTAGATTATGATTATCGTTCGAAAATTCCTCCAAATCAAGGGGCTTCTGTCTTACATGCAGACCAAACAACGAAGCCGATCCTAGGTAAATCGAAATCTTTTCATCTAAATTCCAGATCTGATTTTCCTATGTTTAATTCAAATAATAAGCCTGATCTGAGTGATTTATCTTCGATTAAGCCTAAGGCTTGGATTGATGTGGTTTCCAAAAATAGATCCCATTAGAATCAATCAAATTGAAATTTTATGAACCTTCTGTTAAGGATAACATGAGAGTGGTTGTAATAGAGGAAGAGCTAGTACGAACAGGAGTTAAAGAAACATGATATTTTGGAAGATAGGTGTCATGACAAACACATGTCTGATACTGTTGTTAATATCTCGGCAACTCAGATTAATAAAGATGACAATGAAAAGGGGATTAATATAAACAAATAGGAGAATGCTTCCTTGGCTCCAATGTTAGAAGATTAATCAAATTCGAAGGGTGATAAATCTGGAAAGGCCATAACTTGTTGTTAACGGATTTTTACTTTATCGTTCAAATTCAACCGCCAATAAAGTGTATCATTTCATACAGGACACCCCCTCCTAAACTACTACAACCTGACCGGTCAAGTCGAAGGTTCGCTTTTAGAACTAAATTCGTTGATGATTGACCCATGGAATTGAATTTGAAAACCAAATGTAAAGTTTAAATTTGAAAACTTTAACGTATTGTTGTTAAAATATTGAAAAAAAATTAAACCTCAATAAATAAAAAGCATGTAACATTGCTGATCCGCTTTTTGGCATAAGGAACAGACGAAAGGTGGATCATGTTTGTTAATCTTTCTCTTTGATTCGGGATTGTCTATTTAAAATACATGTACTCCATCTTTTAGTCTCTCATTTCATACCTTTGGACCAAAATTTTGAACCTTTTAATGGGCTTTAAACCCGGTTTAAGCTCAAATAAATATTATTCATTAACAATTATTATTTACCAAGTTGCTCTGGTTAAAGAATTCGACTTTTAGTTGTTTTGAGTTGATTGTGATACAAACCCAATATAAATGAGGAGACGAACCATCTCTTGGGTTATAGTTCACTTCCAACAACTATTTAAGCCAACAATGGTCAATTGATAGAGTTGGGCCATAATTTGACTTTAATTAAAGCAAAACTTCCATAAGATTCACAGTATTCTCACGTCCAGATTACCGTGCAAGTTGGTTAAATTGATATTTTGTCGTATCTTACTTATATACTAAACAACATAAAACTATCGAGTGAGTTGTTCCATACCATTAATCAAATTAACTAAACCAAATAACATAATATAACAAGTGTATACTAAACATAAAGTATCTTTTATTTCGAACAAATGTCAACGGGTTGGATATATATTTCGAGTATTATAGAATATAGTTACTTTACCCCTACATCTTAAATATTTCGGACGACTCGGATTTAGAGAGAAAGATTAGCAAATTTCTCAGGCTCGTAATATCCTTGTACAATTTATTCTATAGATAGTGACACAATAGAGGTGGAACCGTACAAAACTCCATTTTAAGCTTACAAGGGACATTTAAAAATAATATGATTTACAAATATATTTTTTGTTAAAATTTTATTTATTTATTGTAAAATATCAACTTTTTAAGTTTGAATCTATATTCCTATTATTATTTAACGGAGAACGAATTTGTAAATAAAGTTTTGTTTATAAGATATTAATTTTAAAACGATGTAAAAACTTGTTAACATTATTTATTGATGATGTTTTATATTTGTAGATATACTACAACTATTAATAAAGGTATATTAAGATTTAAAATTTTTTATAGATCATACTATTAGTTTAAAATTTATTTTGATGTTTGCAACATCTTTTTTATTCAGGCTTGACTTATATTTATATTATTAACTAATAATTTATTTGATAGATCATATTTTAAGTGAGTATAATATTTGATAGCATTTGTAAACAAACGTTTTGTATTTGTAGATGAATGTTTTGAACTTGAAAAAAAAATATTTTATAATATCTTATGATTTTTAAGTGTGACTCTTAACTTCTACTATTCATCAACGAAAAAAGAATATATATATACATATATATATATATAAAAAGATTATTGGTAATTAGATCCTATTTTTAAGCGATATTAAGACTTGTTAATATTTATAAATGAGTTTTTTGAATTTATAAATAAATTTCATGTGGAAGATCTTATTTTTGAGTGGCATTATGATCTAATAATATTTCTAAATTGATATGTTAAATTAGTAAGTGAATTTTATTTTTAAGATCCTATATTTTTGCAATAATAAGTTTATAGTATATAATGGCATTTTTGATAGTTCATGTTTATACCAAAAAAGTGTGACCCTATGATCTAATTTACTTAATTATCTCCACTTTTGTCTCCTTAGATCTCTCTCATTTTAAACATTCTTCAGCATGTTATTTTTTGATGTTCAACTAAGATTAAAAAAAAAACTAGGTTTTTTAATCTTCTTTTAAACCATACAATGCAACGGTCAGTTTCCCACCATTAGAGAGTTTTTTTTTTCATTAATCATATTTTTTTATGTTTTACTTGCATACTGTTTTGAAAAAAAAAATCATCTTTTCCAAAAAAAAAAAAATCCTGTAACATGTCTCTGACATTTCTTCTTAAATCTCTTCAATTTACTATACTTAATATTAACTGGTCTAATTCACTTAAAATTCTTAATATTTGTCTCCGTAAATCTCTCTAATTTTAAACATTATCTATCACATTATTTTTTGATATTTAACAAAGATTAATGAAAAAAAATAGTTTTCTTTTATTATTCGATCTAACGGTCGGTTCCTCATCGTTGTACAGTGGTACTAGTTAAGTTAATCTTCTACTAAAAATTCACTACAAACAAAATATATTTCCAAACATACTTTTACTTATAATACATATCATTTGTTTTGTACAAGCGTTTACTTAAGCATTGTAAAATTTTAAATTTATATCATTAAAAATTCAAATTATGAAAATTCAAAATTTAAATCTTCAACTTTTGAATTTAAAAGTATAAAATTTTAAATTTTAAACTTTTGAACACATTAATATTGGAAATCCAAAACTTCAAATATGAAAATTTGAAATGTAAAATTTGAAATGCGTGTTTAAAAGCTGTACAAAAATTATACTAAATAAATAATAGTTGATTAATAAATATCAACTATCATACGTGTTTAAAAGTTGCTAACCTGGGGAACTATTTTTTTATATCTATGCACGCTCGTTAACGCAACAGATTTTTTCTTTCTTCTTTTTTTTGCGCGAAACACAACCGCACAGAGTGACAGATCAATAACTTCGTCCAGGGCATCTCAATTGCGATTATGGCGGCATGTTTTGGAGGGTTATGGAGGCATAATCGACGCTTAATTCGGCCACTCAATCATGTTCTGTATTCCAGTATAAAGTTCGCTTCTCCAAGATCAACCCTGCGAACGATCTGGCTCGATTTCTCCTTCACTCCAGGCACGTGTAAGTCTGATGTTTCTTTCTTCTTTTGATAGTAGGTAATCACGATGTTAGTTCCAAACGGTACCAATTGATGTTTTTACTAGGGTTTACAATTAATTTGTGATGTTTTTGGTAGAAGTTTATGGTTTGGTAGTTCCAAAGTCTATCAGATTTCTTTGATTTGGTTCAACCATGTGTTGCTAATTTGTTTTCCAGCAGGATTTCTATAGATTTTAGGTTAGGAAAGTTAATTAAATTTCTTATTCTTTCTTAAATCGTTCAATGTTTGTTATTGTTCCGACTTAATCTTCTGAACATTGTTCTGTATATGCTGCAGTACCGTAGTAGTTCAAATACGTCTAAATTTAAGACAGTAGGTATGACTCACTGGTTTTTGTTCTGAAGTTAGCTAAAGTGGGATAGGAAATATTTTATGTGAATCACCAAACGGTCATTTCAAACTATTACTCAACTCATATGCAACATTAATAAAATTTTGTCGTATGATGCATATTTTTACCAAGTTGTATCTTCATATGTGATAACTGTTGGCAGATATTGTTTGCCGGTTACTATATATGATGTTCAAGTCATTGGAAAATTTTAGATTGATGTTAATTCCTAAGATACTTAATTAATAAGAGGTTTTGATGGAATTTTTGTTTGCATGGGAAAAACTATTTGAAGCAGTGATCACCTTCAATTTGGATTAAGGACCGTGGCTTTCATGCATAAGCACATGGAGGTAACTACTGCTTTAATATGCTAATTTATATTTATATTTGTATACCATATCACTGACAACAGAATTAAAATGGTTTAAGCTTGCCAAAAAAATAACTCGTTCGTCAAAAAGACTACAACCATCACCAATAGACGTTACTGGAGTCCAGGAGGGCATCAACCAAGAGTCACGCTTAGATGACTCGCTTGACGTAATTCACTGATAATACACAACACTTCTATTTGTTAATGGTTTTTTTTTCATATAAATTTAAAGTTTATTTAATAACTAATGTTGCAGAAATCAAAAAGTACTGGAAAGCGAGCCAAAAGACCACAGCCTTTGCATTCAAATTCCGCTTTGCTTGATGATGATAACATTCAAGAGTCCAACTTAAATGATTCATCATTGCCAGATGAAACAACAGTGGAAAAAAATGACCCTAACAAAAAGGACAAGAACCCTGAAGTCCAAAAGAAGAAACGTGGCAAAACGAAACTCAAGGGTTTAGGAATCCAAAATTCATGTTGTGTAGGAATAAATGTGGATTTTAATGAAAAGGGGCAGCCAATATGTGATAATTCTATTAAATTAGCCTCTTTCATTGGTGCGCTAGTTCGTGATAAAGTCTCAATACTTTGTGATGACTGGAGAACGGTTCCTGCAGATCATAAAGACAACCTTTGGGCACTTGTGGTGGTAAGCTTAGTACTATCTCTCATTTTTTCCCTCATAGTTGCATAGTTCAGTGTTGGTAGCTTGTACTACACCTACATCCAATAACATATGCAAGGCAAAAAATGATAATCTGAACATAATATAACAATCAGATTAGATCATATCATAATATTTTCATTACTATTCAGTAATTGCAGTTATGTATTGGAAAAATGACAGTTCTACAATGATACTAATCTTCTATAAGCCTGTATATCTGAACATAATATAACAATCAGATTAGATCATATCATAATATTTTCATTACTGTTCAGTAATTGCAGTTATGTATTGGAAAAATGACAGTTCTACAATGATACTAATCTTCAATAAGCCTGTATATCTTCTTCATGTGTGAGTGTGAATACCTTATATGCGTCATTGTTAAAATTTTGAGGCCGGTTTGGAGCTCTCATAGGAGGCCAATAGGTGTTACTTTAAGAAAGATGAACCTTATTTTGCTTTTTTATTATTACCTCTTTTGTAATATATGTCATAATTATAGTAACAGCTAAGGTTTGAACATACCTGAAGTACTAGTAATGAACTGTATCATGTTTGGCTTTGTTTTACTCCTAAAGGTAGTTATTGTCCTGATGCATGTAACAGTTTCGCACCTTTAAATTCAGTATAATGCCAAATAAGTTATTTAGCATGATATATATATTAGTTGTATAATGTATGTAAATGTTTTTATACAATGTGGCCGCTCTGTTATTTGCATTATAGGATAAAATAAATATACACCAGTTGTTCAACTGGAAAGATCTAACTAAATAAATATATGTACGCATATGAATGTATGCTCGTATCCGTGTGTGTTTGTGCTTAATATTATATTTGATATTGATCTTATTCTTATGTTTGTTACAGCAAAGGTATAACTTGGATGAAGCACACAAAGACTACATATTGAAGAAAATGTCAATTTGTTTGAGAGAGCATAGATGCAATGTGGGGAATGATGTAGCACAAGCTCAGCTGTTGGGTCAGGAAGAAAAATCCAAAAAACTTGCTGAGTTAAAACCTTTGAATTTGACTGATCATGAATGGAGTGAATTCATAAAGACCAGACTTTCAGTAAAATTTCAAGTAAGTTGAAACCATCCATAAATGAGTGTAATCTTTTATATTACTATTAGATAATTATTATTTAGTTCATGTATACATGATGCGCCTAAACATTTTTATGAATCGACATGGCAAACTGGACAAAAAATATAATACCATTATTCTAGTGCGATAATCAATGATTATAAGTCCTAGTACAGCTAAATTTTACATATACTGCTTGAGGTGTTTCAGTTATTGGAAACCATCACTCGCTTACTTTGTACCATGAGAAATTCTTAGTTCTTTTGATATACATAGTCAAATAAATTTGCTTGTTTGTAAAAATATCGGTTAGGTGACATGCTTACCATTTAACCATCTGTTCATTTTTTTCTTCGTCCTATTATAGCTGCTTACTGTTGTTTTCTTGAAAACTTTGTAATATTTAAAATGATTCAGTAAATAAAAGTGAAAAAGACTATATATTCAATCATTTCCAAAATTGTTACTTGCTTGTAATTTTCCCAAACTGAAATCTATAGTCAAAATTTATGTTTAGAGCGACAAAATAATAATAATAATCATACTCACCAAAATCACAAATACATTGAAAAAATTTGTCATTTTTTAAACATAACTAGCATTTTGAAGTTCTTATATTTGTTGGATAAATTCATTTTCTTCTTCACATTACAAATGGAAAGAAAACCGTTTTATTCTTTTTCCTTATTTGGAATCAGGTAACCTAAAAGAGAATGATTTAAGAATAAGGGTTCTGTAATCGTAGTCTGTCATTTGTCAAAAACAAGTTGATATAAAAATAACAATTTTAGAGTTGTGGTTCCTTGCTTGGATCAATCAAAACACTCCTTCCTCACAAAATAAACAGCGGAAGCTTTACTTCTTTTTTTTTCCTTTTTTTTTGGCCCTTCGTCAAGTGGAATTTGGCAGCGAACCATCCTCAAACACATGCGTTCCTGCCCTTTTGTTTTTTTTCTATGATTTTCTCCTTTATTTTGTATTTGCTTAACTGTTTTTCTCATCCCTGCTGATGCCCAAATGTATGCAATGCCCTGTGCTTAGGCCCAGTATGCACTGGGTTAAATTCAGCTACAATCACAGACAAGTGTTAGTATTAGCAACAAAACGATATTTCAGTATAATTTGAAAGGAAAAAATATTTTGATGAATTCTTTTGATATAGGCCAAAAGTGTTTTGATGAAGAAAGTAAGGGAAAAACATACTCAGCCACACACGATGAGTCGACGAGGTTACGCAAGATTAGAGCAAAAATTGGTAAATATGCATTTTGTACAATTGTTGTTGATATTGTTTCGTTAATACATTCGTTTGTTAAAATATAGCTACATAATTTTATCCATGAAATGTTGCAGAAGCAAGAAAAGCCAGATGAAGAGATAACTAGAGTACTCTTATGGACTGAAGGGCGCTTAAACAAGGATCGAAAACCGACAAATAAAGCTGTTGAAGAATCGATGGTAAGGAAAACACATTATTATTTATATAATATAAACTAATGTAAAAGTAATATTAGTTCAAAATTTACTGTTTATATTTTTTATCGTAGGCAAAAACAAATAACGTAGTCTTATTTGAATTATTCATATAGAACCCTTCATATTTTGCATGCCTAACAATCAGTTGATATTATCCAGAAAAAAATAGAGCAGTATAACAGCTTACAGTCCAAAAAACCAAGACTATCACTCAAAGATGATGCCCTTTCAACTGTTCTTGGCAAAGACCGGCCTGGTAGAGTGAAAGGGCTTGGATTTGGAGTTACAATGTCAAAATTGAAAGCTCAAGCACATACCAATAAAATGATGCTCACACTAGAAGAAAACGTAAGGGAACTTCGGGCTAAGGTGGACATGTTGTTGCAAGTAAGCGCGGGATTTTTTTTTCCATGCTTTGCCATAATTTGTTTAAAACTATTGTCTCATTTTTTTTTCCGTGTTCATGACAGTCAAATCATCAAGCTGATAATGAACACTTCCCTGAGCTTAATAATTCTATGGTAAATATTAAAATAATGCAACCTTATTCTATCTAGGTTTAAATTGTTCCCATTTGATGAACTAGTATAATTTAATTTATAGTCCAAGCAGTCAAACGATGTTGAGAACCATGTCAGCTATGAAAAAGTTGGACCAGTTGTTTCACATGACCCGGCGTTTGGAACTAAATGCAAATTAATGAGCTGGTATAAGAAAGGGGAAGTGGTGGCTGAAGGTGTAATTTTTTCCACAAATCCCTGCGATCTGGTTCACTTCAAACCTCTAGGACTTGATGCTTGGAAAGTATCTGTCGATTACGCTAAGGATGAAGAAGCTTATTTGTGGCGAAGTACAGATGAATTTAAAGTTATTGGAGATGCTGTAGGCTCTACGGTTGCTTGGAGCAAGGAGTTCATCGATTTAGATCTTTCTTCGTAACCAGATAGTAATTTAGTTCTCGTAATAAAGTACTTGAATTAGGTTGTTTGATTTGTTTTTTTCATTTTAGGATGTTTGATTTGGTTTTTCAGTTTAGAAAGTTTGTAATGTTTTGAAGTTCTTAGATGTTCAACCAACAATTTGCATAATTTCATTTCTAGGTTTCTTCAATTATTTGTTCATGGCATTTCTATTCTAATTAATTCAGGTCATAAAGATGGTATTGAATAGCATATGATGTGTTTTCACATATGCTTTTTGGTTCTGCTATTTTCCGTTTGGTCTGATTAGCAAGTTCATGTATAGAGATATGTCATGTGCATTTATACAACCTCATAGTCTTGATTATGCTAACTGTATTTTGTTGTGCATTTTATACAACATTGTTTCTATGGCAAACTTTGTTTCTATGGCATTTTATACAAAGCCAAACAGGCAGGCGGAGCAGCTGTGCGGGATACCAAGGTGATCGTGGTGCACCACATTTTTGCTACATGACTGCCTCCTGACGACAGACCCAAAATCAAACTGAATTATTGAGGTTTGGAGGAACAATTTTCATTCAACCTTTTACCGAATCAATGCTCACATTTATTGACTAACTGGAGGTGGCGAGAAATCGAATCCAACAAACTTTTATTGGACCCATGGTGTTCAAACAGAATTATTTTCAGGTACTGCTTATTTGCCGTCAATAACTATGATTTATAAATTATAATCGTTCTGTCTGTTAAATTTTCTTGCTACAAATATAGTACAATGCAAATTTTGAACTGTTATCTTATTTTTATTCGATTAGGTATTGCCACCCTGTTAGATTATCCCAATGACAACTCTATATAAGTACGGAAAAATTGGTTTTGTTTGTGTGAAATATGCTTCTTGCTGGAAATCTTGAGTGGACTGTAAGGAGAAAACATGATTTATTTTAACTGCATTTCCTCATTATTTTGCAAATACAGTAATACTTTTATTTGACTACAGCGTCTCAGCCCCTTTTAAGTGACATACACACACACACATCCCTGTTCACAGTCACAAAGTTGAGAAATCTAGGAGATGCTTAGCAAATTTGATGGATGGTCCGTTGATAAATTTATTATTAGCTTAAAACAAAAATTTCAGGCAGTTCATTTTCTCTTTAACTTCCTCCAGCGATCAAAGAAGCATGTAATTATTAGCGTATATTCAGTTGCAAATAAGCGTGTTCATATAATTTCTGTGCAACTGTATTATTAAGTTGTAAGCTACTTTCCCTTTTATGTTAATAGTAAATAATTATATTTTAGTATGTACTGTATGTGGTAACCTTTTGTAAACTCATCTAATAAGTTCTTTGCTTGTATTTTTATGTGCCTTTAGTTTGGTTTGTATTGTAGATAATTAATTTAAATTGAAGATAATATCTCATGGACATTTTCGGAAAATTTAGACGAAATGGAAAGAAAATAATTACTTGCATATTTGACAACATTTTGTCCTACTGCACAATTAACATTTTGTCTATGTTTAATTTGAACAATTTGTTGTTGGCATATTTCTTTAATTATATCTTACCCACTTTGTAACTTCACATATAATTTTCCTGGTCTATTCTATGTTTTTATTGCATAATTGATTCTGCTTTTAATCTACTACCTTAATTTCATATATTAAATCATTTCTGCATAACAGCTTAGTAATTATTATATTCATACGATTTTTCTTAACTGATTTGCTTTCGTTACATATTACTTTCCTTTTAACACTTATTTGCATTAATTACTACTTTTTAATCTAGTATATGCGATAGCCTTTATTGCTTACTAATGTAGTAAATATAATTCTTATACCATTTACATGCATTAGTTGATTTACATTACAGTCAATATTAATGTAGACAATTAACTAAATTGAAAATGTATGGGAAGAAACTAATTAGTTGCACCATGTGCAAAATACAGTGTTATCGGTCTATTTATTTGAATCATGTGTTACACACTATACAAATTATATGTTTACACTGTGATTGTTTCCATGATTCATTGCACAATCAAATCATCTTTAACTAACTATCCTAATTTCATATGCATACCATTTATGCTCAGTCAATTCAAAAATCATAATCCAGTATTTAGTATAGTTTACTGCAGTTGATTTGATTATGTTCCACATTACTTTCCCCTTTATCTTATGAATAAACATATTCTATTTTTTAATCTGTTATATATGGAAATTTTTTATACTTACTAATTTGATAATTTCTATGTTTACTGCAGTTGTGATGTTCGTTCTTAAATATGTGAAATTTATTGTCATGCTAGCAGTAAATTTAGCGTGAAATTTTACAGTAAATTTAGCATGAAATGGCATAGTGATACCAAATTTGTTGTCATGCTTGCAGTAAATTTAGCATGAAATTTATTTTTTAAAGGGACTTAAATATGCTATTTACCTATTTTTAGATGTGGCTAATGCTTGTTCTTGCTTGCAGGCAAGTGAAAGCATCTTTGGACATGCTTGAGAATGAAACTGAAGTTCATCCAAAATGGTATTTTATTAGCTATTGGCAGAAGATCTGGGATTATAACAAGGCTGCATAGATTCTTGTTTTGCTCTCGTCCTTTTGTTTTCTCGTACTGTATGCCTTCATATTGATTATGAGCTCTCCTTTGTCATTGTTCCTTCTTTAATGATATGATTGTTGTTCAAATTTTTAATTTGATCTTTTTAAAGATTTCATGCAGGCCATGATGTAACTTTTGTTTATGTTACTCAATTCAAAGAACATGAGATGAATTGAATAATTTATCATATATAATAGTGCATAAAGCATGTTCATTTCAGAGAACATCAGATGTATTGTTTCATATTTGTTATTTCTGAAGTGTGTGGCTTATCCTTTTACTGTGCTGTTTCAGCTACGCATCTGCATGCATTTCCTTCATTTTTCTGGTTTATATGTCCACAAGATAATTGCTTTAGTTTATGTTTATAAATTTTCTATCTTCAGGCTAAATGTATTTTTCTCTACAATAAGTAAACATGAGGATGTCCTTGTTACTACTTTAGATTTTAAAATGATCTTTAACTAGTTTTCAATGTCATATTATTTCAATTGATTTTAAATTTAAATAAGCATAATTAGTTGACTATAACTGGTTTAACCGACCGAAAAAACCGGTATTTTTTCGGTTTGGTTATTTTGGTTTTCAGATGAATTCGGGCGGTTTGGTTATTATTTATGGTGACTTCCCACCTTTGCCCTCTACTCTTGTACAGTATTTGTTCTTGTCGTTCGGGTTTCGCCAAGTTGTTCTTATGTATTCTGGTTTTGTAAATAAAGTTACCCCTGTTCAATTTTTTTTTTGTAAATTTGACATGTCCAGATAAATGTTATTAGCATTTGTTGTCTGCATTTTAGGTGTAACATTTATGGCTAGAAAAAGAGAAACATGCCAAATGACGTTGTAATATTACCTGCTGACTAATCTGGTTGAACTGAAAAGTAGACTGAGATTTGACCCGAAACTTTAACGTTACTTTAACCTATAGTCCAGTTGTTTTATTGATTGTGGTCTTTGACTCTATCATAAAGTGGAAAACTTTTGAAACTGAATTTATCATATCACATGCATCTGCTTAGAATTTGTAAAATGATTAAAATAAGTTACAATTTTTGAATGTAATAACGCAGGCGGGACAGAAAAATTGTCTTAATAAAAGAAAATTAAATGTCATCTCTACCTTTTTTCAATGAAATGATGAATTCATTGTCTAGTATCTACAAGCTTTTTTTCTCAAATTTTCATGTTTTATTTTCAAATTCTGATTCATTTTTTAGTGTTTTAATTTTTGAAATACGTACTTTATATACTATATGCTTTTTGAATTTAAAATTAAAAAATTAAGAAAACAAATATGTGGTTTCATATATGTAAATCAAGTTAATTATTTTTTTCAAAATTATGAAAACAAATATATAAATCCTTTATACCATATCAAACATAACAACTGAAATAAAAGAGAAAAGAGACCAGCTTTGGATTTGGATAAGATATGGTTTCAAAAATTAAATTATATGGATCCAATTCATTATGGAAAATAATATTTAGAATCCGGTATCATATCTATTCGTACTGTAATAGAAAAATCAAACCACTATCAAACAAAGCAGTAGTTAGACCAACAGTTTGTTTCGTTATTATCAATACTTAGTAATGTGGATAATAACTTGTTATAGTTTAATTAACAGAATAATATCCGGTATGTTTTTTAAATTTCATTTCAAAATAATTAACATAAACAACCATTATGAATGATGATACCTTCATGTGGATTGGAGAGGTCACCACAAGCCTAACTAGACTTTGATATTATTTATATCCTAGAGCCTTAGTTGAAGAATTGAAAGTTGTAGGGCATAAAAATGAAAATGTACAATAAACTATATGAATGAGTGATAAAAAAACATCCGTTGTAAAAGAAAAGAAGCTTTACGATATGAACTAGTTTTATTAAATATGATGTACTTTGCAATTTCGAACGAACATCATCAAACGTAAAGTATATGATTACAACAATTTTGTCTTAGACCAAAAATTACAACAAGAAGTTCAAATATGAGAATTAACATCACTGATAAAAATTTGTTAAATAAAAGATCTTTAACAACATAAGATAGACATCGTCATAAATCTGAATTATCATAGCATTATTCGAATGTTGTAAATTATATAAAAAATAAAATTTACAATTATTTTTTGTTGTTGTTTAACTTTGAGTTTACAACGTTTGGTAAATATCGTTGAGTACTACAAATTTACAATATTTAAAAAACGTTTTTGTATATGCATGTTTCAATAACATTACATATATGTTATGATCAAAGTATATATAAAACAATGTACAAAAGTCATCGTTAAAAATTATTTTTGATGACAGTTTAAACAAACATTGTAAATAGTCTTATTTTACAACATTTATATAGGGAATGTTGTTTGGAAAAATTTACTACGACTTTTTTCTTAACAAATGTTATGAAAGGTTCTATGATTTTACAACACTTTGATGAACTGTCGCAGAATCAATGTTGTAAAAGGGTGTTTTTGTTGTAGTGATATTTTGTGTTCACGGTTTTCTAATTTAATAGAATATCCGTTTCGCGAACAAGTTTTTGGTGCCGTTGTCGGGGAAAGAAATTTGATTTTAGTTATATTCTTTGGATTAATTTTATGTGTATTTTCATAAAAAAATCATTTGTGTTTCTGTGTCTTGTTCATTTTCATTTGTTATTAGTATTTGTTTTGTGTGTTTACATTGATTGTGTGTGTGTTTATTTTGTGTGTGTTATTTTCTATTTTGTTTTTCTTCTTTTATAAAGAAAAAAAAGTGTTTGTTTTTGTGTTTCCTTTGTGTGTGTTTTTGTGTTTATTTTCATTTTGTATAGCTCTTTCTTATTTATTTTTTTGAAAAAAGTAGCATTTGCATTCTGTTTACTGTTCCTTTTTTTGTGCATGATGTTTCATTTGTTCCTCCTGTTTTCAGTTGCTCTGTGCATACTGTTGTCTTAGTTTTGCACTGCCTAGTGCACAACCCCAAATTCTATTTACAAATTTTTATTCTGTTCTCAAAACTGTTTTTACATCTTTTCTACTTCACTCTTTCTTCCCGCATCACTTTTCTTTTCTTTTTCTCAATTCTGTGCAGGCTCCATTCATGTCATCACCCACAAACTGTTCCCCACTACTAACCAAAACCATCGACCACTCCATATTCATACACCTCTGCACCACAGCAAAACCTCTTCATCATCAAGTACAAAACCACATTCATACCATTTGCCATCATCAAAACTCAACCACCTTCAATAGCAAACCCCCTCAGTCCCTCCACCATTCATACTCTATTGCACATCACCACTACCACACAACCCATTCTCCTCTCGATCACAGTTACGAGCCAGTGCACCAACAGCCAACCTCTCACTTTGCCATCTGAACCAATACCGAAACTGCAAGCTTCTACAAAATCACCACTAACTCCATCCATTCCTTGCCATTTCAAAGCAAATCGACCACAAAAGTCAGCATTACCAACAACTGTCCTCTTCGCATATCAAACTTCCTTTCACCAATATATCAGCCCCATCATCCCTTACCGCTACAGCCGACTCATGCTCCAATTTCAAGTGTCATCAACCATACCTAGACTCCAATATCCATCATAACCCTCATACCATTAACAGTTCACTTAAGTACCACTTCCGTTCAACATTCTTCCCCGACTTCTGCCATGCACATATACCCCCACATTACCTTCAGTGTTCACAGCTTTCAACCTACACTTCCTCCTAACCCAATTCTACCACAAACTAGTCACACAACTCACTTCAGACCACAATTTCAACTCAACCATCATCATACTTCAGTCCCTTTCAGTCCCCGATCACACTTCTTCCACACCACATATAGCTCTCACCATCAAATAACTTCACCTTCACCTTCTTCACAAACATTTACTCTGACAATCAAAACCATTTCATCACACTTCTGTCAAACCCATCCCCCAAACACGTTAGCCTTCATTGCAACGCCCCCTTCATCAATAGCCAGCCGCCTGAAACCCAAACCACCTCCAAAACCCTCACCAAATTCGAACATCCATCGCCATCTATATTTGTTCTGAACTCAATCGAGATGCAAGCCTTAGATTTGCTGATCGAATTATGTTTTAAGGTTCGAGTTTGGAGTCAGATTTGCTCGTAATTTTGAGATTCGATTTCAGAAAGAAAACAGTGAGAACTGGTTAATTACATTTTTTTAATTGAGCTGGTGTATGAGATGATTAGCCGATCAAGTTAATCTTTGTGGCATAGTGGAGACGATATTTGGAGTCAGATTTGCTCGTAATTTTGAGATTCTATTTACAAACTTTTATTCTGTTCTCAAAACTTGTGACCTTTACATCCGTGGGCTGCCCTTTGTTTCTTTGGTTTGATGTTCAGATCTTGAAGTGTCCTAAGTATTTTCAGTTTTAATTTTAGTTCTTTCATTCCTCCCTTTTCCCTTAAAATAAAATAAAAAAACATTTTCTTTGATTTTTGGTTTTGATTTATTATCAATCCAATTTCCTTTTGTTTTAATTTCACTCATTCGAAAAAAGAAAAAGAAAAACTTTTCCTATCACTTGTTTATATATCGTCTCCACTCCTTCAGGTTGCAAAAGGCGAATTAGACTTGCTTTGCTTGGTTGGATTGCTTTGCACCACTTTGATTGCGCTAACTAAAAATCGCCGCTAAAAAAATTGCTAATAAATTCAGACCCTCTGGTATTGTTCTCCTCCCTTGTTTTTATTTAATTGCATTGTTGTTTGCTTGCATTTGCATAAAAAATCCAAAAACAAAATTAAAATCATTCGTAGTTGCATTGTTAATACACGTTTAATTTCTATTTTGCATTCATCTCATTTTATTTTCTTTTCTTAAGGGGACACCCCAATTCACATACGGTGGGGAGTTCATCACCCTTCTTAGCCCAGAAAATTGCATATCATCGTGGAATTTGACTAATAATAACGGTTAGACGTTGGACTTAAGGGAGTCGCAAGCTCATTGAGGGCTTAATTATATTGTGATAGTTAATATATTTAGAACGAATTATTTCTTGGTGTCTGGACTACGGCAGAGAAATAACCACTTATAAATATTATGGTGATTCGTAAATATTATATCGGTTGTTACTCTGAATGTACTTAAACATTCGATTGCATTTCTAGGGTGATTCCTGGTGCATCGATAACTCATGTCCGTTAACTGGATGAGAAATCTTTTGTTTTAAGTAATCAAACGTGTCACTTTATAATTTTGGGTTAGGAGCCACTAAGGACAGAAAATTTTGTAGTTAATCTTTGCATTCATTTAGTTGCATTAGATTCATGCATATATAAAAAAAATCAAAAATCCATAAAAAAATCATCTTCATTTGTAAATCAAATCGTTTTTTATCTTATCCAAAAATTCAAAAAAAAAACCAAAAAAAAAATATTTTCATTTTGTAAAAATCAGCTTTCATTCTCTAAAAAAAATCCGTTTGTAAAATTTTTTTAACATCTTGTTTCCTTCTTTGTATTTTTTTCTTCTTTCTTTAACCAAAAAATAAATAAATATTTCAAAATAATTCTTATTTTGTAAAGAAAAAAATTCGCTTCTATTCTCTTCTCAAATTTGTTCTTTCTCTTCTTCTCGCTAGTGCATGAGTATTTGGATTCACGACACTAATACGAATCGTTGGACACGTGACTTCTAATCGTTTAGTTCGGATGAACGTCCCTTCAACCATGGGCGTAGATAACCCCCCTTTAACTCTTATGGATAGAATCTTCCCCGGTCGAGTTTATATTCCTTCTTGCATCATATTGCCCGCCCCAACGGATAACCACTTTGAAATTCATTCAAATCACATAAATACTCTTCTAAAATTCTGTAATTTTGAATGTGATGACCCTTACATTTTCTTAACCAAATTTGAACAAGTTTGTGCAACTATCAAATTTCAACAACTAAGTGACGATGGAATCAAACTTAGGTTAATTCCCTTTGCACTTACCGATTATGCCGAAAAATGGTTGTATAGCTTGCCTTCAAATACAATTTGAACGTGGGATGAATTTTTGAAAGTTTTTCTTAAGAAATTTTACCCCTTGGAAAAAACATCCTAAATTCTAAATGAAATCGTTAATTTTCATCAACTTGGGGGTGAATCCTTTGCAAAATATTTTGAAAGATTTAAAGAACTTCTAGTCAAATGTCCACATCACAATTTTGAAAAATGAACTCCTTGTCAAATTGTATACAATGGACTCGAAAATAACTCTCGAACCATGCTCGAATCGATGTGCCAAGGAAACTTTCTAGCCCAAAATCACGATGCCGCTTGGCAATTTCTCAAAAATTTGGCCAAAAAATCAGCTCAATGGGAACGATCCAACGAGAAATCGATTTATTCCCGATCAAACACTCATCCGGTAGGATCTTCATCTTCTTTAGAAGCGAAAATCGACGCGATGTTAACCAAATTCGATAATGTCCTTTCATCAAATCAAATGAATCAAGCTCAAACTTCTCAACCCTCGTGTTTCTAATGTAACGATCCAACCCATATTGCCGATCAATGCCCACACTCTTAAGAACAAATCAACGCTTTCAACAACAAAGTTAGAAACGACCCATTCTCTCTAACGTATAATCCTGGTTGGAGAAATCATCCTGACTTCTCTTGGACCCAAAACAACCCAAATTCGAATTTGGTTCGACCCTCATTTCAACCATTTTCGAATAATCCTTCGAATCTTCCTTTCAACAAAATCAATTCCAAAACTTTGCACCACCTTCTAAAAATCAAGTGCAACAATCTTTTGTTCCCCAAGACGAAAAACGATTGACTTCACTTGAGAAAAGTCTTGAAACATTGACTAAAGCAATGAATCAAAATCTCCAATCAAATAACGATTTGCAAAATTTATTGACTTCATACATGCAAAACACGAGTCAATTGATCGCTAAACTTGAAATGTAAATGAGTCAGTTAGCCACAACCGTAAGTGAACGAGAAAGAGGCACTTTCCCGAGTCAACCCATTCCAAACCCCAAGAGCCAAAATCCAAATCCAAACCAAGCTCATGTCGTTCAAGATACAATCTAACTCAATTGAATGCTATCACGACTTACGATCCGGTAAGAAAATCGATAACCAAGTTGAAAACCCAAATAATGTACCGGATCTTCCTCTCGACTCTTCTAAAACCACGAACGATCTTGATCTAGATTCTGAGTCTAATTGTTCTCCAACTCAAGTAGACCAACCTACTGAGTTTCGTATTCCATTTCCTCATCGTCTTTGACCAAAGAAACATTCTGACCAAATGGAATAGATGTTGGAAATTTTCAAACAAGTGAAAGTTAACATCCCTCTTCTTGACTTTATTCAATAAGTTCCCATCTACGCTAAATTTCTCAAAGACTTGTGTACCCAAAAATGACACACTCATGTACCCAAGAAAGTCTTCTTAGCCGCCGGACTTAGCGAAGTCTTGACCCAATCGATCCCCATCAAATACAAAGATCCTGGATGCCCTACGATCTCATACATGATAGGAGATAAAACAATTAAAAAATGCCTAGTTGATTTAGGTGTGAGTGTCAATTTGATTCCATATTCCGTTTACCAACAACTTGGTTTGGGTGAACTTAAACCAACGAAAATAACTCTTTAATTTGTTGATCGTTCAATTAAAAAAACCATTTGAGAAATCGAGGATGTACTCATAAAAATGGGTCAATTCATATTCCTTGTCGATTTCATTGTTTTGGAAACTCAACCTGTTAATAATCCAACGAGTCAAATCCCATTGATTTTAGGTCGACCCTTTTTGGCTACTTCAAATGCTTTAATAAATTGTCGCAACGGTTCAGTGAAAATCTCTTTTGGAAACATGACTCTAGATCTTAATATTTTCAATCTTGAAAGTCATTCGAATGAATCGTGTGACTAAACCTTGGAAGTTAATGCCATTCACGAAAATTCCGAAAATGAATTGATTGACCTTAATGACGAGCGTGAGGCCGAGTACGAAAAATTGTTCCAAGACGCTCCTAACGAGGTTGAGTACGCTCTTCCATTTGAATCTCTTTCAGTTGAGTCCAAATCTCAACCAAGTTCTTTAATCGAGAAACCACCAAATTTTGATCTTAAATCTCTTTCCGATCACCTTAAGTACGTCTACTTAGGTGATAACGAAACTTGTCCTATCATAATTTCTTCAAATTTAACTTATGATCAAGAAATTTCTCTTCTTTTGACTCTTTTTAAAAACAAAGATGCAATCGGTTGGTCCATTTCTAACATCAAGGGAATTAGCCCTGCAATCGTTTAACATCGTATTCACTTAACCGATGAAGCCAAACCCACTCGCAAGGCGCAGCGTAGGCTTAACCCTAAGATGAAAGAACTAGTTCGTGAAGAAATTCTTAAACTCCTTGACAATGGTATCATTTACCCCATTTCTGATAGCTCATAGGTCAGCCCCATTCATGTCGTTCCTAAAAAGTCAGGACTCACCGTTGTCGCAAACAAAAAAAACGAACTTCTTCCAACTCGTACTCAAACGGGTTGGTGTGTTTGCATCGATTATCGATAATTGAATGCTGCAACACGTAAAGACCACTTTCGTCTTCCTTTCATCGATCAAATGCTTGAACGTTTAGCCGGTCATGAATTCTATTGCTTTCTTGATGGTTATTTCAGCTATAACCAAATCCCAATCGCTCTGAAGATCAAGAGAAAATGACTTTCACATGTCCATTTGGTACTTTCGCTTATCGACGTATGTCTTTCGGACTTTGCAACGCTCCTGCGACTTTCCAACGATATATGGTTGGCATCTTTTCTGATATGATCGAACGCTTTCTTGAAGGCTTTATGGATGATTTTTCGATCTTTGGCTATTATTTTTCCTCTTGCTTACATCATCTTGAACTTGTTTTAAATCGATGTAAAGAAAAACGCTTAATGTTGAATTGGAAAAAATGTCACTTTATGGTCAAACAAGGCATTGTCCTTGGACACATAATTTCAAATAATGGCATTGAGGTAGATAAAGCGAAAGTTGACGTTATTTCAAAACTACCCATTCCAAAATGCATTAAGGACATTATTCGTTCATTTCTGGGGCATGTTGGCTTTTACCGATGCTTTGTGAAAGATTTTAGCAAAATTGCCCGTCCTTTGACTACTCTTCTATGAAAGGACATTCCATTTAACTTTGACGCTGAATGTGTCGCCTCTTTTGAACGTCTGAAAAACGAACTCATTTCAACCCCGATAATCTGCTCTCCCAACTGGGAACTTCCTTTTGAAATCATGTGTGATGCTTCTAACTTCGTGGTTGGTGCTGTCTTAGGACAACGCATCAACAAAATCCTTCACGTAATTTACTATGCGAGTATGGCCTTTAACGACGCTCAACTCAATTGTACGACCACCAAAAAAAACTTTTAGCTGTCGTTTTTGCGCTCGAGAAGTTTCGATCTTACTTGATTGGTTCTCACATCAAGGTCTACACTGATCATTCTTCTCTTCGACACCTTTTTGCTAAAAAGGATGCTAAGTCACGCTTAATTCGATGGATCCTTTTACTTTAAGAATTCGTTCTTACAATCAAAGACAAAAAAGGATCTGATAACGTTATTGCCGATCACTTGTCTCGTCTTCCGAACGCTCCATCTTCTTTGTCAATCAATGAGAACTTTCCAGACGAACAACTTCTTTCTATTTCAATCGATCTGTGGTTTGCCGACATAGTGATCTAGTCACTAAAGAAACCCCTTCGCTTTGGTCCAAACAAGATAAATACAAATTTCTTTCTCAAGTTAAATACTTCTACTGGGACGACCCATATTGTTTAAGTATTGTCCAGACCAAATCATTCGTCGATGCGTTCCTGGTAGCGAAATTAGGAGTGTTCTCTTGTTCTGCCACGATCATGCATGCGGTGGACATTTTGGTCCTAGGAAAACCGCTGAAAAGGTGCTTCAATGTGGTTTTTATTGGCCCAATCTCTTTAAAGACACGTTGAATTTGGTAAAACTTGCAATCGTTGCCAAATGTTAGGAAAGATTTCTCGACGAAATATGATGCCTTTGAACCCCATCCTTATGATCGAAATCTTCGATGTTTGGGCTATTGACTTTATGGGACCATTCCCAAATTCTTTCAGAAACTTGTACATTCTTCTTGTCATTGATTATGTTTCGAAATGGGTCGAAGCCGTTCCATGTAAAAGAAATGATCATAAAATTGTCGTGAAATTCCTAAAAGAAAATATCTTTTTGAGGTTCGACACACCTCGCATGATAATAAGCGACAATGGAACACATTTCTGTAATCGATCTTTTGAATCCTTAATGAAAAAATACTCGATAACCTAAAAGTTGTCCACTCCTTATCATCCGCAAACGTGTGGTCAAGTCGAAGTGTCGAATCGTCAAATAAAACAGATTTTGGAGAAAACTTAAATAAAAATCGAAAAGATTGGTCACAGAAATTGATCGATGCGCTTTGGGCTTACTGTCTTCTTTTAAAACTAATCTTGGAATGTCCTCTTTCCGATTAGTTTACGATAAAGCCTATCATTTACCCGTTGAACTTGAACATAAAGCACTTTGGGCAATAAAAAAACTTAAACTTTGATCTTGAACAAGCTGGCGAAAACCGAAAATTGCAACTCAACGAATTAGAAGAAATTAGGAATGACGCTTATGAAAATGCGAAAATTTACAAGGAAAAAAAACAAAGTTTTTCACGACAAGTCAATCCTAAGAAAAACGTTTTTGCCAGACCAAAAAGTTGTATTATATGACTTACGACTTCATTTATTCCCTAGAAAGTTAAAGTCAAGATGGACCAGACCATATGTTGTTCGAACTGTTTTTCCACATGGTGCTATCGAAATAGAAAACCCGGGGGATGGATCAATATTCAAAGTCAACGGTCAACGTCTAAAACCATTCTTGGAATTACCCACTGATCGAGAGGAGGAGCTCATGATTCTTCATGAGTCATGCTACGTCAAGTAAGAAAGTTAAGTTAACCCTCCTTTGTAAATTTGTAAATATTTCTCTTCAGTTCACTCATTGTATCATGCATTGACTGTGGGGACACAGTCGAAATTAAGTGTGGAGGGGAGTCTCATTTTCATTATGTTTTGCATAGTTTAAGTTTGTAAAGTTTCCCTTTTTATTTTTATTTTAAAACCACAAAAAACAAAAAACAAAAGTTTTGCATTTTTATTTACTTTTAAAATATGACATGATCAAATTAGCATACGGTTTTGGTCGTACGATTAAAATATTTGGAATTTTACTTCTCTTAACGGATAACGAAAGAAAAGTTTGAATTATGAGAAAATTTAGTGTAATTGGTATATAGGGAAATTCATAGGAGATGAGTATGAAGTGTTTTCTAAATTGTAATCCAATTAAATGAACGGTTGATTTAGATTACTTACGATAACATTTTAGATCGTTTAAGTGAAGTTGTGCTAAGATATTCTCGCTAAACTCTCTCTCTTAAAAAAAGAATTAAGAGAGAAAAAAAGGAATATGTATATATATAATAATCCAAGGGTATCCAACATTGCTGGTACATCTAGCATTGGTGTGCAAACCCGCCGAGCACTTTCCGATACCTTGTTGACAAAGTTAGCGTCGGTATGCCTTGGTCTCATTTCTTGAGATTGGACACCTTAGGATTACTGACCCTCACGTAAGTCGTAATGCAGTGTAGGGTGGTATACCTAGGTACTTGTAAATAATAATATAAATATTTTGTAATAAAGAGAGAGTTAGCACTTGCAATCCAAGCACACTCTTCACTTGTTTGACCTAACTTGCTAACCAAAAGTAATTAAAGATGCCATTTTACGATTGTTGATATCGATTATAGAATTCATTTCATATTTGCAGTATGTTTCTACCAAAACAACTGGCCAAGCTGGAGGAGTTTGTAACGATAACTGACTTTTGTTTGAAGTTTTGATTAGTAACAAACTAAAATTTCATAGTGACGACCCAACGTGTATTAACTTCTTCGTGTCATTTTTAAAAAGTGCCGGTATGTAAATATTCTTTCGAAAAAATGAATTTTTGTAAATATTTTAACATTTGGATTTTGTGGGTAGTATCCGTTGAAAACCCTCACGAGACAACACTCGTCCTACTGGGGACACCCAGAGGTTTAACGGCTTGTTATATACGCTCAATGCAATCGTGCTTCCTATGAAAGTGGATTTATCTTAGTTTCTTTACTTTATTCGAGGATGAATAAAAAGATAAGTGTGGGGGTATTTGATGTGCACGTAAAAATGCACATTTATATTCACATTTTTGTTCTTGTTTAGTTGAATAAATGAACATTTTTGGGTATTTTATATGATTAAACCATGTTTTAAATATTTTTAAAATCATCGCTTATTTTGGGAAAAAAGGGGGTCACTTGTGCATGTTTTAATTTGTGAAATCTTTTACTTGTTCCTTGTTATTAACTCTTGTAGGAATTTAGGAGCTAAAATGATATATACACATGAAGAAATGAAGTAAAGCTTGCATATATACAAGAGGAGGCAAATAAATTAATTCATCTTATGGATAGTGGAGGGCCCATCTTTCAACTAGCCCACTTGCTCTTAAACTTCATATTATTAAATGGGACAAAAGGCCTCATGCATTCTACATGACATATTAGTGGATAATATCTTTTTTTTTCTGAAGTAAAAGGTAGTGAATCAACATGATTCACGATATATAGCATTCATCAAGTAACCAGTGCGTATATTTACAACATATGCACAACCAAAACAGCAAAACAGGTCATCGCTACATACGACCATACAAAAAGGAGCCATACATCATAATTAACATTACATAGCATTAAAAATAACAGTAAAACAGCAAAAGGCTAGTGAACCAGTGAGCATCATCGTCAATCATGTGGACCAGTGATCCGCCCCCTCTTACGAACTCGGTCTGCAATGCTCTCAACATGTCTTTTGCGCTCCACCTGCCCAGTCATAGACAAAGTTAAGGATAGAATAAATAATACTGTTTGGAGCTTTCAATTTGCGGTTAAATTTTCTGGAGTTTCGTTCATGCCAAAGCAACCAAGTGTAAGCAAAGTTCAGCATAGCAAAAAGAAGACTATCATGAGAGGCATGCAAGGTCGGATAAATTGAATGCCAAAAAACAAATTGGTCAGCAATGAAATCACTCCAGTGCAAGTCAAGGTAAAGCGCAACCAAACATTTTGTCCAAATATAAAAAGCAAAGTCACAAGCCAAAAATAGATGATGGTAGTCCTTGTCGTCATGACCACAAAAAACACAGCCATCCATAACATGCACTCTTCTCTGACGAATTCTGTTAACCGTATTCAATCTACCATGTATCACGACCCACATATGAATTTTGACTTTATCAGGGATTTTGAACCGCCACATATGCTCGAACCCCAACCTCCTAACCCCAGCAAAATTGAACAACTTATAGATGCTACGAACACTAAACAACTTCCTTTCCCCCTCTAACATCCAAATAAAATCATCCTGCTCATTATTCAAACTCACCACTTCAAGCAAATCGAACAAACTGCATAGCTGAATCAATGCATTACCAGCCACAAGTCTTGAGAAATTCAATCTCCATTTGAAACCCGCTGAATCATTATCATACATCTCTCTAACAGTGAAGTTTTTGTTGCAAGCAATACCATAAAGCTCTGGAAACTCCACACTCAAAGGGACATTAATTAGCCAGCTATCCAACCAAAATGATGTGTTGTGTCCATTCTTCACCACAATCTTAGTACCCAACTTCATCCACTGTGCATGAACCATGACATTGCGCCAAAACACAGAGCATCTTGAAAAATCAGTGTTCCAACCAAAATTACCATTGTAATATGTACTAATGATCCACTCCTTCCATAAAGCGTGCTTGTCAGAAATCATAAACCACAACCACTTACAAAGAAGAGCCGGATTCATTGTCTTTAAGTTTATAACATCAAGTCCCCCTTGCTCTTTAGATTTGCATACTTGGTTCCAAGATATCAAACAGCTTAGCTTCTTCGTCTCTTTAGAACCAGTCCAGAAAAAGTTACGACGAATTGCGTCAATCTTCTCCACCACCCAACCTGGAAAGTGATAGAAGGACATCCAGTACAGTGGAATCGACGACATGACAGAATTGACAAGCACAAGACGACCAGCTCTGGATAATGAGTTGCCTTTCCACCTCGCAAGTCTAGTGTCCACCTTTTCGATCAAGTGCTGCCAGTCTTTCTTCATTAATTTCTTGGGGCGAATGCACATACCCAGATAGTTCAAAGTTAAAACTTCAGCCTTGCAATTAAACATTTCAGCACATGACCTGCGTAAATCATCACTACAACCCAACGTGTAAACACTGCTCTTATGAAAGTTAATTTTTAAGCCAGATAAACTTTCAAAAGCATATAGAATAAATTTAAGTGCAGCAAGGAATTTACAGTCAGGTTTGCTGAATATGATGGTGTCATCAGCATATTGCAAAGAATTGATGCCCCCAACCACATGGTCACTGCCAAAGCCGCTAATAATCCCCTCTGCACAACCCAGCTTCAGAATTTTGGAAAAAACATCTGCCGCCAAATCAAAAAGAAGAGGGGAAAGTGGATCGCCCTGTCTCAGTCCACGCATAGAATGGATGGTTGAGCCAGCAACTCCAAATGTTGGATCTACTTGATGAAAGAATCATGGAAATCCATTCAATCCACTTGGTGGGGAAGCCTCTTGCCTTCAGCACTTCAATCATAAATCGCCAGTCAACTGTGTCAAAAGCTTTGGCGATAGTTAACATTGCTATGGCATCCATTTCATCAACTAGTTCTCTCCCATTCTCTAAATCTAATAACAACAAATTGAAAGGGAAATTTTGGCAAGATCCTGATGAGGGTATTGATCTTGATGAGGGCCATGAATACAAATTTGAAGATGTAATGCCATTAAGTAGTGGTCTGAAATCGTGTGAGAGGCATACAAGAAGAAATCCAATTTAAGTGAATTCTTCTTTTGACATTTGGATTTGGTTCTATTGAGTTTGCATTATGCTTCCTCCTGTTTAAGTGATAATCTATTTTTGGTGTTGTTTTCTGTACTGAGTTGGTTTGGTTGTTTTGAGAAGTTGATGGGTTTAGTTGAAGTATAACAGTGCTTTCTCTGTTTTGAGGAGTTGATGGGTTTAGTTTCTGGTGAGGGCTTTTGTACAGTAATGGCAAGGTCATGGCACAGTTTTTATATTGAGATATTAACTTGAATTGAATCTGCATGGTCATGGCATGCAAGTAGTTGTTGTGCTGTGGGTTTTTGTATGTAGATATATCATCCGAAGGTTGGGATCTTGATAAAGTGCACGAAGTATTCAGTTTTGGCATAGCTGGTCTATGTTGATAGGTAGTTTTAGTTAGTGAGTGTAATTCTATAATAACATGCAGATTTGAGTTTTTTTTTCTAGATCTCAAATGTAATTCTTTTATTGTTTTTTTTTCTCATTTCTGTTAGGTCGAGTGTGAAGATGGTCTGTATAGCTATTGTACTCTTGTAATTGACTGTGATATGAATAATATTTTACTTGCCTTTCAAAAATAAATATTTAAAACAAGTTCCTATTTCAAATTACATTTGAAATCCAATTTCCAATTAGAAAAATAAATTTTCCTTTTTAAATTCATACCTGAATTTAGATTTAATATTATCAAATGATAATTTTTCTTCCCATTCATAAACATTATTTAAAAATTCAGTTACATGTTTTTATTACTGAAAACAAGTCAATGTCTTCTAACTCATGCAAAATTCAATTTCTATTTCAGAAAATAAATTTTCATTTTTAAATCTAAAAATCCCGTTTTATGATACTTTTTTAAATATCAATATCTAGGGCTAGTGATATTCAAACATTTGTATACACAAACCATTAATTCAATTCAGCACATCACGCATATATAAATATGTAAACAACAATAAATAAATTTTTGAGGAATCTAGTTAGATCCCTCCGACCTATTCCTCTGTATCCACAAATGTTAGCCAACATAAATAATACCAATCCTGCTTCAAGGCTGGATATCACGGTATAGAAGGTCATCCACTTGATATTTGTGGGGTGCATAGGGTCATCCGGTATGGTACTACGAGAATATCCAAATACCAAGCCTAAATATAACTTATATATATAATAGCCACAATTTAACAACAATTCACAAATGCATCCAAACAACCGATAATTATTTTTAACTGCTTAAATATAATTCTAAATATGAAATTCTAAGTGAGATTTATTTACCTTGATTTTTTATTTGTCGAAATCGCAATTTTTTTCGATTAAATTAAACAATTGGTTAATTTAAATGGAAATTCCCATCGGCTCCAGGTTACTTTGAATCAAGTAAAAACGATGTTTATATCCATACGAAACCCACTGACTTCGTTTTTGTGAAATTCTATTATTGAATATAAACAATATATAATTATCACAAGTTTATACTTATATATATACTAAAACAAATTATATAATTAGTAACTTCAGTAATTAAAATTAAAATCACTTTATCCATGTGATTTCCAACTAACCTCCATCCTAAACACTGCAGAACCCATCACGAGCATATTGCAAACCACAACCACCATCATGCCCCCGAATTCTATCGCCTCTATCACTATAATCCAAATCAAAAATCACAGCTTCCAGTTTCAGGTAAACCCACCCCACCATCGATTTCAACCCACGGAAATTTCTTCCATCTTCCCAAAAAAAAATTCGCACCCCATAACAAATTACCCAGTTTGTACCTTTCAGCAATATTCGACATCGACAAGTGAACCCCCATCTGCCTATATCGTTTCACTGACTACCTCGAACTCGACTGCTTCCCAATGCCATACACTAGCACCCGAAACCCAAGAATGAACTCGCGACTTCATTTGCTTTAATCCACGTTGTTCTTAAAGTTGAGGTCAATCCTCCGATCCAAGCCCCCAATTTCCCTTCGCACTCGATACAAAACGCTCAATTTTCCTTCCTTCTATATGCGCGCATCTTAGTCTTGGATTTCGATGATTATTGGATCGCTATGAGTATAAATGAAGGATCGCGATGAGTATAGGGAGGAGCGGCCATTTTCTCTTTCCGTTCAATTTCGATTTGTACGAATGAGAAAAAGATAGTAGCAATTTTCAATAAGAAAGGGTTGCAGCCATTATTGTTTTTGTCACAGAAGCTTCAATTTTCTAAAGAAGAAATGAAGAGGGGGAGGTTGAAAATTTATAAATGAAGTGGGATACATTTTCTACAGCTCGATGAAAATATAGGTCTGTGCAATTTAATTCGTTTCAGTGGCATTGATGTAAGTAGTAGGTAGGTTGAATTAAATTTGAAAAGATTTTGATTTAAGTATATTTACATTTTTAATTCAAAAATATCATTCCTAGGGTTATACAACTGTTCTGAACACATTGGAACAGGTTCTATGGCCTAATTGGATCGCATGTATATGATATCAATTTAAATTGACGATTTAAAATTAAATTCGATTTAATTATTCCTAGGAGTTTTATGGTCATACATTCAATCGATAAATCTAAACGCCATGAAATTTGAAATCCAATAATAATACACTATTACAGATCCAATGGAATTTATTTCGTCGAATTCTGAGATCATTTGAAACATCACTATTTTCACGTATCAATAATATTGATTAAATATGATCTTAAGTTCAAAGAAAACACTCTTCAATAATAAGTTATTATTAATATCGTTTATATTGAAATAGAATTTATAATGATCATCTGAATTGTTTCGATTCAGTTTTAACTTCGAATTCAATTATACTTCATTTTCGTATTACGATAATTCAATATACTCGAAAATAAATCGTATATCAATTGATAAATTGATAAATTCCATATTAAAATTCATTTATAATATCAATTCAACATTTAAATTAATTCAATTTTTTAATATTAGTCGACCAAAAATGTGGGATGTTCCAGGAGGTTAGGTATGCTTCCATGGCGTGACGGTGGAGACCGTACGAGGAGGGTAATATGGAAGTACCTTAAGATGTCGGGCATTTAACTACATATATATGATTTATTAAGTAAATCTACTTGAAGTAGATGAGTGCGATTTATGCGGAAAAATCGGAAGTATATTGTGAAATAAATCTAGATAACCTAATAAATATGAACCAGTGATCAAACGGTATATACAGTGTTATTTGTAGAAAATATAATTTGTTCATTCACTAGAACTTTCATTCTAACCCATTCCTCATAACAAATGCGGACGTTAGACATGTGGTTGAGATTCTACAGCTTAGGGACACTTGTTAGATAAGTCTCATTATATTGGTACATATTTACCTTCTCTTATATTTTATTCCCTTCCGTTGTGAGATTTCTATTATGAGCTCTGATATGTTTATCTTTGACTTTCTCCAAGATATTAGACAAGCCAACTAGAGCTTCGATAGATTTAGATTTCTAAAAATATCGGGTCTCTCGAAATTCAGGATTTTACATCTGGTATCAGAGCTCAAGTTTAGGATTCCTATATAGATGGTAAGTGAACATATTTGTATTTTTAAAATACAAATATTATATATATACCTATAACCATAGAGGAACTCACTAATTTAGTAAAGTAAAACATGAAAAAAAAAGTTAGAGCATTGGTTTTGTACACTAAGGAAATGGTTATGGAAGTTTGAGGATTATAGACCAGTAAGTGGCAAAGAATGTAGGGTGTAAAATATATTTTGAAAATGAGAAAAGACTCCATGTAATGCCCCATATTTTTAATAAACAGTAATCATATAATGAAGTTAATAAAATGAATATAAGTTAGTAAAATATTCAGAATTAGGTAAAAAGACTTTACTGCGTCCATTACGAAATTTTAGTTTAGATAAACTCTTAGTTTTCGTAAATCGGATTTAATATAAAGAAGTTATGGGCTTAAGAAAATTTCACTAATATATATGCAGATTATGTATAAATATAAAATAATACAGTGCAACAGAGCAACATTCACTGGGGGATCCGCCCATACCTGGGTCGACCCATGTCTAAGGCAGGTCGACCCAGGGGTCGACCTGTTTAGTTTAGTGTGGCGACCGCCCATAACTCTTGCCCTGAACAAGAGGAGCGCTAAAAGGCGTGTTAGGCAACTATGGATCATTAGAGTTGAACAACAACACAATGCAGCACTTGTCGTATAACTCGCATCGCAAGGATAAAATATAATAGAACATATACAACAGGCTATAATAGTGAAGCATTTCTGAGCAGAAACTTAAACTTTCATAACAACTAGAAAGAACATCCATATACCCTTGGATTACAACATAAATGTCTATACAAATTTGCCTCACTACAACACTCGGAGAAAACACCAATCATAAAAGCGAAAACAACAAGTACTAGATATTAGAAAAAATGATACACAAGCCTCCTTCTCGATATCGCCCGACATCCTCGCCTCACTAAGTTCTGCTACCTGTAACCTGCTACTCAGTCTGCCCATCCAAACCCGGATAAACAGCCCAAGGTAATAAGAGGAAACATAAAACCTTGAGTCAGATAATAGTCATAATGAGCGATAAAACAGCTATCTAACTTCACCAACAAAGTATACGAGAATAGGCAGATTAATCAGTCGATCTACCAAAACTCCAGAGAAGAACCCAAACCCGTGTTCCCTACATCTAACAGTGGTAGCCTTTACAAACAAGCATTTACAAACAATAGTTAATCCATGGCAATCATAAGTAACCATACAACCAGTCAATAATAACCATAGCAACCAGTTATATCTCACATAAACCACCTTAATCGAGATCAACGTCCCTCAAGCACAAGCCCCGAAGGACTAAACCAACATCATACAAGAACCCAAGAAATATCTCCCTCGACGTCAGACAACTTACGTGAGACGGTACAAGCAAAACAACCAACGTCCAAAACCCCAGCTATCACTGCCTATCCAATTTTGAAACCATCGTTAATCGTATGATGGCCAACATTGTCATATGTCAAGAGCTAATGGTAACTCCGGTTCTAGTTAAAATTCTGTATGTCATTCGACAATACGTAACTAGGCCTTTCAACCATACCCAGGGTGCTCGACCAACAACCTTCCAGTCTTTTAGGTGCCCTTATTATACACTTGCTTTGAGCCCGCTAGAACTACGATAACGATAATCTCTCAGCCTTCAATATGTCTAGTCACCCAACCCGATGACTATTCATAACTCAAGTAACTTTCTCGAGCAACCATTATCCACAAACTCACCACCTTGAGTTGTCTTCACATTCGTTGCATTACAACGATTACAACGCCCAACAAATACATCACATCACTTTGAACATTCTCACTTGAACTCACTTCAAAGCCATAACCATCGTCGACTCGAAAACAAACTTCGTTTGGCCGACATTCTTTAGGTCGTGAACTCCTTAGGTCTTAGTCGTTAGGTCTTGCTCCTTGGGTCTTGCTCCTTAGGTCTTGCTCCTTAGGTCTTGCTCCTTAGACCTAAGACCTAAGACCTAACTCCTTAGGTCTTAAAAAGATCTAACTCCTTAGGACTTAAAAACGGCCTAACTCCTTAGGTCCTAAAAGCGGCCTAACTCTTTAGGTCTTAAAAACGGCCTAACCCCTTAGATCCTAAAAATGACCTAACTCCTTAGGTCTTAAAAATGACCTAAAACCGATGACCCAACCTTCATTCCTTTCTAGAGCAACAAGCCACACGACCCAAACTTCAGGTCACGTCATCAACGACCAAAGAAAAACGACCCGACCCCAGATCTGACCAAAATAGCTCCAATCTTAACCAAATCATCACCAAATGATAACATCGATGCAAACAACTCATCTGAATCATCCAATTCCATAATCAACACTTTATGAAATCATCAACATCATCAAAATGACAATTACTCATCAATAATCATATAAAATTCACTAAATCATGACAAAACTAAAATAATAGATCTAACTTGCATAAACATAAGAATTACCAGTTTTAAGTTGCTAGATTAGATCCTATGGTGACTCAAATGAAAATGTACTTACCATGATGTAGATCTAGGTGAAAACAACTCAAAAATGATAAAAACAAGATCAAACACTCATATACTTGATTGAATCCGTGCGAGAGATGCATATCACTCACCAATTCTTCGAATTAACTCGAAATCGCTAAATTCTCAATTCGAACAACGAAGAATATGCTTCAAACCTCTTGATTTGAAGTGATCTCTCTTCGCTTGACGTAGATCTACCTTCAAACGATGTATATCTCACTAGAACAAAACAGATCTATTACAACGGGCAATGCCCGTTGTAATAGGTGTTTTACAACGGCCAGCCTGCTGCTGTATTAGGCCATGTTGTAATATGTCATCTTTTACAAGGGGCAAAAAACGTGGTAACAAGAGGTTGTAATAGACTTTTTACTGCGGTCTTATGCTGTTGTTGTATGTTTCTTCCATAAAATAGCAGCCCGTTGTAATATTTTTTGCAACAGGTATTGACCGTTGCACTGGATGTTTATTACAACTATTTTTGGCCGTTGTTAAAAATATACAAAATTATAAATAAAAAAACCATACGCAACATATATACAAATTGTACTTGCAATTGTTAAAACAAACACTAATTATATATTCACAACATTTATGAAGTCACACATTTGATTCTTTTTATACATAATGTCACACATTTACATAAATAACAAAGAACATACGCCACAATAAATAATAATAACTATTGTTTGGCCACTAAGCTAAATCCTCATCTTTGCTAGCTATTGATCTTTTTCCAGCTTTTGTCTGTTAAATGATGCATGATTAATAGCGTATAAATTACAAAAATAATGTTGTAACCAACTAAAAATTAAGACCAAAAACCCAAAGGGTGTATACAAGGTAATAACCATATACAGGTTATAGAAAGTACCTTCAAGTTGTTCAAAGAGCTACGCAAAAATGATTCAAGTTTCAAAAGGGGTGATACAAAAATCTACATTCAATCAAGTAAAACATAAAAAAAAAAAAAATACTGCATAGAAATTAATAAATAAACAAAGAATGTTTTAAAGAAAATAAAATGCATAAAGTAAACGACTATTATACCTTCCATAGCCCCTCCTTTACTTCAAAATCTTCCACATATATAAAACCAATGCTATTCTGTTCAGCGACTAATTTCTGAATAAGCAATGCCTGTTCTCGGGAGGAAGCCTCTAATAGATAGTACAAAAAATTACAGCAAAGTTCCAATAAAAGAAGAAACAGGAATCAGTTCAGGGTATCCACATAGCAAAGGAATAAGTTTCTTTAGACAGCTCACCTATCTATGGCACTATATATTATATACCTAATAGATTCTATGTTGCTAAAGTCTTCCAAGCAGAAAATATAACAATAAAGTTACACATTACCTGTGCCTATGAATTCAAGCGTTAGTTTTATCTCTCCGGGTAAATGTTTTCCATTTGCAACATTGATTTTCCTTATTCAAACTTCATCCAAGAGCTCCATCTTCGACACATTTATACCACAATAATTCAGTGGTTGCTATGTGCCACTTTGAGTCAACTAAAGATGCTGGAAATGTAGCAATGGCAACAATGCATTCTGGTATAAACAAAGAACGTTGAATCAAGTAAAACAGTTAATTTTAGAAGTAAAGAAAATAAAATCAATCGGTCAAACTTATAAAGAAAAATATATACTAAAGAAGCATGTCATAAATCTAAGACGGAACAAAGATAGCTAAAATATGAAGAAATTTTTTCTACCTTATAAAAAGGAACAAACATGATCTGCACCTAACTTATGGTTCTCTTAGTTATTTTAATATGAACATAATTCATTTGATGAAATTACACGATGAAGCATATAGCTTTTATGTCAGTGATTTATATTATGTAAAAACAAACTATATTGGTTTTCAGGCAATTGCTAATTTTAACAGACTAATGCTCCACACTGTATAACAAAGAATTTTATTGTATATTTTTAGGTTGTCAGAAGATGATGATACTTAGAACTTGAAAATAAGTCTATGTAAGATGCAGTATGACAATATCAGTCGTCACATTTAAGTAGTCTTTTGATGTGCCAACACTAAGCTGACTCCATTTATACGTTAGCTATTGCATATGTAGCTAGAAGACTTTGGTATTAGCAATTGTATACATCTCAATAGTTGCAGCGTTATCCTTATAAGTAATCAACAACACATATAGGAAGGATATATTTTTCTTTTAAAACATTTCAGTCACAATTGCTGATAACATGTTTGACTACCATTTATAAGTAGCCAAAACTACTCGTTAGTCGCTTATATACGATAAGCTAACTAACTTGAAATTTGCACATATACTCGGCTAACTAACTTGTTGCATACATGGATGGTAAGTGGTAACCAGTATCAATAGCCATCCTTTTGCAATAGATTATGCCATGAACCAATCACATAATATTTTTCAAATTTTACGCTTACATGGCAATAACTTGATACCTGAAACATGTTTGATGACCTGGTGCATTGCACATTATGGAATTCAATCAGTAGACTATTAAAAAAATTTAGGTATGTGTTATTTCATATGATAAACATAGTAGAACTAAATACTAATACTAGATATTGTGCAAGTCAAATGAGCCATAATGCTAAATTTGATTAACAAAAACATTAAAAACCAAATATGTCTAATTTTAGAAGTATTGTACCATTGACGCTTGATGTTGTGCATAAGACCAAAAACTTGCTGCTAAAGGAAGGCACTGTGATTCTCTTCTTATTAACATATAAAGGTGTTGACATTCATGAGATTGCAAGATTGTTTATCCACAATAAGAATCATCTTTGTCCATATGTGATGCATATTGCCTAATAAGGCTCAATTGATCAGTAATACATTTGTAGACATACTGGAAATTAAGAAACAGTCGTATCGGCTTCAGCCATATGGCGAAAGATTAGCAGTTGAAAGCCAAAACACGATGGATGTTGATTGTTAAACGGGAGTTGAAAATTGAACTATTAACAAGTGTGGAAAATAAAATGGTTTATTACCGCGATGAGGAAAAAATAAATCAAATTGAATGAGAAGATCGTAAGAACATGCTAATCTAAGAAATTATGTTTAAAAAAATCAACTCATAATACACACAGCACAACATATAAATGATAAATGTATTAAACAAAAAACTGAAAACAACAATAAACAGTAGCTGCAAATTTATGTTAGACAAGAGCAAGTACCTGAGAAGCAATACAAATTGTCGCTCTGATAGATCTAAGATGAAATGTCAAAACGCGACATGAAAACGTCAAAACGCGACATGGACAGTATTTCCTTTTGCCAAACACGGTTGAAGCATCGTTGTCGGTCATTGTATTTGAATATAATATGACATACTAAATCACTTCCACCCACCCTCGATACACACTTAAGAAGATGTAATATTGTCAAAATAGATACATAAATAAAATAATTATAATGCAATTAGATTAAACACCTCAGCTTTCATGTAAGTGATGGTCGACTCAACTCGTACTCGATCAAAGATGAATGTAGATTAAATTGGCTTAAAAATAGTATGTTATTATTGACATTTAGAAAATAATATTAACTACAATGACTAACAGCCACCATACAAGATATGGCTACCTCTTTCCTAACATCTCACATTGTCTAATATTTGATTCTTCTAGGTTCAAACAAAATCTAACCGGCCACTCAACATACATCCTTAATTTCCTTCTAAAGGTGAAAATAAAGCTTTTTCATTAGCTTCCCATGTCTAATTTGAGGAAAAATTAATTTAGAGGAATAAGATGAGAAATTGTGATGCTACGGTTTCAAAAAAGCTCAATACAAACAATCTAGAGCAGAACGTCACGTCAGAAACCTACGCATACACCATGAGAAGCCAATCCAATAGTAAAACAATGTTTATATATGAAAGTGATAAATATCTATTCGTTAAGTAAGAAATAACATATGAATATCTTTGTCACTGTAGCCAGAAATCCATCAAAAATCTAGCAAATCTACTTTAATTGGAGTTGAGACAATTTCACTAGACTATACAACCAAACTGTATTGATCATATATTTTTAGAAATTAAATGACTACAGTTATCAGTATAACTGTGACTACTATGTACTGTTCTTTAAATAAACAACGGTGATTTAAAAAAAAAAAACTGACTCCTAAAGTAAGTTAAAAACTGGTAAAATCGGATAAGTATGAAGTCAAAAACAAGTATGATAAAATAGCTTTGCCAGTTCTATAAAGATGAAAATAAATTACCTACTTTTCTCCAAAGCAGGGAAAAAGGAGATAAATTCACGAAGAAAAAGTATGCGAGAAAGCAATTGAGTACAGACTATAATCTGCAAACAGGTATAATCGACAGGAACAGTATAGCGCATGCTTAAGATATCTGAAGAAGAAGAGGCATGGTGCAATGGAGAAGCTCGTGGGGATGTTGATGATTTACAGGTCACGATTTGGATTGGGTTGGCAATTTGGAACCTAGGGTTTGCTTCCCAGAAGAACGAGAACTGCATTTGTGTAGATCTAATGGAGGATGAAATAAGTCGGTAACATGATTATGTAAAATCCAACGATCCGGACTAAAATCAGACGTATGGATAATCAAATTAATGGTTTTCCTATTTAATCTTTTCAATGTAAATCAAAGAAATTTGAATATCGTCCAAATGAATCAATTGTTACCAAATATATCTACTTAGAAAATATTTCAAAATACTCATTTTTTAAAAACAATTTGAAAATCAATGAAATTTTGAATATTTGATTTTTTAATTTTGAACTTCAAATTGATTCTGGTCATTTCAAATCAAGTTTTTCATTTTTTTTTTTTAAATGGTAAAAAAGTGATTATTTAATTTTATTTCTACATAAATTTTTAGTTTATGACAATTGAATGCAATTTTAATTTTTTTAGGTTTTTGCAATTCGTATATCATTTCTAACTTTTGAAACCTTTGGAAAGTTTTTGAGTTTTATTTTGTAACACTTACAAGTGACTTTATATTTTTTTGGTTACTCCTTTTATTAAATTATGGTTTATACCATTTAGTACAAGTTGTCAAATATAATGATTTTACCATGTCTTCAAATTTAAATTTTTGTTGATATCAAACACATCAAATGCATCAATTACATTGTAATAATTGACATAAATGAAACTATATACATACATACATACATATATATAACAATTTTATAAATGTGTTATTAAACCTAATTATTGACCACATTTTTGACAAATATTTTATGAACAAATTAAATCTAACATTTGTCCAAGTAGTGTCGCAACAAAGTTTATATTTACAATGCTTTTAAAATAAATGTTGTAAATGTTAATGACATATGATTAATATAATATTATTAATGATCAATAAATATGAGTAGCATATGATTAATATGATTAATATTATTAGTAATGCAATATTATAGTTAGCAATTAGTAACATATGACTAGTATATATAGTATTATTGATGATAAATTATTAAATACGAATAAATAATAAATATTAATTTTAAGAAAGCATTGTGAATACTAATTGTTTATTATTGAAAACTCACAGTAGACATTTATTAAAACGATAATGGGCATTTTTTGACCGTTGTAAAATTGGCACCTATTGCAACGGTCACATTTTACCCGTTGTGAAATTGACATCTATTACAACGAACATTTTGGAAATGCTGTAAAATTGATATCTATTACAATCGACGTGTGTATGCAACATCTCAATTCCCGTGCACACAATGTTGGAGGATGGTACCAGCTGATCGCTACGGCGTTCAATGAACGGACCGGATTAGACTACAATGCCGGTCAGATGAAGAACAAATTCGATAACATGAAAAGAGATTGGGCTCCGAGGAACAGACTACTACAGGTTGGTGGAGGGGTGTGGGACGACCAGTTGGATACCGTCACAGGAGCGGACGAATGGTGGGCGACGGTGCCAATAGCGGCGCGCAAGTACAAGTCTGCGTCCCCGGCGCAACTCAGGGAGTTGGTCTCCATGTTTGCAGGCTGCATTCGTACTGACAGATATCAGTACGTAATTCCGGATGCTCCACCAGTTCATTTGCAAGAGGCTCAACTCTTTGGCGATATCATTCGTGGCGATAATGTGGAGATCTCGAGTCATTCGACTCGTAGGCAGGTCAGGTCTGGTGCTGGTCCTTTTCGTTCATCTCCTTCGCGCATGGACCGAGACGAGCTTATAGATTTATACATGTTTGTACGCCGTGAGGATGATGATTATCAGGAGTGGGAGGTGACGGTTATTCTGTCAGAGCATGACAAATTGGGCAGCAACCCTTTTTATTTTCTGTTTGACAAGCCCGCACAACTTAGGGGTTGTGTTTTTCATTTTGTTAAGAAGCGGAGGACTGAACAAATGTGATGTTTTCTTTGATGTGGGTGTTGTAGTTGTGTTATTTTATTTTGTAATGTTTTATTTTGTGGTTGTGTTGTGGTTTGTGATTGTGTTGTGATGTTTTCTTTTATGGTTGTGTTATAGTGATGTTTTTTTTAAATGGTATTGTAATGCGTTGTACTGGCTTTTGGATTCTGCAATTTCAATTCAGTAATTTTTATTCTGCAATTTGTATTCTGCATTCTATTATTCTATTCGATAATATACACACAAACATAAACAATAAAATAATATAAACAAAAACAATTATAAATTATAAATTTGTCCCTTTAGTAATAAACATGCACCCCGTTCGCAATAATTCCCCATGAAATACCTCTTTTAAATTCCCCTTTCAAATAACTCTTCCCGTTCAAAATCAAACGGACCCATAGTAGAAATGTAACTGCATTAAACGGCCAATTATCGTAACTAGTGTTAATATTGGTAATTAACTAAATAAGTCATTTACAAGTCAATATCCTCCTATGCAAGTCATTTGACAATACGTTTATGAAAGTGGATTACTCTTTCACCTTTTTTAACCCCAGTTGATTGAATAGCTCGGCTGATTGTGCACAGAACTGTTTCATGCTTCAAGGGTTCTAACGAATTTTTCTAAAATCCCCGAAATAAGCAATGCAACTCTATCAAAAATCATACAACTCTAACAAACGTGCAGATGTGATACGAAAGTCGCTGATATTTATTCCCTAGCAAATATATCTCATTTGACCCAGGTTTAAGAAATCAAGTACGCTTCCGGGAACTTTTACCATCTACTATTATGACCTCACAGAAGCCAAGTTCTAGGTTGCTGAAATACGAACGGAAACCATCAGCTTTGCATCATAAATTAGTGTAGAACCAAAGTGGAACACCGGTTCTTTTACCAAATTACAGAATGTCCTGATAATTTCTATCTTTATCACCGACAAAAATAATTCAATAAATAAAACTTTCAACATCCTTTTGACACTCTAGGAACATCATGCACCCTTCAACGGAATCTAAACATCAATCTGCAATGCCTATCACCAATAAAATTTAACTACAAATTTACAACCGATACAGCCAACAAGCTCCCCATATGGCCACCAAAATTTCTGCATTTATAGCACATCTGCCCATAAGTATTATTTAAAAATATCTCTAACCATTCAACGCAGAAAACAATAAATGAAAAATAAATTGCGACGATTTATACTAATTTGAACTGCTTTTACTTGTACAACTGATTATCAATTTCCGTTTTGCTTGTACAACTGATTATCAATTTCCTTTATGAGCTGGCTTTTGTTGTGGGCGCGGTAGAGCTAAAAGTATCTTTTTCCTAGGTCCCTGCAGAAAAAATAAAATAAAAATAAAGGGAAATGATTACATACACCAGATTCAATAAGATCTATATACATATCCAATCTCACATCAAAAAATGCAAAAGAGAAATATGTGTGCGTAACATATAGCACAAATTTGAATAACAGGAGAATGATATTACAAAATCAAAATGCATAACCAAAGTGGTTTATCAGAACTTACAATAATAATGTTTCAATTAACAGAATTATGATGATAAAATAATGTTTCAAAGTAAGTTAATAGTTTTCATCTTCCAAACCAAATAAAATAATTTTCTAGTGCACAGTGAAAGTCAGTAAACAAAATTGTCAAGAGTACAGTGATGCAAGGACCATTTCAAAATTTGACTATGAAGATATTATTAAGTTATACAACTAAATAATATATACTCTGGTTCCCTGATCTGTACAAATTTTGACTATGACGATATTATTAAGTTATACAATAATAATATATATTCTGGTTCCGTGAGCTGTACACTGAGTAAAAGGAGGGATAAATTCTTTTACATTAATATGCTTCCATAGAATGCATTATGTAATATATCTTTGTCCAAAATTTAGACTCTATCAAACAAAAAATGTATACGGTTGCATTTTTCTATCAAAATTGGCTTCAAACACCGAAGCAGACCAAAGAAATTAGGTCTGGTTCTCTTTCTCTACTAATAATGCAAATTTCTTGAAATGGTGAAGTTTTTACGCAGTTTCAAAATGACCCTTAATTTTTATATAGTTAGGTACCGTTCGCATGTCCAAACTGGTCGGTTTCAGTGTTTGACATGTCTGACATTTCACCCCATGGCCACATTTTTGTCTCATTACAAATTCAATCGTATTATCTTCTTTAAAAATTGAGCATTTTCTTTAGTGGGCCACCACCTTCCACCGTTATTACGGCGCTCGACTAGTCGACATTGGACCATCTACTGGAAGAGTCAACTTGCCATTAGTCGAGTTCAAACCCTAAATCACGAAATCGAAGCCCTAAATCAGAAAGTTGAAGACCTAAATCAGGAATTCTAAGTCGAAATCACGAAGTCGAAACCCTAAATCACGAAGTCGACCCCAAATCACGAAATTGAAGTCGAGTACGAAGTCGAACCTTGATGACAACGATTGCAAATCACGAAATTGACTAGCAGTTCATCAAGTTGTAAAAGAAACCAGAGGCCGACTGGTTAATTGCAATCAGGTTTATCTATATTCGTGTGTTAAATGACTGCAATTATCTATTAATATATAAATATATATTTATTTATTTATCGACTAGTCTATGACTAGTCTGACCGGTCGACTAGTTGGACCACTATCGATTCGACGCGACTTACCGCCATAATAACCTTGCCACCTTCAACCAAAATCACCATTTAAGGTTAGAAAAACATAGCGGGATGTACTCATGGCAAGGAGCTGTCGAAAATCTTAAAATCGAACGATTTAGATTCCGTTTCAAATTGAACAACTCTGTTTAAAATTTGATTTATTTTCCTATTCAAACCCACATTTAATACCGCAATTTAGAGACATTATTGAACCTAAGTTAATTCAAATATACTTAGATCTATAATTTCGATTTGTCATTTCCAAAAAAAAACAAAAAAAATTGAACAAGAGAGATAGTGCAGTTTTTAGATTTAGATGTAGAAGTTCAAAAATCCAAATCAATTTCAACGCATGTGCAAACTTTGAAAGATAAATTTTCTAAATCCATGTTTTACAATCTAAATCCTATTACGATTTAAATTGTCAATTTTACGATTTATGACTTTAATTTCACTTTGAAAACCTGGATAAGGAGAGGTAAGTTTTTTGTATTGTTCATCGAGGTTACTTTCATCGGTTTAGAATTTCTATGTGATGTATTCATTTATTTTCGGCTTGCTCTTCATAATAGAATTAAGAGTGGAGCCAACTGCTCTTTTTACGTTGTCTCCATCGTCAATACTTTCCTTGCACGATCATGTTTTATTTATTTTTACTGGTTTCTTGGATTTGTGATGTACTTTTGTGTTGGGTTGTTGTTGTTCTTAAAAGTTTACCCTTTTTACATTTTTTGTTATTTGCAACACGTTTGACCAAATGTGTTAGAAGCACAACGTTGCAAAATATGAAATATTTGCTATAAATGCCATAAATTATCACCATGTGCAATATTCTTGTTCAAAGAGCTATTTCAATGTTCACCGTTTGTACTAACAATGATGTGGAAAATATGTAGGAGTTGACAACGTAGTTAAAAAAGCCTCATATGTTAGTGGGGATCTATGTGAGATTATAATACAGTCTTCACATCAAAAAATGCATACTGGCAAAGCAACGATTCAACAACTCTAGCTAAATTTTGGAATCATCAATACGAAGTTGACGTCTCTCTATTACCTATTACTTTAATCCTCTCAACATTTTTAGTCATCTCAGTTGCATTTCTGTTGTTGAAGTTTAGATAAATACCTTTAATCCACTGGGTAGCTAATTATTTACTAGTTGATATATTTTCACTATTAAATCTGTAATGAGTAATAATAATGCACATAAAGAAAATTCATTTCATTATTCATTTAAAATGGGATTGTTTTCTCTTTTTTATGCATCCATTCCAAGGGTTATATGTTATATTTCATGTACTTCTGTGGTTCTAAATTGTTTCTATAAAGTTATTTAAATCTAAGTGCTTTCAATATAACGTCACAAAATAATGTATTATGCCTTTTATTGTGTTACAATCTCTAGTTTGGGTCTCATCTTATATACAAGTGATTTTGTAACAATCACAATTTTGTGATTTTCTCTTGATCTCGTCTTTTATACAAATGATCTCCTAACAGTCACTTTTGTTGACTTTCCTAACACTTATGTCTTTTATACAAATCATAAGTGTGATGGAGACGGTTGAGCTCTCTAACCCGGTCAACTTCTTATGCTCGAACGGAGACTGATCAGGATGCAGATGTGATCGAGATCAACCCAACCAAGAAGGCATTGATCGAAGATATGGAAGCGACCAAATATCAAAACTCGACTGGTACCATAAAAGTGGTACACAAGAACCCGGCCAAACTCACGAGGTTGGTCAAAGTAAAGGTGCTCAAGCAAGCTTATTGGGTGCTTCGAGACTAACATGGGAAGTTAGGCACGGTCGGGTTAGTCAATACACGGTAGTCACTTGCCCAAGATACCCAGGAAAGTTTACTAAAGAACGTGACCACATGGAGGGAGAGATGAGGGCGAGGATGGGGAGGAGGACCAAGAGAAGGAGCAGGCGAAGGCGAGGTGGCAAGGGAGGGAGGGGGGGGGGAGAGAGAAAGGGTTTGGGGAAAAAAGGGGGGGAATTGCTTACACTTACATCACAGAAGACAGGATGAATCTAAGTCCAACGATAGCATCTTTCGCTCAAGACAATGAGAAGATGATTAGATCGCATTAAAAAACATCGACATGCAGAAGGTGTTCGGACTCGAATGAGGAGTGTGGAAATCCATTAGCCGCTCAAATTGCTACTTACGAGGGTTGAAATCCATCTTGACATCTGTATACCCATTAGCATGTTCCGAGCATATAAACCCTTTCTGTTTAGGTTACGCGCTACGCTATTGCATTTATTTCCCAACTGATTTGCAAACAAAATTATCACCATTGATACAACAAAAGTGTAATAACCCGGAAATCCGAGCCAATTTAAAATTTTATTTTGGCAATTTTAGTAAATTTTGAATATTTAAAATGGTGCGGTAGTTCGATAATTCGATTTCAAATTTCAAATGAATGTACAGGATACAAAATAAACCGGATTTTAGTGAAACCAAAAATATTTGAATCTAATTGAGAATATCTTTCCAACGAATCCGAAAAATTGAAATTTCATAGCGGGGATAAAAAGATACGTCCAGTTGAAAATTCAGAATAGTGGCTATGGAATTATGGCCCTTAAAAATGGAAATTTTGCAAACGACCTCGGTTTTCGACGAAACCACTCTTGTTGGATCCGTGATGTCAAGTTATTACTAGGTTTTAAATTCGTAATTTTTCGAATCAATATGTGAGCGTGGTAAAGGAAAACGCGTTTGACCAGTTTCAGTTGATTTTAATCGACTGGAAAACGACCATTTTTCAAACGGTCTCAGAATCTGATGAAATTAGTTTTGTTAGGACCGTATCGTCAATACGAAGATAGAAAATATTTTTTGGGAATTTTTAGTCCATACATGGCCCCAAAAATTGAAATGCGCGTTCAAATTCAATATATAGATTTATATTTTGATTTTGACGAAAACTGATCGAAATGATCGGCTTACGAAACATATCCCATTGTGTTCGGAATGTGGGTATTTAGCTAGAGGCGACAGTCGTTGGGTTCAATTTGCAGTTCGAATGTGAAATTCACCTTTTTGAATTTAATTGAATTAAATAATAATAAAAATTTATATAAAAACCCCCCACCCCATCATTCATAACCCTAGCCGCCGCTAGTTTATTTTCTACGGCCGAAATCTTCAATCGATCCTCCTCTTTTATCTCCCCATACACTAACCCATTCGAGAATCAACCAATTGGAAGTCGTAGAGGCCGACGAGTTCTTGGACTTCGACGGTGGTGATCGGAGATGGGGCTCTCTGCCGATCGGATTTTATCCTCAAAGGTGGCGGTTTTAGTGGAGTTTTCTGGCCTCTATAGGGGCGCGGGTCTCGAGGTGATACCGACGATAGGTAGCTCTGGTGGAGGGCTTCGAACTGAAGCGGCTGGATCGTGGCCTAGGGTGTCGGAAGGGGGTGCGGTGGTTCATCTTTCTACGTGATGATAGGTTACGGCGGCAGCAGTTATACTGAACGATGGAAGAGGGAAAGGGTAAAGAAGAATAAGGATCTAATTAAAATTCTAATCATATTTAATTATTTTAAAGTAACCAATGCAAATAATACCTAATCTTCTTCATACAAGATCGGATTTCAGCGATTTCACTTGCGTTGGATTCGTATCAGAAAATTGTACAACATGATTAGAGTTTAAAATTTTATTTGGGCAATTTTAGTGAATTTTGAATATTTAAAATGAATTATTTTAAATAATAACGATGAAAATTTATTTTGAATAGAATTCGAACGTATATATTTATTTGAATCGAAGTTAGAATATAAATATTTTATTTATAATTATAAAAGGAATTGAAAATGGCGCGGTAGTTCGATAATTCGATTTCAAATTTCAATGAATGTACAGGATTCAAAATAAACCGGATTTTAGTGAAACCAAAAATATTTGAATCTAATTGAGAATATCTTTCCAACGAATCCGAAAAATTGAAATTTCATAGCGGGGATAAAAAAAAATACGTCCAGTTGAAAATTCAGAATAGTCGCTATGGAATTCTGGCCCTTAAAAATGAAAATTTTGCAAATGACCTCGATTTTCGACGAAACCACTTTTGTTGGATCCGTGATGTCAAATTATCGCTAGCTTTCAAAATTCGTAATTTTTCGAATCAATATGTGAGGGTGGTAAAGGAAAACGCGTTTGACCAGTTTCAGTTGATTTAAATCGACTGGAAAATGACCATTTTTCAAACGGTCTCAGAATCTGATGAAATTAGTTTTGTTAGGACCGTATCGTCAATACGAAGATAGAAAATATTTTTCGGGAATTTTTAGAGTCCATACGTGGCCCCGGTAAATTGAAATGCGCGTTCAAATTCAATATATAGAGTTATATTTTGATTTTGACGAAAACTGATCGAAATGATCGAATCAGCTTACGAAACATATCCCATTGTGTTCGGAATGGGGGTATTTAGCTAGGGGCGACAGTCGTTGGGTTCGATTTGCAGTTCGAATGTGAAATTCACCTTTTTGAATTTAATTGAATTAAATAATAATAATAATTTATATAAAAACCCCCCACCCCATCGTTCATAACCCTAGCCGCCGCTAGTTTATTTTCTACGGTCGAAATCTTCAATCGATCCTCCTCTTTTATCTCCCCATACACTAACCCATTCGAGAATCAACCAATTGGAAGTTGTAGAGGCCGACGAGTTCTTGGACTTCGACGGTGGTGATCGGAGATGGGGCTCTCTGCCGATCGGATTTTGTCCTCAAAGGTGGCGGTTTTAGTGGAGTTTTCTGGCCTCTATAGGGGCGCGGGTCTCGAGGTGATACCGGCAATAGGTAGCTCTGTTGGAGGGCTTCGAAGTGAAGGGGTTGGATTGTGGCTTAGGGTGTCGGAAGGGGGTGTGGTGGTTCATCTTTCTACGTGATGATAGGTTACGGCGGCGGCAGTTATACTGAATGATAGAAGAGGGAAAGGGTAAAGAAGATTAAGGATTTAATTAAAATTCTAATCATGTTTTAATTATTTTAAAGTAACCAATGCAAATAATACCGAATCTTCTTCATACAAGATCGGATTTCAGCGATTTCACTTGCATTGGATTCGTATCAGAAAACTCTACAACATGAGACTGACTAGATCGAAAGCAGAGCACGTCAGAATTTCAGGCAATTTCAAATCGAAACCGAACCAGAAATTCAGATAAAACCGACGGAGTGGATCCCAAAGTGAGAATTCTCTCACTATAATTCTTTTAGTACAGTTATTTATATTTTAACTGCATATATGAACTGCTCCCCGTCGTCCACAGACCATGGACAACTTGTTTGATTGTATTCTGTGTGAAAATTGATCGTGATGTACAAATGCGTGAAATGAAGAAAAAAAATATAAGAAATATATATATATATATATATATGATGAGTGAAAAATGTATAAGTGAAATCTATATATATATATATATATATATATATGAAAAGTGAAATATATATATGAAATGTGAAATCAATATATATATATATATGAAAAGTGAAAATATTGTATATATTGAAAGTGAAAATATCGTATATATTGACAGTGAAAATATCGTATATTTTGAAAGTGAAAATATTGTATATATGAAAAGTGAAAATATCGTATATATGAAAAGTGAAAATATTATATATATGAAAGGTGGAAATAATATATATATGAAATGAAAACGATATATATGAAATGAAAACAATATATATATATGAAATGTGAAAACGATATATATATAAAATGAAAACGATATATATATGAAATGTGAAAATGATGTATATATGAAATGAAAACGATATATATATATATATGAAATGTGAAAATGATTTGATTGTTAAAAATATAATTTTTAATATATATATACACTGTATAAAATTGTCATGTATATGGAATATTCAATTTTGATATAAAATTGAAAATGAAGTTGAAATCGTATAGAAAACGAATTTAAAACGATTTATAAAATACGTTTTGAAAGAAAATCGATGAAATATATATAATATTATATATATAATGGCCTGAATAGAACGCGCCGCGCCGCGGCAGTTCGCGAATTTCGACCATTGACTTCGAATGGGTATTACGGGAGATCCGACCGTCGGATTCTCCTAAAACCGGAACCGTTGGGTTCGTATCGAAAAGAGCTTTCTAACGAATATTAGAAATTTGAAATCTAACGGTTGGATTTGGAATTATGTCCAAATCAAATTTGAAAAAGATCGTTGTAAGTGCAGTTCGATGGCCGTTGATGGAAATCGACTGTACGGACCTTGATAAAATTATTAAAAATATTAATAATTTGTGTAAAATCAAAAGAAATGATTTGAAAAGAATTGGGATGAAAAAGTCCATATTTGAAAAGGTGAAAATATATTTTTATCGAAATGAGTAGTTTTGAACTAGAATAATAATTTATTTATTTTTAAATAAATAAATTGGATTTGAAGGGTTTTAAAAATAACCAGAATTTCCAATATATGAATTGGAATGGATTTGAATCGAAATTATCTTCGGAACATTTCGATATTGGATTCCATGATTATACGGATATTGTGATGGGAATTTGGAAGATATCGATATTGTTATTCCTGATACGATATCTGTTGGTTTCAGGATTTGATGTTGAATATAAGTCGATACTATCTCTATTCAAAGCCTTATATTTAATGTCAAATTGGACTGATTGATTGTTTGGATTGTGCTCGACCAGTTTATGAGTGAAATATGCTTTTACAGTTAGCATTGGGTTGGGTAAGAATATCTGTGTGCTAACACCTTGTGAAACACTTCACGATTTGACGATAAGGTGTTTAGCGATGTGTTCATTTCAAATTTAATGAATGATTGTGAAATGATATTTTTCTTGAGTGAAAAGAATGTATTCCCGATTTTGGACAGGGAATGTTTTATAAATATGTTTTTATAAAATAGAAAGGATTTCGAGGCCTAAACCCGATATTGATGAAATGATTTCGAAATGTATTATGGTTTGACATTGTAGTTCATCGCGTATTCGATTAGTTGTTATTGATGACGTATTTGTTTGGCGACGGAGAATTTATTCTCTTGCTTAACACCCTTCTTTGAGACGTGCGAGCTCAAAGGTTATGTGATTAATAGTGACTGATCATATGTGTGAATTACTGATGTGAAGTACTATATTTTGAAAGTACTTGTGATTATTATGTTGTGAAATGATTTACCTGCTTGGGGATATGAAATGATTTAGTATATGGCTAAAGATTCGGGTAACCCTGAGACTAAAAGTATGGGTGAGAGGGCGGTGTATGCTCTCCATGTGTGGGAGGTGCATCGTCGGTGTAGCCTGCTCCTATGCGGGGTAGGTGCACATTTATATATATCGAGTTGCTAGGTGCGTACCCTTTGCCTTGTCGATGGGGAGCACGATATTTGGTGGCATAATTGTATGCATTGTTATGTTTTGGAATTCATATTTCCAGATTAGATTTGATTTGAGATCCCGAAATGAAATCTACTTTGATATAAAAACTAGATATGTATTTCAAATGATTTGAAATAGAAATCGAGAAATAAAGTCCAAAGGAATCATTCCTGTAAATTGAATTGGATTTGGAAAATCTAAGTGCGGTGATTAATCTAAATGGGTAGGTTGGGATATTGCATGTTAATTGATGCATAGTAGATCCATATGTCTATATAGATTGTTGTTTATACACTGGCATTCATGGGGGTAAACCCGTTCCGCGTTAGCGATATGGCCTGTGATTTGTCTTATGATTAAATAAGTTAATTTTAACTGTAGAGTTTCTCACACCAGTCCCATGACTGACCTGTAGTTTGCTTTTCTCTTGCAAACTCGGGTGCCCCTATTTTCCGCACGGGCAGTCGAGTAGTTTGTTTTGCAGATACTTATTTTGAGCAGGATTCTGGATTGAAGCTTAAAGCTGTGTCCAGTGCATTCACCGTCTTCCGCTGTGTTATTTTATATTTCCGCTGTGCATTTATTGTAAAATCATCTTCCGTTGTATTGTTATGTTTCGACATACTCTGATATTCTGTACTCAGATGTAACATTATTATGATGTTTATAAAAGTTTTCTGTTATTTGTTCTGGTGTGTTGTATACCCAGAGTTAGCGTATGCGGGATTCGAACAGTCTTGGTCGATTTAGCGATCGATTAGGTCCGAGCGAAATCCGTGTCGTTGCAAAAAGAAATTGCTTACAATTACAATAGAGAAGATAGGACGAATCTAAGTCCAACTATAGCATCTTTTGTTCAAGACCATGAGGTGTTGTAGCATGGAAGTTAGAAGACGATCAGATCGCATTAAAATATCTACGTGCAGAAAGGTGTTCGGACTTGAATGAAGAGTATGGAAATCTGTTAACCCCATAAATTGCTACTCATCACTGTTGAAATCTATCTTGATATTTGTATACCCACTAGCATGTTCCTAGCATATAAACCATTTCTGTTGGGTTACGCGGTATTGTTTATTAAATCTACTTCGCAAGTCCCAACTAATTTGCAAACAAAATTATCACTGATTAATGATAAAAAAACATGAGAAGCAGGTATGAAGACTTGTCCATGATTGTAGGAACCAAAATTAAGCAAAGTTAATGCAAGAGACATGACAAAACTGGAAAAGCCGAAAAAGTAACAAGACGGTACCATTGGTATTCCCAAAGCTTTAAGATCACTGTCACCCATTTGATTCAGAGCTGGCATGTCCACCTGAAATTGAGCCCAAAACCACTCAAGCGTTGTTAATTAAAATAAGAATATCAACATTTTCATGAAGGCTGCATTAGCAATAATGGATAGTACAAAAATATGCATGTCTAAAAGTAGAGAGCTGATAAAACCAGAAAGCTGAAGTTCATAAATATTTAGCCGGTTTCCTCACATTTGCAACACATGAAATGAAGTGGAAAAGGTATTTCAATGGATACTAAACACATCAAAATCGCAGGAATTCTGTGAATTCTATTTCTAATGAATTTGATGACAATACTTGGCACATACACTGGTACTGGTACTATCACATGTGTACATATGCATAACAATTTTAATTCATATATACAAAGGAGATGCGCTGGATAATCTCCAGCACACATGCTCAAATAAAAATTAACATTTTGTCTAAATAATAATGTCTAAATAATAAAGGGCCTTATTCATTTTCATTTCCTGGCAGGAGTAGCAGCCTAGAAAAGGCTAACCAAATTTATCATTGCTTAACAGATATATAATTAAACAAGTACCGTTAACCAAAAATCACCAATTTATCATATAACATTTCCCAACAGTAATATGATTTCACCAACAATATCCAACTGAAATTAGAATCAATTTCAAAGATTAGTTCAGGTTATTATAGACATGGAAAATGAAATCTATCAGACATTTACATTGAAATATCAATAATAATCTGATAAAGAATATTTCTTCTTTTTTAGGAAAAAAAAAAACTCATAATAAGAATGGTATCAAAATAAGATGACCTACTAATGAATATAAATCAATAAATCATGTCCATATAATGATTATTGAAAATTACCTCCTCTGCCTGGAAAAGGATAGCATATTTCCCTAGTCCTAACGAATGAAGCAAGCTAGCCACTGAAGGATGATCCACATGCTACAAGACATTAAATCTTGGCATAAAATACAAATACAATTCACTCATCCAACATTTAAACAATATCAGATATTTCAGAATACTCCCTATGCTTCTAGCGCTGAAAACTGACAAAAAGCATCAACACAGGTATAGAGCTCATAATCAATATCAATGGTGTACGGCACAAAAAATCACAAAGCCACCCTGGAGCCTTAGCACAAGACATGGCCAATGAAGCGACCTTTCTTATTTTATTGCACATGTTTAAAATTTTACTGTAAATTCGAAACATATAACAATTAATTAAAAAATTCAATATAAATCGTATATGTGAGCTGATTCTTTCGAGTAAAATTACTTTTTAATACATACAGTCTTACATATTTTTGTATAAAATACATGTGATATGAAAATGAGATAAATATCGATTGACAATTTATTACATGGGACCGGAACATGAACAGATAGTTTGAAGTTCACTGGAGATTAATGTGAAGAAAATATCCTTTGGAGATTACATGTTCAGTGTCACAGTAATTAGTACAGATAGCCTGAAGTCAATTTGATATTAATTTGAAGAATGCGACCATTCAATGTTATTTATTCAGTGCAGGGTAGCAATTAGACATATCAGGTCGAATCTCGAACCAACCTGGCGGGTTTCAATTCTAGCCGGGTCGGGTTTTATCCAGTTTAAAACGTATATTTTAATACCTTGACCTGACCGAGATACAATTCATATCGGATCGGTTTGGATCCGACTGGGTATTAGTACTGAAAATGCAGAAGAAGAAGAAGAAGAAAAAAAAAACAGAAAAGCCAACCACTAGAACCTACAAAAGAAAAGAGAAACGACAAAATTAGCAAACACAACAATATGATAAGTAACGACTTTTATACAGTTTGGATTGTGGAAAATGAAATACAAAAAAAAAAGTGAAAAACATTAAAATAACGAAAAGCATGTCACTTTTGCACCATGCACCATTTGCACCTTGAGCATCATTCGTTGTGCCTTTCCATGTGCGTCACGCCATAGAGAAGAAAGGCGCAAATGTCATGTTGCGCCTTGCGTGCCCGCCTCTCATAACTATTATAAGACTTTAGATGACCAAGCTCTATTGTGTTATAAAGAATGAAGTTATACACGCCAATCACATACATAATACATGTAATTCCTAACCACCAAGTCGCTCGCATTGTTTATAGCGAATTCAGTAGTTTTTGTGGAGTGAAAAAGAAGCATAATAGTCGCTATTGAATATTCAACATTTCTAAATAATCATAAATTCTTTATTCAACTCTCATGTTGATGTGCATGCCGTTACCAATTTATAGTTCAACCATTCTACCGAAAGTGAAATCAATACATAGTTGACTGTTTTATTACAACATTTCTAAACTTTAACGAATTTTCAAAGAATAAAACGGTTCCACTATAAAAATCTAAACCCTAGATATTAGAGAATGGATAAATCTTGAAAAACATAACTGTCAAAGATAGTGGACAGAAAATAAATTTTGCCATCTCATGTTATGGAACCACCATGTCTCTCTTGTAAAAAGTATTGAAAAAAACATGAGTATATAATCAATTTGCAAAAGGTTACTTATAAAGCTAATTCTACACGTGCTTTTTAGGTGTAGATCTACCTACAAATATTAGGAACCACACTTGAACATATGGTCATATTATAAGAGATAAATTATCTCTGTCTTACGGCAGGTACCAGTGAATACTTTGGAAACTGAATTATTGAGGGGAAAAAAAAGGTATAAGTCATCACAAGTAAATTCATTTTCTTTTGACAAAAAATATAATTTTGAGGTACATATTATTAAATAATAGGAATTAGGAATCTACAGCTGGTATAGATCATCTTTTTTTACATTTCCCCATATGAAAGATGGTATAAATATACCAGTTTAAAGTATCAATAGGTATTTTTCATGATTTGGAAGTAGTACACATAGATGCTTCTTTAAAGTTCAAAATACAATGTACATTAAAAAGAGTAAAGAGTAAAGAGAAAAGAGGGATTTATATGTATATACCCCCCCCCCCCCCCCGGGCCAGTCGATGAGTACCTAAAATTCTCGAATCCATCTGGACCCATATCCGAAATATGAAAACCTATCTGATATCTGTAAAATGGATACAACCATGTCTCTTCCCGATCATTATCCGTCTGGTTTTTGTCAAGATTATATTTTTTCCCCGTATTTTATTACATAAAATAATTGTCATTTACTATTTTATCTAGGTTTAAAAAATCAATGGGCATAAAAACTAATGTTTGCTGCTTAATTATCTCTCTTAGCATATTTATTGTTTTTTCTATATCTTTAATACTGCAATGGAATAGAATGAATCAAAATTTTCTACTTGTTTATATTTATTTTAAGTTGCGAACTGGTTGAAGATATCTGATAAAAACCAACACCTGCAAATACAGATATCCGAAAATGATTTTGAATAGATACAGCACTATCTGAATCAGTATCTAACAGCATATAGATCCCCCTCCTTGTGTGTGTGTGTGTATGGGTCGGCTATTTGAACACAAAATCAAACATAATTGGTGATACGATAGATCTAGACAGTCGGATCTCATTGTACTCATACATTAGATTGAAATTATGAAGCAATCCAATGGTTGAGATTTATTGTGCCACCGTGCGTGTGCATGTAAAGAGAGAGAGGGAGGGAGCAAAACATCGGGATAGGGATGACATGCACACAGAATTCAGCACCGTTTTCAGTAGAAAAATAATTACCTTTACAGGTGTTTGCTGCATAGGATTATTGCTTCGAGCTTCATGATTACTTGGAGAAGCTCTATAAGCAGGCCTGGGGGGTTCAGCATAAACTTGGGTAGTTCTTGCTGAGGGAGGTTTTGCTCTTAAAGCATCCGTTAAACTGCTTGTAGTAGTAAGATTTGTGGGTCTCAACATGTCAGAAGACCTTAGCAACGGAACACATTGTGCATCATTAAGGTACTCTGGAGGGGACCTCCTTCTGGCAGTTCCTACAACTTTACCAGGACTTGGACTTCGATGCCTTAGCTGCTTATTCGCCGAAGTTAAAGAATATGGCTTTCTCAGAGTATCTATACGACACATATCAGCTGCACTCCTTGCAGAAGCAATCCTCCTTAATTGCCCAGAGCTCTGTGTTTCCTCCTGCAAGTCCCATGGGTGGTTGAATTTCAACGGGCCATGGGTTTTACGAGATATCTTCTCACGAAGGTCATAGTCATATTTCTCGCGAGATACGCTAGTGTTTTTCAATATATTTTTCTGAATAAGTTTAAACCTTAGATCATTTCGACCAACCTTGCGACCTTTTGCATACATGTCAGTATGTAAGAACAGGATAGACTTCATAATATTGAAAAATGAATAATGTTTGAGGTTTCAGATGTGTACTTTGCATGTAATGGTTTTCTTCTTCCATATGGTCATCATTCACATTTTGCCTATGATCCTTCGTATGTTGTCTGCAAAAATTGTGAATATTAGGCAGCGCAGACATGAGTTGAAGCAATGAAAAGGGTGCCCAAAGTAAACATTGGATAGATGTCCGCAGGTGTGGTGCAATGAAAAGGGCTGCCTACATCTGATAACAAACTCATGTTTAATCCCTTACTAGCACCCACTTCTCACAAAAAATAGTACTGGAGGATTATAGATGTCATGAGTTGAAGCGAACATGCACAATTCATTTCCATTCAAACGTTTACCAATTACCATCAGTCGGGTTATCCTACAGTATTAAAAAAAAAAAAACGTGTGCGCGGTATTAAAGAGATTTAAGAAGACATGTTCCTTGTTTTTTTCTTGTTACACACAATTCGGTCCTACCCTAAACAAACATCCTCAACCGTCAGTTTAAAAATATTAAAGATTCTTTGACCACCCTCAAGCCCAAACATTTATATTCACATATATTTAAACCTGTAAATGTGTGTGTAGCAGTAGCATCATGACCCAGCAAGGTATCTCTTATCCATATATCAACATTTCATGTCAATTTGGTAACAGATTAGAACATGTAAGTCAATAATTATTGGTAAAAACACATGTATCATTCAAATGCCAACAGACCATGTATATATTAAATGCGCGCACGCGCGCGCACACACACACACACATATATATATATATATATATATATATATATATATATATATATATATATATATATATATATATATATGTGTGTGTGTGTGTGTGTGTGTGTGTATAAATATATATACATAGAGAGAGAGAGAGAGACGTACCAGGGCACCCCCTTTTTTTAGCACCCAATTTTAGGCCACTCTTTTATAATTAAATAAGTTAGTGGAGGAGAGAGAGTTAGCAGGAAGAGAGAGAAACGAAATATGTGGTGGAAATAAGACGGTTATAGGGGTGCTGCACTGTTTGGGGTGCTCTTGATCCTCTCTCTCTCTCTCTCTCTCTCTCTCTCACACACACACACACACACACATGTGTGTGTGTGTGCTTCAGGACAGCCATACTGAATCAAAGCTTGCACTTAGCAGTTAACATGAGTCTGACATACACAAATATGTATTCTACAGTCACATATTCCCAAACAAGTTGTAAAATAACAATTGTATTACCCAAGATTTTTTTGTCTAGGCTGTTCAAATGGGTATATGTTTTTGAAACACATAACAAAGATCCCATACTTCATAAAGTTGTATATACTGGTAAGATTGCTATATGAATTTTATGATCTTTCATTATTATCCAAGGTTTTCAATAGTACATAGCTTTCATATTTCTCATAAAGTATACAGAATAAAATGTTGATTAAAATCTAAAGCATACATAGTAGTTCAAGCATGCTAGTACTAGTAAGTAAAACAAACTCATATAACTAAAACATAAGAAAATTACATTTGACCTGCATCACAAAATCAACCACAATGCACGTTGTAAATAAAGTCACAGCTCACTTTTTAAACCAAGACCTTTTCAAAGGTTTCTGTTATTTTCCAAAAAGGGGTTTTCCTTTTGTCGCTAAAATTATCATCTTTTCGCCAATTGCCTGTTATCTTATCTACCAAAGTAACATATCTCACTAATGAGTAATGAGTTATTTTCTTCTACCTATATACTCTGAAAGTTGTTTAGCCATGCAAGTGATTTATATGCCTAGGTGTCAATAATCCTGTACTGACAATCGTAGCTCAAACATCTCCATACACGACGAAGCATGCAGAAAAATACTAGCATGTGACACCTCTTCCTTGTGGTGAAGCATGTCACTTAGTCACAATGGTGAATCAGGCATGAGGTGTTTGTGCATGGTACACCAGAATTATATTTAGACACCCTTCCGTCTCATGTGCAGCCATGCATCAACGAAGCCCCAAGGCCATAACACATCCAGGTTGAGGTTGGTAAGCTTTGTCCTAACATTGTCACATTTTACTTGCACAGGTTTTGAAGTGTCGCCACGTCCTCCTTGCAAGCATACTTATTCAAAACATGGCCAGGTGCTATTTGTATTCCATGAGTATAGTTCATCATATTCAGAATACTATATAATGATCGATTAATCTTTATGGTTTTTATAAAACTTATAGATAAGTATCATCTTTCCAATAAAAGTTACTTCATCCAATTTCGTCCGCTAGATTGACCATAATGATCATTTTCCGAACAAGCAGTCAGCCAAAGTATCATGATAGCTATTTTGTTATCTTCATTACGTTAAAAAAAACAAAAGTTTAGCAAGAAGTATCCAACATCAAAGTAATATGAAATCAAATGTAATTTCCACACACAACACCCATGTATGGTTGCATTATGAAATATGACTGAATTACGACACAACGTTTGCTCTGTTAACATCTAAAACAATCGAATTTCCTCGGTTAGATCGTAAACAATGGCAGAATTACCATAGATTACCTACTCTTTCCATGTATTGCTATAGCTTTAACCGCGGATGTAAAATCAAATATAGCTGCTTCTAGCATACCAAAAATACAAATTTCATTGGTTTGATTATGCATTATGACAAATTATTGTAGTATTTTATATTTAAACAACTAAATGTACACACGCACTATGATACCAACATAACCTGGAATTTCAATCCCCCCCACCCCACCAAAAAAAAAAAAAAAAAAACTTTCTCCCTGAACACAAGGTAGAATTTTGTTCTTGAAATATAATCACTGGAATTTCACATTTCCAACTCGAGTTTCCACACCCTTCTAGTGACAATTTCACTAAACCATTATCGTTTTTTTAATCGATTATAATTGTTCAACTTTTCAATCCAAAATTAAATTAGACTTTGTACATGTGCTGAGATCGATGTTTTTAAAAAATGTACACCAGGCACATCTCAAGGCGAGGCGTAGGCAATAACTCACCAATATGCAGTTCAATAAAATAAATTCTCTAAAGGTGCAAGGCCTCAGGTGGTGGAGGAGAATCAAAAAAAAAAAGTAAACCTGTGCCTCAAGTAAAAATCGCACTGAGTCTTAAGCCTCAAAAGTAATTTTTTTTTTTTTGGTCTGCTATAATTCAAAACCCGCAACATCCCCAGCTTTTTTTTTTAATCAATATTCTTGCGGTCTTCTTCGAACCGGGGGGGGGGGGGGAGGGGGGGTATTTAGTTTCAAACGGCCAATTCCTGGAATTGAGTTTGATTCTCATTCCAATCGATTCCAGTTGAATGTATACGAAATTATTATTTTTTCCTTCTCAAAAAGATGTTTACCGATGCAATGATTTGTGCCTAGCAATGACAGCAGTGCGTAGACAAAACTTGTGAGGAAAAGAGATGAGCTAGAAAGATTAATATTTTGCCATTTATGTTATTTCAAATTATATCACATGTCTTGCGTTTTTCTTCTACCAGAAAAGCCTACGCCTCAACGTTTCGAGGTTTGTGTCACGATCTTACAGACCCGAAAATGCCTTCCGTACGCTTGTCTTTTAAAATCTTGGCTGAGATCTGTATAAGACGAATCACGAATATACTTTGATAGATTGATACACGAAAACATAATGTGTGCTTAAATATTAGGGCAACAAAAGTAAATAATCACTTCTCCAAATTTTTATATAAGTTGAAGAAGAAAATCGCTTCAGAAATATTACAGAGCTTAGAAATGTTTTAATTTTATTTTTTTATAAACTCCAGAAGTTGTGTATTCATCTAAGTGAGTCACGTGACTCACGTCAAGATGTCAATGGTTGGTATATCAATGAATGTGGCTCCAAGATCACCTACATGTCGCATAAGTAAAAAAATACGCAAATACGCTAAAGCATGACTTCTTGTGTTGAGGCATGTCACTTGACCATAATGGTGAGTTGTGCATGAGACGTATGTGCAATGTGCACAACAAATCAAATTTGTCCACTTCTTTGCATCATGTGTCATGCACCGATGAAGCCATGAGGCTTGAGGCCTTAGCTTGAACTTGGTGGGTATTGTCTTGGTTTTAGCATCTCATATTTGCACATATGATGGTGGGCCACCACATTCTCCTTGAATTCATAGACGTCCAAAGAATGGTCTACACGTTTTTTTAATTGTCCATTTTTAGGATGGTAAATGAATTTATATTTATCCAAGCATGACTTCTAATGTTAAAGCATGTCAATTGACCATAGTGGAGTCATGCATGAGATGTATGCGCATGGTGCATCACAAATAAAAAATGACCCCTTCTTTGCATATTGTGTCATACATCAATGAAGCCAGGAAGCTTGACACCTCTAGATTGAAGTTAATGGGTTTTCACTTGGCTTTATCATCTCATACATCATGTGTCATGCACCGATGAAGCCATGAGGCTTGAGGCCTCAGCTTGAAACTTGGTGGATTTTGTCTTGGTTTTAGCATATTTGCACATATGATGGTGGGCCACCACATTCCCCTTGAATTCATAGTCGTCCAAACCATGGTCTACACGTTTTTTTTAATTGCCCATTTTTAGGATGGTAAAATGAATTTATATTTATCCAAAGCATGACTTCTAATGTTAAAGCATGTCACTTGACCATAGTGGAGTCATGCATGAGATGTATGTGCATGGTGCACCACAAATCAAAAATGACCCCTTCTTTACATACTGGGTCATACAGCAATGAAGCCAGGAAGCTTGACACCTCTAGCTTGAAGTTAGTGGGTTTTCACTTGGCTTTATCATCTCATACTTGCATAAATGATGATGGGCCACCATATTTTCCTTGTATTTATACTTAACCAAAGCACCATCAACTACTTCTCACGTTTCTTGAATCGTTCTCCATTTTTTTGATGATAAATGATAGAACAATCGGTATGCTTTCACAAAAGTGGTAGACAATTGAATTCTCTCTCTAACTGTGGCGGATTCATCTACTTACATCTGTTAGAATGAACAAGCGGTTATGATTAGTATTTTGTTTTTCCATAATGATGCTATGTACATTAACGATTGCCGAAGTTTTCAACATCAAAGTGATGGAAAAACTAATGTAGACTATGTATAGTAAAAATATCACATTCCGTCAAGTCAAATGGAGTTGTGAAGGAAGACTCTAAATTTGAAGGGTTCCAGGCGTAGCAGAACTGAAGCAAAGTATTTGAAGTGCTAGTTCCGCGATGTCAGGTCAAAGGATGGAAAGGTCGCCCCAACCGAACAAGTAGTGCCCAGAATTAGAAAGGAATCTTTTCGATATTTAGGATCTATGTTGCAGTTTGATTGTGAGATTGATGAAGATGTTAGCTTTAGAATTCGAGCATGATGAATGAAATGGTGACTAACATCTGGAATCATGCGACGGGGAAATCCCTCAAAAGTTTAAAGGAAATTCTACATAACAGCAATTATGCATGCAATGTTATATGGTGTGTAATGTTGACCTACTAAAAGGCAACACGTTTAGAAGATGAGTGTAGCAGAGTTGCGTATGCTGCGATGAAACTGTGGACATACTAGACGAAGCTAAATTAGAAATGATGATATTAGGGACAAACTTGGAACTGCACCAATTGAAGAGAAGCTAGCCTAACACCGCTTAAGATGATTGGGACATCTCCTACGGAGACCTCACGATGCACCCATGTGCGTTGGAATTATATGTCGCACTGACAGTTCGAAGAAAGATAGAGGTCGACAAAGTATGACACAGGAGAAAGTAGTTAAAAAAACTTGAGAAATAGAAATATATCCTAAGAGCTGGTGTCGAACAGGAGTGCATGGAAGTTAGCGATCCATGTACCAAAACCGTGAATTTAGGTTTGTTTGGAAAGTGTTAGGATCATAGGATTAGCAAACAGGGGCTTAAGGCATAGCGTTGATCTTCGGTATATATTATTACTAGTACTATTATCACCATCATCAACACCTTGATTTTTTCTATTTTTATTTATTCGTTATTATTGCCATTATTATTTATTTAATTATTGTATTTTTATTTTTACGTATGTTTTCACCTTTAAATCTCTTGTCATTATTTTTACTTTTAAATTGACTTTGTAATTTGATTTTGGGTTCCATCTCAAGTCAATCCAACTTGTTCGGTATTAATGGCCTAGATATTGTTGTATTCCATCAAGTCATTTTATGAGTGACAAGAGAAATATTATCAAATAGTACTTACTCTTATCCATCCTGGTACAACTCTTCGTGTGGTTGGGTTGATCCACTACACTTATAGCCCCATGTTGATGTTATATTGATATATAATAGTGGTTGAACATTTTTACCCATATATATTTACCACAGACAAGTGAATACACAAGACATGAAATTTCTTTTCAGATTCAACGAAACAAATAGTTTATTAATCGTTATTCTGATGGAGACATGAGTGTCCTTACAAGTAATTATATATACCAAGGTTATTACGGCGGCAAGTCGAGTAGAGTCGATAGAGGTCCAACTAGTCGACTAGCCGGACTAGTCAATAAATAAATAAATAAATATGTATACATTAATACATAATTGCAGTATATAAATAAATAAATATATACATTTTTGCAGTGTATTAATAGATAATTGCAATTTATAAAACATTTATATACCACTTCGTATTCAACTTGCAGTACATTATATTTGTTTATAATAGATAATTGCAAGTCTATCACTTCGTATTATAAATATAGATAATTGCAGTCTTTATATTGCAGTTTTTTTAACCGTTGCCATCATGGTTCGATTTCGTACTTGACTACAATTTCGTGATTTGGGGTCGACTACGTGATTTAGGGCTTCGACTTGGTGATTTCGACTTCGACTTCATGATTTAGGGTTCGAGCTCGACTAATGGCAAGTCGACTCTTCCAGTCAATGCTCCAATGTCGACTAGTCGACGACTAGTCGGGCACCATAATAACAGTGATATATAGTACACACACCTCGATTATGTGTTATTGGATAACTAAGACTCACATGTACTCATTCCATAACTCTTTCAAAATGATAGCATGATATGGATTATATTGGTAAGTTGTTATACTATTCATACATATTGCACGTTAGTTCACATGATAAAATTCTTTAGTTAAATTGTGTCGGTCGCAATCATGAAAAGCTAATATCATTGTATCAACACAAACTCAATTCAACAAACGTTCAGTCTATCAGTATATCAAGAATGAAATTTTGCTACATTAAATATACTGGTGTAATAACTAAAGGTGAGCAAAAGATTGGTTTGATTTGAAATCATTCAAAATGGTTAAAACCAAAATGATCGTTGATGAAAACATAAACCAATAATTTTTAAAATAAAAGACAATCAAATCAATAAAGTTGGTTTGATTTGGTATATTTAAAAATTAATTTGATTTTTGGTTGTTGATATAATATAAGATTGAAGCAATTAATTAAGTCAATATAATGCAAACATTTCAAATAACAAACTCCTCTTCCAAAAATATTAGCATGAATCTGTAGAAAATTAACATTGTTATAAAAAAATATTGTAAATAGTAGGATTGTCGTTAGTAATTTGTTATTTTATAATAATTTAATTTTTAAATTTAGGTTTAGTTACTTGGTTTGGTTTTCAATTATTCAAACTAAACTTGACTAATTAACCAAAGCAACATACAAATAGAATCCAAAACCAATCAATTAACTTACAAAATCGAACCAAATCGACTAAACTTAATTGGTTTATTTGGTTTAACCAACGTACACTCTCCCTAGTGATAACGCTTCCCACGTAAGAGAATCGTGTATACTCATGATTATCGCACAAAGAAACACCAAGACATTAGATGCATATGGCCAATATAAATGGCTTAAAGATTCACTAAAATATTTTTTGTACTATTATTATACCTTATGTTAAATAGAAGATCTTATCTAACGATGTGCAACCATTATTTAACCAAAAAATATCATCGGACTTGCGTGTGAAGATCATATTTTGATTACAGTTTTATTATGCATGGCATAGGTGTGTTACTGCGTAACTACAATTGAGTAAGACTTGAACACATGAAGCAAGACGCTATTTCAAAGTCATTATCTCCCATAATACAAAAGGCTGTTATAATCATAGCTCAAATTCAAGAAGTCCTTGTCCAAGGTGTCTATATAGGTTTCATGAGTCAATCTCTAGTGTACTTCACTTTCGAGCAAAATGCAATCCTAAGTCGTGGATGCTCTTCTTTAATCACTTATCATGCCATGTGGAAACGAGAACTCCTAACTAAATAAAATATGAGATTCTCATATAACTAGACTTCAACATTTTGAATAATTTGGTAAACGCTTTGACTGAGACAATTAACGTTGTCTCTAAGCTAAAATTACCCTTGACTTAATATGTCATATCTTTTGTCAAGGGACACCATAGCTAGATACGGCATGATTATCGAAAATCCCAAAATTCTACAATACAAATCTCGTTTTGGATCAATCACTCCCTTTGCGATTGAATTTACATTCTAATTCAAATCTAGTTAAAACACAGTAAATAAATTATTCAATTTTTACTGACCTACTTAATATGCTTGTTAACATTCACAATTTCAATGCTAATGTTTTGAAAACAAAATAAGAATGTTATAAATAGAAATTTGAGTTCATGTTAAAATGTAGAAGTTTAAACATTGAAATCAATTCAAAGTGTAGAAAAACATTAAAAGATGAATGTATGAATTAACGATTTACAATTTAACTCTCGTTTCAATTTAAATTTTGAATTTTACTATTTACAATTTGAATCCTGTATTAAAAGCCTTGAGACACACCACTATAAATCAAATCATTCGATTTTGTACATTATTTCAAATTTCGACTATCTCTATCAATATCTCAACATGGAGTCTAGTTTATGTAACCTAGATTGATGTGATATTGAAAACTTTACATACTATGGAACGTGGCATTATAGAGAATGTGGAACATTTTAGAAAGCGCTCTTTTTACATGCTACTTGTGATATTATTAACCATTATAAATAGATAAGCATAAAGTAAATCCAGTAGAAAACAATACTTTTTAAGTTTTTTTCGTGGATGTTTTTAATAATCCTTCATTTCCATAAGTGATGGTTATGACTTAATGCATACTCGTAAAACACAATCAAAATTGCTGAAACGCAACGCTTCAAAAGTTGGAACATCAAAATGACAAAATCAATGTTTTAATACATGAAAAATAGTGTATCAAATCATGTGCACGGCGTTGTTAAACATTAGTGTACTACGTTTTTTAAACGCATGTACCAAAATGCAATACATGAGCAGAAGTTCGAATTGTAGTAACATACGTCCAATGAAAAAAAAAAACATAAAATTTCAATGGAATGCTCATTTTTCATATTAACAAATGAGATATTAGCATGTTAATTGAGGTCAAATCTAAAATCTTGGTCAACAAGAAGCTTTAAGAAGGTCAAAACCGAATAGTAAATAGCAAACCATAAATTTAGCAAAACATCTGACCAACTAAAATGGAGGTCCTCGATTTCAATGTAAGTAATAGCGCTGAAGAGTTAATTATGGAGACATGTAACTCAAGATAATGGTTGAGTACAAGGAAATCAAAGCAATTAATTTTGTTGTGTTCACACATATGCCCAATGGAGCCTAGGTTTAAGGAGAGCTTTTTATGCAAAATTACTTATCCAATAAGAAAAGAATCAAATTTGAAACCAAAATTTTGCGTTGCTACCGATAAATTGCCTTTCATTTCTCTCTTATAGTGTCATTGTGTGCAATTAAAACGCTTAGCGGAACTAAGGTACAAAAAGCTGTAGCTGGGATAAAGCGGGAAAATAGTGGGGTATAGCACAAATGCAAAAAGGTTCATTTGATGTAAAACTAAATATTTAAAATTAATTAATTATCATTCTCACATCGTAATGTAGAATAAATTAATATTAATTAATTTCATATACCAAATTCAAAGAATATCATGGTTATGCACACTAAATTTGATGATTATAATAGATTTGTACCTCATATTGGGCATTGATGGCTTAAAATTAGCTCTTTACACTAACTTTTTTGATTTGTTTTGAAAAAGAACCAGTCAAATCACCCTTTGCATGTTAATATTGCTAAAACGGATGCTATTAAGCCCTTAATTTAGCGGACATAGTGAAAATAAAAGGACTTAAAATGGATCTACTGTTCACCGGGGCTAAATTGAAATAGCGTATTAAAGAGTGCTACAAGCTATAGCACGGCTTCTACGGGGCTTTGATTGCATAGGTGACATTCAAACAGAGAATTATCAAGAAAGGAAAATAGTATAAAAAATCAGAAGATGAAAAGAGAATTCAGTATTGATTAGGATAAGTCAATAAGTAATTTTTCATTTAATTCCTCTTGTGTATGATTGGTCTTATTGAGACTCTTTGATGGTTTACCTAGCTTTATACAAATTATGTAAATGGTCGAAACTCGATTTTATTTCGTTGGTTTTGCGGATCATGTAATCCAAAATTATGTTTCAAGATAATATTTGCAAATATTATAGTGCAAGCGACTCAATTTATACGGTATACCCTAAGATAGTCTATAACATGGTTCAAGAATTCGATTTCAGTCTCGGTTTCTGCCTTGATTTCAATTATTTAAAATTTTCTTCTTTCAAACAATTTCGAAAATATATAGGGGCCGTTCGCAGCTAAAATTTGCCACACTTGGATTTTTTGTAGCGTCCTACGCATCTGACGCGTCGGACGCCAATGAATATTCCCCTTCCAAAAAGAACGATTTTTGAACGTTGGAAAAGTTATCGGTGGCGTCCGACGCGCTCTATAAATTCACCCCACCCCCTCTTTCTCCCTCATCAAACCCGAACTCTCCCCCCTTCAGCCCACAAAAACGAATTTTTCGAGCCGTTTCAAGCTAAAAAAAGGTAAAAAAATTTATATAGTTATGTTTATTTTTTTAATTTTCTATAACATATATTTTATTCGGTTTTTTCTGAATATTTTTTTTTTTTGAGGTACACAGATGTCAGACCGCTACTTCTCAGCCATTTGCAAACTGGACGGACGAATTGCTAAAAACACCTGGCGGTGTATGGAATGCAGAGTTCGATTATCTGGACGGTTCTGATGAGTTTTGGAGCACCGACGGTGGCAGACCATACAGACGATTCAGGAGGAACTCGCCGTTGAAGTTTCGAGAACAGGACATTATGTTCGAGGTGTAACACCCCTAAGTCCCACATCTGGAATCATGTGTGAAGTGGGTACTTATATAGTAGAGCCCATCTCTTACTAACGTCGAGACCTTTTGAGGAACAAAACACCACACCTATACGGTGGCTAAGTTGGGGACAATATCTTGTATGAACAGAGGTGCGGGCTGTTACAGTGGTATCAGAGCCAATACCCAGCCGGAATTGTGGCTCCTGTGTGGACCACAGCGCCTGGGTGAGGTGTTTGTGAGCCAACGGGGACGTTGGGCTCTGTAGGAGGGGAGAATGTAACACCCCTAAGTTCCACATCGTAGAAGCCTGTGTGAAGTGGATACTTATATAGCAGAGCCTATCTCTTACTAACGCCGAGGCCTAGTGATGGAAAACCCTACACCTGAGAGGTGGCAAAGTAAGGACAATATCGGTGTTAGTAGGGAGGTTGGCTCAGCTTGTATGGCAAAGCCATATGTTGGCGGATCTCAAAACTTAGCCGAGGCCTTTTGAGTAAAAAAACCTCACACCTATGCGGTGGCTAAGTTGGGGACAATATCTTGCGTGAACAGAGGTGCGGGTTGTTACACGAGGGTTGTTTGCGCAAAGCTGCTTGTGCGTACCCGATTCCTGATGTTGCACCTCCTACTGCATCTGCACCTACACCAGCGCCTGTGTCAGCTGCTTCTTTCTCCTCTACCGAAGCGAGTTTCTATACTGGTTGGATGGCTTCGGGCGATCCCCCTTTTGGACAGCCCTCCAGGCACAGACATGTACAGCGTGCCAGCTCATTTATGACCGACCATGTGAGACAACTGGCTGCTCGTTGCTTGGAGCTTGTTCAGGGACCGGGTACGCATGTGAAACTTTGGGAAATTCTGACGATTTTCCGCAATGACGCGCGAAATGTGGATATTGTTCAGGAGTTTACCAATGAGGGCAAACGTGGGTTTATTTTAGCGAAGTTGAGCTTGTTACCTCATCATCGTTTATTTTAGATTTTCATGTATTTGTTTTTTTTTCAGTCTTGTTGTGTTCTTTATTTTTGTATTTCTGATCGTGTAATGAAAAATGTAGTCATTTTGTTTTATGCAATTAGTATTTAATTAATTCAAAACAATTAATTTAACAATTAAATACCACGCTCAAATACCTCGTTCGTCACTAAAAACACATTCCCCGCTCGCTATAGTACCACGCTCACATTCCCCGCTCAAATGTCACGCTCAAATACCCCGTTCTCATTCGTTAAGAACGCACCCATAAACTTCCAATTTTGATTTCAATTTCGATAACGTTCAATGATTTTTTTCTTAAATGAAGATGCAATCGCAATCCTTTTAAATATAACAAATAATAGTCTAAATAGTGCTGGTAGTTAGAACCGACAATCCGACAATCCGACCCGAAAAGACCCAAACCCGAACCGAACCCGGTGGGTCTCGAGTCGGGTTTAGGTGATGATAAATACAATAAAGATCCAATAAAACCCGACCCGACCAGAAAAACACGACCAAAATGCATTGAAATATATGTAATTTTAGTGTTATTGCCCACCTGAACCCGAACCAACCCGACCTGAAGCTCCGGTCGAGTCGGGTCCAGATTTTGAAAATGTATAGTTTAGACCCGACAAGACCCGACAAAACCCGACCCGTCTAGATCCGAGACCGTCGGGTCAGGTCCGGGTATATCGGGTCGAGTCCAATTGCCACCTCTAAGTCTATATTGTATATCATATTACTTGTAAATTAAATTATATTTGTTTGATAGGCCTAATCCAACACAAGTAAACCCAGCCCTAACAATTAATCATTATTCGATTAAAATAAGTAAATAGTTTTTGGATTAACCCAACATAAAACCCAAAAAAGAACTGATTCAAACCTTAATTTATATTTGAATTGCAACCGAAATTAATATCGTCTTTCGTTCTCATCCTCTCACAGTCGATGTTGACTAAGGCAAAGAAAAAAGGGACATCGAGGCTTAAAAAACTTCGTTGGTTTTCTGAGCTCAAATTTATGAAGTGACAAAGTGGAAGATTTGTTTTGTTCATGTAAGTTTCATCGACAATGATTTTGATTTTTTCATATTGTTTTCCCTTTGAATCTTATTGTAACTTCACATGTTTCACATCTACCTCTCCGAGATTTAACCTTTTGAAAAAAATGTCCAGCCTAGAACCAATTTTCTTTGTCCGTTCTCGATCAACACAGTCTGATGTCGATCGTCCATCGAAATTTCGGGGTACTGACAGAAATCTAGTTTACCAGTCCATATATGCTTTTGGATCCGAGATGTAAATCCGAGATGGACATCCACGAAACCTTCATCTCATGATACAAGGTTGAATCTCGATGCGAGATGTAACCAAAATTCAATATTTAAACCTTGATTTTATGTATGAATGCTTGCAACCAAGTACTACTAGATTTGATATTAAACCATATAAGCTACTTTATCGATACGATAGGGACAAAATGATCCAAGTGTCTAAATAAACTTTAATACTCCCTCTAAAAGTTGTATATTTGTATATGCTCTAACTCATACTGATGTTGATTAACTGAATGCTAATTTTAATATCACTGCGGTTTGAATAATTTAAATTGCATCAATAAACAGAAAGCACATTCAGAAATCTCAAAAGTAACAATGGACTGTCATTGATTCAACAATTCAAGGTTCTACAAATGTTATAGTTTCATCTTAAGAAGTGGACTTAACATATGAGTTTGTTTATCATAACAAACATAAGATGTTTTCAAATTTCACAGTGAGTAATAAATGCTTACAACATTCTTTGTGTAATAAATATAAAATCAATGAGAAAAAGATGGATAAATTAGGCTTTGAAGCTAAGCACACATGCTAACCCTAAAAGTAATTAAAAGGTTGCTCTTTTGCTTTTTGCGCTCTATTTTTTTATTTTAACACCTCGTTTGACCAGGTTTGATCAACAAAACTGTTTTTAATTCAAACAAAACTCCATTACCTAAGCGTAAGTTGTGTTTTTGGTTAAGAAAAATGAATTTTTCCATTGATCGAATTAAACTTTGAAATTAACATTAAATCAACCATCTCTTCTTTCCAAGTTAGCACCATAGTACAAGCTTACATTTGGTTATATAAAGCGAAGGATGTCGATCAAAACAGTGTTTAAGCTCTAAAAACAAGATCATTCAAGGGCTTTTGATCGAGAATCAAAGTGAAAACCATGGGTTTGTGTACGTGTTTATCATAGCATATGAGCTGCAGATCACTAATTTAAAAAATTGTAAGATCGTACGATCGAAATCGCGATTCAGATTGAATCGCAACCTCACCGATTCAATATTCAATCTAAATCGCACTCTTCAAAAATCGTACGATCTGTTAGCAGATCAAAAAAATCGGAAGTAGAAATCAGATCGTGATCTCTGTTTAAACAAAAAACTTGAACCCTAAAATTCAAAACGCCAACTTTATCGAGATTTGGAAGCGAAATTCTGCTTCATCTAAAGACAAAACATCATCACAACTGTTGAAAATCGAGGGGAATCTCCGGAAAGATAAATTACAGCAACATATAAATCGAGTACACAAAAATAGCATTCAACCATAAATTTCGAACTTGATAGAAGGGATTAAAAAAAATCAAAACAGAAGGCACCGCATTTGATAGTCTTGAAAGCAAAATCAAAAGGTAACTTACTAATTTTAGCTTTCTATTTCTTGTTCTTTCTTTCTGTTGCTCTCGATTTTTTTCCCCTTATTCTAGTGTAGAAAGAAGTGTTGTTTCAAAAGGTGCTACAGTAACTTAATACTATTTTTGGTATTCGGCTTGAAAACAACTTTAGCGAATGAGACAAAAAAAACTGTGTTACTATTTTTTTCCTATTCTGGTATATACAAAAAAGAAAGTGTACTATTTTTCCCCCAATTCTAGCATAGAAAAAAAAGAAAGTGTGGAATGCCTCCCCACCATAGTAGTTAAGGTGCACGCCTAGGCGTGCCTAAGGCGCAGGCGCAAGGCCCGCGCCTTCCAGGTTGTCGAGGCGCCTCCTCTAACGGAGGCGCACAAAAGGCGCGCTTTTGGAGCCTTTATGTGAGGCTCAAGGCGCTGGAAAGCGTGCCTCGACAGCATTTAGGTTTTCAACCCATTTGAGCCAAGTCGACATCAACATCGACATTGAACCAAAAAAAATCCTAAAACCCTCAGCCTCTGTCGCTACCAAAATCGAAGTTCAATTTTAGGGTTTTTTTGTGATTTTAGGGTTTTTTCAACTTCGATCTCGAAATTTGGTTTTCTCCGTAATTTTAGGGTTTTTTTGAACTTCGATTTCGAAATTTCAACTTCAAAAATTCATGAAATCAAAGTTGCAGGTTTACGATCTGTTGCAGGTTTTTTTTTAAATAATATATGAGGTGCGCCTTTTTTTTAAAAAGTCGCCGAAAAAAACCCCGGCCTCAAAAAAGCCCAAGGCTCAAGCCGTGCGCCTTTGTGCCCCTTAAGTACTATGCTCCCCACTATTTTTTTTCCCTCTGTTCTGGTCTAGAAATTTGAATCTCATTTGGATCTACGATCCACGATTCGAATCCCGTTTCGATCCAAGTTTTGAACTTTACGATTTACGATTTAAATCCCATACTGAAATCATTGTTGCAGATATATTATCAAAATTACATATTGCAATATACAAATTTACGAATTAAGTATAGTTTAAATATGTAGCTATAAGATAATCACACATTTGTTCAAAATTGCACATGTGTTAAATTAAATTACAAGTTCAACTCGCCACAAAAATTTGTTTTCCGCACTTGCTTCTAATGTATAACCCATGTAAGCTTTGACTACATATATTATCTTTGATCAGTTGGACCTTTGATTGAATAGCATTTTTTCTCGATTGACCTCTTACAAAGCAAAGAGGTGGTCAATCGAGAAAAAATGTTGCCCATGAATTCAGCAGCAGTTTGAAAGGTTGATGCATTCCCTTGAGAATTCTACTTTCATTTTTTTGCATAATGTATTGTCATTAATTCGGTTAGCACACATTACTTATATCTAGGGATGAACATTGGATTAATTTCAGTAATCAATATAAAAGATGTTAAATCGAACTATAATCAAAAAAGTTAAAAATAAACTAAACCAGCTGAATAAATTTTTGTTGTCGCTTGCTTTTTATCTAACTATACTAAGTAAATAATTTGTTCTTTGTGATTAGAATATCATATGTAACTAGAGAAAAAGCATAAGGTTATGGTTGCATGTTTTTGTTCCATACTTTATGAATTGTTTTTTTATGAGTACAGATATAAGAGATAAAAACTTGCAAAGAACATGAATTTATACATTCAACCTCATATAAGCAGGAAAAGATAAAGATGAGATGATAATGTTTTCTTACAAGCAATATTGATTTATCCGTGATATATAGAATATATTTTGACTGGTAAACAAATCATCTAAGCAATAATCAACATGTTACTAATTTTTGTAATGAAATAAAAATTTGGTCCATGTGATTTAGATGACAACCAAATGAATCTAAGAAGTGACGTGCAAGTTTAACTTAAATTCAAACCAAAACGATGAAAAAGAACCATGGTTTAGTCAGTTTATTTGGTTCTAGCCAAATATCACGTGCCACTAGTTACAATCTAATTGTTTACGCTATTTCTTGTGTGATGCTATGAAAGACAACGGTTCTAGATTTTACATCAATAAGTTCGCATTTTGAAGTACAAATCAACTTTATTCATAACAACACATTTTTAGGCTGTAATGCAATATAAAAATATCTCGTTAAATATACAAAAACTATTGATGCATAAGCAGATTCATGTCAACCTTTGACTTGTAAGCTACAATGAACATAAAAAGCTATTTATTTGAGGACAGAAACATGACAGCAACAGAAAATAAATCTTGGAAGTTTTGGTTAGTCATATCAAAGGGAAAAAATACCGTTTATTCTTGTATTGCTGATCATATGAAATAGGATCATCCACGCCGTTCCCTAATCTCTCTCTAATTGACCTCTTAGTACCAGAAGATGTCGGGTAGTTGGAATGTTGGATGTCAGATATACAGCTTGTTCTTTTGACAACCTGTAATTCTTAAATCGTATATTAAGAGAGCTCAAGAGTAATCATACACATCCCTTGTTTCTTGTCATTATAAGCCTAGTATTTTTCAACAAAAAGCAATTCAATATAGAAATTACATCTCAAATATGGTATCAATGATACGATAAGCCTAGTTTCTTTACAGAAACAAAAAATTAGAGGTTTTAGAGAATGGACACGCTTTTTTATAGCATATATAGCCAGATTGATCTAATCAAAGAAACTGTAGACTATAAAGTACAAAAAGCAAACATGGTAATAATCAGTTAATTTTTGATACAGTAACTTAGAAGGAAAACACCCTAATACTTTTAAGGTTAAGCTTTTTGGGTTATAAATGAAAAGACGGAAAATAGAGGTTTAATCTTGTTATCTCAGTATTTCTGACTTGATGGGAGTGTTTTGCCAAATCGTTTCTTCAAAGCAAAAGATTTTTATGACGCAAGAGTAAATCTGGATTTGGTTACGGCTAAATTGGTTTGAACAACACCTGATATCAACAAATCAAAGGCAAACAATGGACAGGAAAAAAAGAACAGAAAAAACGATTTTATTATCCTTAAAAGAGAAATTATTAGTACTGACCTGACGGCTTCGCCCAAGAGTAATAGTGACCTGAGGCCGACCGGACATCTTATCTCTTTCCACCAAAAATAACAATCGAACTGCTTCCTCTGGGTAAAATCATTCAGTACAAAAAACGACGATAAAGTAGAAAAATCGGACTCACCAAATCGCAAATTGGGAAGGAGAAAGAACCAGCAGCAGACGCTGAATTTGAAAATTAGGGCAAAAATCAATGTCAATATGTGGCCAAAATTGATGTCAGGTATATTTGCAGCAGTTATTAAAACAAGAGGGGACCACTGGCAATATGCCTGGGCAAGGTCTTCGGCATGAGACCGGTTTATTAATGGAGATATGGTTTAGTCCTTTTCTAATTTTTAGTCAATTATTCCAAGTAAGGCTATATCCAATTACTGCAAAAACAGGGTATGGTTTTATTAGGGCTTTGTTAAATGACACCCGGTTTTTGATTAAGAGGTGTCATATTTTAAGTTCACACCCGTCCAATATTTAAGTGTTAAGGGGCAACATCGGTTATACTTTTAAAGGACAAAGATAAACCTGTAAAAAGGATAAAAGTATACCCTTTTTATTTAATAAAAACGGTATCATTAGACCATCTTTTCTATCTCTATAACAAACTTTAAAAAACAACGAAAACGGTAAGAGTATACCATTTTCAGATTAAGGGTATTTTGGTCTTATTATTGTGTATTGTTAAGGGGGGTTTAGTTTGTAGTGTACTCCCCTTAACAAAATTTTAAACCTAAAATTTCGTGACACCCCTTAACCAAAAAGGGGAACAAAGTCCTTTTATTAAAATTTGATCCGGCTACGATCAGATTTGACTATCGTTCTATCAAAACATAAATGTGTGTATATTATATGTTTATTATCATTTTGTTCTTTTACATATACATGTTTATGCATACATTTGTTGCAAACTTGATTGTGTCAGCGTTTAATTTATATGTCAACATCCTTCGTTGCTTTTTTTTTTTTTTTTTGCAAAATTACAATTTTAAAATAAGGTTTTAACATGAGTTGTGCATACCGATATTACTACGGGTTCAAAAGTCCGACGGGTCGGATTTAGGTATTGGTTTAGAATGCCCGACGGGTTCAGACCGGGCTTGGCTATTGGATTGAAATATCCCATGGTTTTAAATCAACCTTGGTTTTTAATTGATGTAATCGGACTCGGGTCGAGGTTTTAGAATGCTTAGGCGACCCATTAACGGATATCCAGGTAAATGTAGTGCCAATAACATTTTCATAGGTGCTTTTAGCACTACTTTGAAGCAAAAAAATCTATGTTAGCGCAAGTGAAGGGGGGTAAGATGTAAATTAGAACAACTGGCAAGGCTAACAAAGAATTAATTCGCCTAACAGACGATTGTGGTCATTCTTTCGACAACCCAAAAAGAGAAAATTTCACATTTATGCCAATTTTCGAAAACAATTTCACATTTATGCCACTTCAAAACAATATTTCATTTATAGGCCACTTCTAGTTATGTAAGTGTCAAGTTGGAAAGGCGGTAAAGGAGAATTTTCAAAATGATAGATTTAGGGGTATTCCCTATGGGTAATTATATAATTTCTTATATATATCCAATACACTGACCAATTTTTCAAAAAAAAAAAAAAAAAAAAAAAATCTAACATATTGACCAAACTTATTTAAAATTAGAAGTGTTGTCTTTCTACAATATACTTGATATAATATGTTATATTAATTGATCAATTTAATTAAAAGTATATTTAATAGAAAATTCATGAATGGTGTATTTTGTAATGCTAGTTACAAAGTGTTTGTAACTGTGAGTGGTTTATCATAATAAATATAAATATATCATTTTTAATGGGGAATTGTTAAAGGGACTCCAAAATTGGTTAAGGGGAGAATAACTTTAAGGGGACTCCAGCTTAAATTTATTTTGTTAAGGGGGGTTTTAGATTATTTTAAAAGAAAAAGAGACCTAAATGCCCCTAGCTCTCGTCACTTGTGTTAAAATCTAACATACTAAATTCAACTTAAATTACAAACGCGTGCTTCCATAAATTAAAAAAAATTGTAAAAAAAGAAAAAAAAAATTGTTGACAAAATAAACAAGAATATAAAATACGCAGCATATTAGATCAAAATTTTCGTTTTTGCATTTAATTTAAATTGAACATATCAATTCCAATATGAAATTACATTTAATTACATGATCTGATGTATTTCGATCTTCCATGAAACTTTCTTGTGTCCCCATTACATTAATTGTATTCATTTTTTTTTACGTGCAGCGTTAAATTGTAAGTATTAATTAAGATTTAGGTTTTATGATTTTTATTAATGAGGACTATAGGAGGTTAATATCGGAATTTTAATTTATATGTTTAAGGGGAGATGAATTTATTTTGTACCCCCATAACAATTATTTACCAAATTAAGATGGATCCCCCCCTTAACCAAATGTGGAGTCCCTTTAACAGTCCCTTTTTAATGTTCCTAGTCAAGATACATTGAGACTGATATTGATGTACCTATTGAGACTAAAGTACGTAATGCTCCCTAGACGTTGACCGGTGTATTAATCATGATTGTTGGGGCACCAAGAGGTTACGTACTAATAGTCATTGGATAACTATGGACTAACTCGTTCGATAGTTTTCTGATGGTTGATATAACTAAAAGTCAAACAGAAAATATCTAAGTGACTGATTTATACAATTCTCTCAACTTGAGAATATTGTGGATAATCAATATGAAAGCTTCATTTTGACTATATTTAAATCATATCATCGTATTCATCGAGTGACTATAGTTGGGTCGAGTGAAAGCATTGAAAGTAAACCACTATTCAATAGTGGATTCGCCTCATCCATTATATGGACATATAATCACACTAAAGTCAAAGTCAAATTCTCTAAGCAGAGCATTTCGTTTAATTATAGTAATTAATATTAAACCAAAGATTTTGTGTTTTGTCGATAGAATTTAATGTGGATAATATTGGAATTTTGAACATTACCATATTTCAGAAATTGGTAGTGTTATAGTTCCGACTTAATGAAATAATGTGAAATAAAAGCCACAACCAGATAATGTTTAATAATGCAAGACTGAACATTTACTTAAAACTATTTACGTGATAGATTTGAAAATGTCATAATACTTGCTAAGTGACATGCGAACGTTAACATTCACATAATTTGATATTAATCGCCGATCGAATCTATATCTGAGAGTCAAATAATTGAAATAATGATTTCAATTAAGATCAAATGATTTAATTATTATATAATTGTTATAAATTAATTAATTAATATTTATTACAAAATCTAAATATGATTTAACTAATAAATATTGTTGTATATATTTATATGGGAAAGTCTACTTAGATAGAAAAAATAACACAAATTGGATAACACAAAATGGCAACCCCTAGATTGCCCCTGATTTCTATTCCTCGTATAAAGATAAATTAATTTAATGGTTGATATTTTACGTCCCCTAATTTATGTCAAAATTTTGTGTTTAAATAGCCGCTCTCATTTATAGTAGTTGTAAATATATCAGTCTATATGAGATATCGGTAAGGAATTGAATTTATTCAAAAAATATTTACTTGGCTTCAAACAGACTATTTGAAGGAACTGAATCAACCCATACGAAATAAATAAATGAATTTTTAAAAATTACTATTTTAGCTCTTTGATGGGACTATGAAGTCTAGAATGATTTAGAATTTTCTAAATTGATTTAAATAAGATCAACTATTTATTTAAATTTACAAATTATAGTTTGAGATTTGCTTAATTCTGGTTTTACACTCACGCACAAGCGCACGCACGCGCGCACACACACACACACATGTGTGTGTGTGCGCGCGCTTATATCTCTTTGTGCGTAGGTAATATCAACCATCAGAAATAAATGGTTCCGGTTTTAGGAGAATCCGACGGTCGGATCTCCCGTAATGTCCGTTCGAAATAAATGGTCGAAATTCGCGAACTGCCGCGGCGCGGTGCGTTCTATTCAGGCCATTATATATATAATATATATATTATATATATTTCGTCGATTTCTATTTAAAACGAATTTTATAAATCGTTTTAAATTCGTTTCAAAAACAATTTCAACTTCCATTTCAATTCAAATCAAAATTGAATTCTTCCTTATAAATTCGTTTTAAAATTCACTTCCATTCAATTCAAATTTCAATTCAATTTGAATTCATTTCAACTCGTTTTTAATTCAATTCGAATTCGTTTTCAATTCAATTCGAATTGGTTTTCAATTCAATTCGAATTTCTTTTCTATTCGATTCAAATTGGTTTTCTATTCTATTCAATTCAAATTCGTTTTCTATTCTATTCAATTCGAATTCGTTTTCTATTCTATTCAATTCGAATTTCTTTTCTATTCGATTCAATTCGAATTTCTTTATCTATTCAATTTATAAAAACGAATATAATCGATATAAATATCGTTCGAGTCAAAATAGCGCATCTCTAATCAACACGGCTTTATATATTTCAATAATTCCCTTATTCTATTCAACAAATGAATATTTATTCTATTCAATATGTGAATCTATATTTTTGTCAACATATGACTAATCTCAACGGATGAGTACTGTCCACGTGTGACTATTTTTGTTATTCAATATATTTTATAAAATTATGATATCTATCGTTTGATTTCAAATCAGACTCCAACCGTAAAGTAGTAAGAGAACAATTCCCTGAATATTAACTCTGAAGGCCGAAACCAACATCAGATCAATATACAGGAGATCACTCATCTTATCTATTTTCCAATTAGTTTCTAATCTTATATATGATAAAGATGTAAATTTTATTTTTAAAATATTTCGTTCTACACATAACTAATCTCAACGGATGAGTACTGTCAACACATGAACCTTTATTTTATAATGATAAAGATGTAAATTTAATTGTTAAAATATTTCGTTCAACACATGACTAATCTCAACGAATGAGTACCGTCAACACATAAACCTTTATTTTATAATATTCTTTATCTTCTAAATTGGAATGAGGCCCAATCAATTACCATATAAAGCTAATTGTATGGATTCCATACAACACATGTATATAATAGCAACGATAAATAATCAACCATCATCCAAAATCCAAAGTGCACTACACTGTATAAGCATCAAATATAGATATCTAATGCTTATAACAGCCTGTCAATCAATCGATCGACAAACAACTAATTATTGGGATTAGTGTATGTCGTATTTTATCCCAATACCCGTGTGGGGTTTCAAATCAACAAACACATATTTCATTTGTGCAGTTGGGCGATGTGTAAAATTTATCGACCCAATCAATATCAGTCAAACCAGTGTATATAAACAAATCGACCGATTTGTTTATAACTATTTATTTACTCACATTCACGTTAAAAATTATATTTTTAACGATAAATAATTTATTTCAACACATCTACATTTTATTATCGATTTCACATCAACAACACAAACAAATTCACAACACAATAATTAAACAAACAAGCCATCCATGGTCTGTGGATGACGGGTGTCGGGTGCTACTAAACACCGTCTGCATCCTAGCATATATTATGATATAACTAGAAAAAGGAATTTTAAAAGGTGAGAAGTTCTCACCGAAAGCTATCCCAACTCCACGACACTTCAAATTTAGAAGTCTTCGTCATTCTCGCCTTTTGTCACTTTCGTTGCCCGTAGCCACTACATATGTAAAAATCGAATTTTTTACTTCGCTATTCAATATATAAAAATCGAATTTTTATTTTGTTGCTATGTATATAAAAATCATATTTTTATAATTACTCCATATGGATAAAAATTCTATTTTTACATCGCTGTTCTCAATATAAAAATTTCGCCTTTTCAATTATAAATATTTCGCCTTTTCAAATATAAAGATTTCGCCTTTTCAAATATAAAAATCTAATCTTTTCTATTTTAAAAATCTAATCTTTGCTATGTTAAAAATCTAATCTTTGCTATTTTAAAAATCTAATTTTTGCTATTTTAAAAATCTAATCTTTTCTCCGCTACTTATATATATATATATATAAACAGATTTTCTATTGGGTAAATAACCTAAAATAAAACTGAAATAAAACAGAATAAAATTTACCGATTCTAGAAGGGGGGAGGGGTTCCTTTTGCTGCGTTCGGATTTGAGGGAGGCGGGGTCGGATTGGGGTTCGTGGAGGTGGCTGACGCGAGGCCAGAAGGAGAGGGTGCGGGTTCGGTCGGGGAGAAAGGAAGAGGAGGAAGAAGAGAAGAGGGGGGCGGCGGCATAGGGGGGGCTCGCGGTTGTATCGATCGATTTTGGGGGGGGGGGATTCTTCGCGTCAGGAAGGAACAGGGGAGGAGGAGGAAGAAGAGGAGGCGGCAGGTGGTTGTGCCCCACCTGGGCGGCGGCGACGAGCGAGGGGGGGGGGGGGGGGCGGCGACGAGTTCTCCCCCCCGTCTTCCTCTTTTTTTTTTCTGAAATGATTTTCTAATCGGGGGGGGGGGGGCTGAGTATAATAGGGGAGAGGGTTTTAATTTTTAATTATTTTATTTTTCACCAAAAAGCAACTTCTATTTTCGACCTCAAAACGAGGCCCACCGCCTTTCGTCCATAGCTAATTACCCCCATTCTGAACACAATGGGATATGTATCGTAAGCTGATTCGATCAGTTTCCGCCAAAATCAACATATAACTCTATATATTGAATTTGAACGCGCATTTCAATTTAACGGGGCCACCTACTAACTCTAAAAATTCCCGAAAAATATTTTCTAGCTTCGTATTGACAATACGGTCCTAACAAAACTAATTTCATCGAATTTTGAGACCGTTTGAAAAATGGCCATTTTCCAGTCGATTAAAATTAACTGAAACTGGTCAAACGCATTTTCCTTTGCCACGCTCACATAATGATTCGAAAAATTATGAAATTTAGAATCTAGCAATAACTTGACATCACGGATCCAACAAAAGTGGTTTCGTCGAAATCCGAGGTCGTTTGCAAAATTCCCATTTTTAAGGGCTTGAATTCCATAGCGACTATTCAGAATTTTCAACTGGACATATCTTTTGATTCCCGCTATGAAATTTCGATTTTTCGGATTCGTTGGAAAGATATTCTAAAATTGATCCTAATGTTTTTGGTTTCACTAAAATCCGGTTTGTTTTGCACCCGGTACATTCAATTGAAGTTTGAAATCGAATTATCGAACTACCGCGCCATTTTCGATTCTATTATAATTATATATAATTATTTATATTCTAACGACGATGTATATAATATATACGTCGAATTCTATTAAAAATAAATTTCTCGTCGATATTATTTAAAATAATTCATTTTAAATGTTCAAAATTCACTAAAATTGCCAAAATAAAAATTTTAAACTGGCCCAGATTTTCGGGTTGTTACAATCTCCCCCACTTAAAACTTTTCGTCCCCGAAAAGGAACAAAGTCGAAAGTGGTTTGATTAATCAACTCCACGTTCGATCTGGCTTCCATTCTCCAACTTTTCAGTCTCTGAGAATTTTCAAATTCTTCAAAAATTTGGCTAAGACCCTAAATTTTCGAAAAATTTCGCCATAACCTCCCCTGCACCGGGAGCCACGGGAAAATCCCGAAATTTCCATACAGGCCTCTGTTCTCAAAAAGAAAAAGAAAAAGCCAATAGGCTCATAAAATCATCATCCCCCAAACAAAACAGTAAATTATATAGTAAACATGTACCTATTTGTCGGGCAAACAAATTTTGTTCTCTGCTCTAGCCTCCTTGCTATGACCTGTTCAATGTAAGTACATGTACATGCAAGCAAATATGACCCATTTTCAAAACAATTCAATATTTGATTCTGTTAGGCTAAATAGTTCAAAATTATCTAACAAAAAAACAATCAACACAAATATCAATCAATTAGTGGATTAACGTTTCAAATTCATAAATTTGATATATAGTCAAAAATCATGTTTTTGATGCCAACTCACAACAAATAAATCTATGTAAGTTTTGGTTCTCACACCAGTCTAATGGAAATATATAGATATCACACCTTCGAAACACCAAAATAATTACTGATGATGACGCGTCAATCATCAGAATCAGGTCCGGGCGACTAGAGTGTGATTCTATATCTATCCAGTATATTAAAACTTCGAATATACGTTCATGACGCATATATGCAAAATCTTTATATACTCGATTGTCCAAATCAATATAAATAAATTATTCAAATACGTGTAAAACGATTTAAATTTTCAAAACAAAATTTGGTTTCATTTGAAAAATATACTCTTCACACTCGTTCTAGGATACTACTGACCCAATCTCTAACGAGTCATTCCAATTGGATATTACTAATCCAATATCTGATGAATTCTTTCGTATGGTTCTAATGTGTCTTGTTCTCGAGCTCTGTAAACCAAAGCTCTGATACCACTGTAAGAACCCGTAACTTCCCCGTGAGGGAAGGAGAGGATACTTTGAGAACAACACACAAATGAACGCAGACGGAAGAACATTTCATTGCTATTACAACAATTCCATCAGATACAAGAATATACAGAGTATAAATGAATAAATTACATTCGATAAATATCAGAGATTACAATAAATTACATAGCAGCGGAAAAATATACAAAACACAACTAGAAGTGATACACGGATACAGAGCTTTCCGAGCATCGTCCCAGCTGTAAATCAGGATCATGTGAATATAAATCTGCAAAACCAAAACTACTAGCTGCCCGTGTCGAAAATAGGGGCACCCAGAGTTTAGGTTAAAACAATAAACTCCAGGTCAGTCATGTGACTGGTGTGAGAACTAAAACAGTTATTTAAAACTTTATTTTTAAAAGAGAGTAATTCAAGGGACCACGCCGTATAACACGGAACGGGTTTCCTCCCAAGAATACCAGTGCATATCAATAAACAACGCAATGCTTTTTCGAAAAATGAAGCTATTATAAGACTCAGGTCCCATCACACAATGCAACGCAAGCCGGAGGATAGGGTTTTCCCTTATAATAGCCAAACATGCTTGGTACGTTTAAAACAAATCATTTGATACTATAATAAGTGTATAGTGTCAAAACAATTTCAATCATAATTATAAATCATAGACGGCATGGGTACCATATATTATGTCGCCATACTAGTTCTACAATTAAAACCGCAATACACGTATTGGAAATTGGATTTTCGTCATGAGTCGAGGCAAGGGGCAAGCTCCTCTCCGCTTTCGAGACACTCTAGCAAATGTCCCAGGACTACGCACTCTGGGTAACCCTTGGATCGGCTGGGCCGGTCCTCTCTTACGTTTGAGGATTGGCAAATCTTAAACACACGTTTCCCGGTCCTTACAGACCTAATATCGAGGCGCCTCATTCCAACAACCACAAAGGTGAAAAGTATATAAATGTCAGGGCTGGTAAGTCACTGACACCACCAAAGCTAGAAAGAAACGTCGTGTTCTCCCAACGGTCCGTATCCCGTTTTTAACTCATACCGAGGTGTGAGGCTCGCGAATTCACGCTATACACAAAGCTATGCCACGTAGGCCGTGCTTTGATCATCAACCACAAGACTTTGCTTTTCAACAGAAGCCTTGATCCATGCAACTCAGCGTGCCACACAGGCAATTCAGGCCATGTGATTGATATCTATCGATATATAACCTCTAAGCTCGTACGTCTCAAAGAAGGGCGTTAAGCAAGAGAATAAATTCTCCGCCGCCAAACAGATATATATTTAATAGAAATCAATCAACACAGAATAAAATCCAATGTCAGACACACAATCCATTTACAAGTTCGTTCTGGGTCTGAACGAAACCGGAGGCACTTTCCTCGCATATCCATCGATCTCCAAGTACGTCTGGACGACCACCAACTGATTCCCTCATCTTGGGTATACAGCCCAATCAAGATCATCAGTAATCACCCAAACGATGTGAAGACTTCCGGTCTTCAACCACCGTCTTCATCTTCGACTTATCGTAGAATCGGTTATTCAGAATGGGTATAAACCCGGCCTTTCCGAACAACCCGCGTATATTAGAAACAAATGTTACACAAACACAACATACGCCTCATTCCAATTCATTAGTCACTAACCGTAAATCAGTAAGAGGGCAATTCCCCAAATATTAACCCCGAAGGCCGAAACCAACATCAGATCAATACCCAGGAAACCATTCTTCTTAACTAACCTACAGCTAGTTTCTAAATTTCATATTCTTAGGGAAAGGTTCCCATTAATTTTATCCAAGATAAATTCTTTAAAATTTATCCTTTAATCTTCCTTTGGATGTCATTTCAAACCAAATTATGGTTTTCCAAACTAGTCGAGATTAGCGAACCACACCGAAGTAATTATTTATTTTATTTCCCAATCCCAACCTATTCATCCCATGAAGCAAAACTGGTAATACTCCATATCTAACACCACGGTGTTATCGGGAAAATTTATTACCATTCCACGTTCAAATCTAATTAAAGATTTAACTATCGCTTTGGAGCAAAACTGGTGATACTCCATTCTCGCTCATTTTCCAAATTTGATAATTTAGATTATCAATTCACATTTCAATCTAATTGCAGATTCATTAAAACTCCTTTTACTGGGTTAAAGAACTAATGTCCTTTAAAACACAGTTCACGACAAACCCAAATCATATTCTATTTATTTATCGGGTTAAAGAACAAGTGTCATGTTAAACACCCTTCACGATAAACCCACAAATCAATTCTATTTACAACCCGTTTCAAATCCAATTTATTTATTTAAAAATAAATGGGTTTTAATTTTGGTTCAAAACTAGTTAATTTCGATAAAAATCTATTTTTATCTTTTCAAATATGGAGTTTTTCATCCTAATTTTTCCCAAATCATTTCTTATGATTTTACGCAAATTATTACTATTTTTAATAATTTTATCAAGGCCCGTACAGTCGATTTCCAACAACGGCCATCAAACTGCACTTACAGCGACCTTTTCCAAATTTGATTTGGACGTATCTCCAAATCCAACCGTTAGATTTCAAATTTCTAATATTCGTTAGAAAGCTCTTTTCGATACGAACCCAACGGTTCTAGTTTTAGGAGAATCCGACGGTCGGATCTTCCGTAATGTCCGTTCGAAATAAATGGTCGAAATTCGCGAACTGCCGCGGTGCGGTGCGTTCTATTCAGGCCATTATATATATAATATATATATTATATATATTTCGTCGATTTCTATTTAAAACGAATTTTATAAATCGTTTTAAATTCGTTTCAAAAACAATTTCAACTTCCATTTCAATTCAAATCAAAATTGAATTCTTCCTTATAAATTCGTTTTAAAATTCATTTCCATTCAATTCAAATTTCAATTCAATTTGAATTCATTTCAACTCGTTTTTAATTCAATTCGAATTCGTTTTCAATTCAATTCGAATTGGTTTTAAATTCAATTCGAATTTCTTTTCTATTCGATTCAAATTGGTTTTCTATTCTATTCAATTCAAATTCGTTTTCTATTATATTCAATTCGAATTCGTTTTCTATTTTATTCAATTCGAATTTCTTTTCTATTCGATTCAATTCGAATTTCTTTATCTATTCAATTTATAAAAACGAATATAATCGATATAAATATCGTTCGCATCAAAATAGCGCATTTATAATCAACACGGCTTTATATATTTCAATAATTCCCTTATTCTATTCAACAAATGAATATTTATTCTATTCAATATGTGAATCTATATTTTTGTCAACACATGACTAATCTCAACGGATGAGTATTGTCCACGTGTGACTATTTTTGTTATTCAATATATTTTATAAAATTATGATATCTATCGTTTGATTTCAAATCAGACTCCAACCGTAAAGTAGTAGGAGAACGATTCCTTGAATATTAACATTGAAGGCTGAAACCAACATCAGATCAATATACAGGAGATCACCCATCTTATCTATTTTCCAATTAGTTTCTAATCTTATATATGATAAAGATGTAAATTTTATTGTTAAAATATTTCGTTCTACACATGACTAATCTCAACGGATGAGTACTGTCAACACATGAACCTTTATTTTATAATGATAAAGATGTAAATTTTATTGTTAAAATATTCCGTTTAACACATGACTAATCTCAACGAATGAGTACTGTCAACACATAAACCTTTATTTTGTAATATTCTTTATCTTCTAAATTGGAATGAGGCCCAATAAATTACCATATAAAGCTAATTATATGGATTCCATACAACACATGTATATAATAGCAACGATAAATAATCAACCATCATCCAAAATCCAAAGTGCACTACACTGTATAAGCATCAAATATAGATATCTAATGCTTATAACAGCCTGTCAATCAATTGATCGACAAACAACTAATTATTGGGATTAGTGTATGTCGTATTTTATCCCAATACCCGTGTGGGGTTTCAAATCAACAAACACATATTTTATTTGTGCAGTTGGGCGATGTGTAAAATTTATCGACCCAATCAATATCAGTCAAACCAGTGTATATAAACAAATCGACCGATTTGTTTATAACTATTTATTTACTCACATTCACGTTAAAAATTATATTTTTAACGATAATTAATTTATTTCAACACATCTACATTTTATTATCGATTTCACATCAACAACACAAACAAATTCACAACACAACAATTAAACAAACAAGCCATCCATGGTCTGTGGATGACGGGTGTCGGGTGCTACTAAACACCGTCTGCATCCTAGCATATATTATGATATAACTAGAAAAAGGAATTTTAAAAGGTGAGAAGTTCTCACCGAAAGCTATCCCAACTTCACGACACTTCAAATGTAGAACTCTTCGTCATTCTCGCCTTTTGTCACTTTCGTTGCCCGTAGCCACTACATATGTAAAAATCGAATTTTTTACTTTGCTATTCAATATATAAAAATCGAATTTTTATTTTGTTGCTATGTATATAAAAATCATATTTTTATAATTACTCCATATGGATAAAAATTCTATTTTTACATCGCTGTTCTCAATATAAAAATATCGCCTTTTCAATTATAAATATTTCGCCTTTTCAAATATAAAGATTTCGCCTTTTCAAATATAAAAATCTAATCTTTTCTATTTTAAAAATCTAATCTTTGCTATTTTAAAATCTAATCTTTGCTATTTTAAAAATCTAATCTTTGCTATTTTAAAAATCTAATCTTTGCTATTTTAAAAATCTAATCTTTTCTCCACTACTTATATGTATGTATATATATATATATATAAACAGATTTTCTATTGGTTAAATAACCTAAAATAAAACTGAAATAAAAATGAAATAAAACAGAATAAAATTTACCGATTCTAGAAGGGGGGAGGGGTTCCTTTTGCTGCGTTCGGATTTGAGGGAGGCGGGGTCGGATTGGGGTTCGTGGAGGTGGCTGACGCGAGGCCAGAGGGAGAGGGTTCGGTCGGGGAGAAAGGAAGAGGAGGAAGAAGAGAAGAGGGGGGGCGGCGGTACAGGGGGGGCTCGCGGTTGTATCGATCGATTTGGGGGGGGGCATCTTCACGTCAGGAAGGAACAGGGGAGGAGGAGGAAGAAGAGGAGGCGGCGGCAGGTGGTTGTGCCCCACCTTGGCGGCGGCGACGAGCGAGGGGGGGGGGGGAGCGGCGACGAGTTCTCCCCCCCGTCTTCCTCTTTCTATTTTTTTTTTGAAATGATTTTCTAATCGGGGGGGCTGAGTATAATAGGGGAGAGGGTTTTAATTTTTAATTATTTTATTTTTCACCAAAAAGCAACTTTTATTTTCGACCTCAAAACGAGGCCCACCGCCTGTCGTCCATAGCTAATTACCCTCATTCCGAACAAAATGGGATATGTATCGTAAGCTGATTCGATCGTTTCGATCAGTTTCCGCCAAAATCAACATATAACTCTATATATTGAATTTGAACGTGCATTTCAATTTACTGGGGCCACCTACTAACTCTAAAATTTCCCGAAAAATATTTTCTAGCTTCGTATTGACAATACGGTCCTAAAAAAACTAATTTCATCAAATTTTGAGACCGTTTGAAAAATGGTCATTTTCCAGTCGATTAAAATCAACTAAAACTGGTCAAACGCATTTTCCTTTGCCACACTCACATACTGATTCGAAAAATTATGAAATTTGGAATCTAGCAATAACTTGGCATCACGGATCCAACAAAAGTGGTTTCGTCGAAATCCGAGGTCGTTTGCAAAATTCCCATTTTTAAGGGCCTGAATTCCATAGCGACTATTCAGAATTTTCAACTGGACATATCTTTTGATTCCCGCTATGAAATTTCGATTTTTCGAATTCGTTGGAAAGATATTCTAAAATTGATCCTAATATTTTTGGTTTCACTAAAATCCGGTTTGTTTTGCACCCGGTACATTCAATTGAAGTTTGAAATCGAATTATCGAACTACCGCGCCATTTTCGATTCTATTATAATTATATATAATTATTTATATTCTAACGACGACGTATATAATATATACGTCGAATTCTATTAAAAATAAATTTCTCGTCGATATTATTTAAAATAATTCATTTTAAATGTTCAAAATTCACTAAAATTGCCAAAATAAAAATTTTAAACTGGCCCAGATTTTCGGGTTGTTACACTATGTATATAAAAATTACATTTTTATATGCTACTATCTAGATAAAAATTCTATTTTTACACCGCTATTATACAGATAAAAATTCTATTTTTACACCGCTATTATATAGATAAAAATTCTATTTTTACACCGCTATTATATAGATAAAAATTCTATTTTTAATTCACTACTTATATAAAAATCTCATTTTTACTTGACCATTTCAACTATATAAAGATTCAAACTTTTCTAATATAAAAATTCGAATTTTCTACTTTCTACATTCACATAAAAATACGATCTTTCTTTATATAAAAATCCGACCTTTGTTTGTATAAAAATCATAGCTTTCCTAATATAAAGATCATATTTTAAACCGTAAAAATCAAATCTTTAACGTGTTAAAAATCTTAAATTTATGTTATACAATGTCATATATAATGTAATGGCCACTTAATTAATAAATGTAACTAATTACATGAAGTAAAAGATAACAAAACTCACTTTTTCGAAGGTGGAGGGTGGCCTTTCGCTGTTCGAAGGGGGAGGAGGCTTTTTGGCCGGAGTTGAAGGGCTGTGGAGGCGCAGGGAAGGGGGTTTGGTTCGCCGGAGGCGGAGGAGGGTGGCAGGGGGTCCGGTGGTCAGAGGGGCGCGCTAAGGTTGAACTGCGTGGAGGGGGGCCGCAGTTTTCAATTGGGGAAGAAGGAGGGGGTAAGGAGGAGCGACCGGGGGGGACTCTAGCGTAGGCAGCGCCGGAGGCGCGGTGGCCCAGGTGGCCACGGCGGCGGCGCGTTAGGGCTCCGCCCTTTTTCTCGTTCTTTTTTTATTTTTTTTATTTTTCTTTTCAAAATGAACGCGGTGGGGGGGGTGCTTAGAGTATAGAGAGGTTTTTTTTTGTTTTTTTTATTTAATTATTTGATTTCAAAAAGCAACTTTTAATTTCGACCTCGAAATCGAACCCACCGACTGTCGGTCATAGCTAATTACCCCCATTCCGAACACAATGGGATATGTATCGCAGGCTGATTCGATCATTTCGATCAGTTTTCGTCAAAATCAAAATATAACTCTATATATTGAATTTGAACGCACATTTCAATTTACCGGGGCTACATACTAACTAGAAAAATTCCCGAAAAATATTTTCTAGCTTCGTATTGACGATACGGTCCTAACAAACTTAATTTTGTTAAATTCTGAGGCCGTTTGAAAAATGGCCATTTTCCAGTCGATTAAAATCAACTAAAACTGGTCAAACGCGCTTTCCTTTGCCACGCTCACTCGAAAAATTACGAATTTTGGAATCTAGCAATAACTTGACATCACGGATCCAACAAAAGTGGTTTCGTCGAAAACCGAGGTCGTTTGCAAAATTTCCATTTTAAGGGCCAGAATTCCATAGCGACTATTCTGAATTTTCAACTGGACGTATCTTTTGATTCCCGCTATGAAATTTCAATTTTTCGGATTCATTGGAAAGATATCCTCAAATAGATTCTAATATTTTTGGTTTTGCCAAAATCCGATTTATTTTGAATCCTGTACAGTCATTTGAATTTTGAAATCGAATTTTCGAACTACCGCGCCATTTTCAATTCCTTTTATAATTATATATAATTATTTATATTCTAACGACAATTCAAATAAATATATACGTTCTAATTCTGTTCAAAATAAATTTCTCGTCGTTATTATTTAAAATAAATCATTTTAAATATTCAAAATTCATCAAAATTGCCAAAATAAAAATTTTAAATTGGCTCAGAATTTCTGGGTCGTTACAATAGAGCCCTCTTAATCCCTAATCATTTATCTCAGATCTACTTTTCAATATCCCTCACTTGCCCTCTTTTACTTCGCCTAATGATTCATTATCATCTGAATCTTCGATAGGCTTCTGGTATCTTATTTTTGACCTTATCCTGGGCTATGTATTTCCACTCATCACCCTTAACGATTGTATACGATGGAAACGGTAGAGATCTAGTTTTGCCTTGCATGGTAGTCGAAGATCTAGTCAACCGTGGCCTTTCTGGTTTGAGATTTGGTGTTCTTCCTCTCTTAATAAATTTGGGTTTTGTGGATCTTTCTTCATGGTTCTGGTCGAATTTGAGGAATTCAATATGTTTTGCTTGTTCCTAGTGTGTTGCTCTATCACACAGGATAGCCATGGCGATAGCTTTTGTTGTAGTGGCCTCTTGGTTTACCGACATAGGTTTTTTGCCATTGGTGTTTATTATCGTTTAGCTCCTCCACCCTCCAGTCTTGGTTCCATATCATACCATATGCTTACAATGTACGTAGTTTCTGTTGTGCAGATAGCTTGCTTTCTTGTTGTTGTAACCACTGCTCTGGCCGTAGTAGTTCGGCGATTTCGCAATGCAACCTGTGCAGTTAAAGCGCTCAGAGGATCCAATGCGATAGAGGTGCAAAAAGTTGTAGGGGAGACAAAGCAAGGAAATAGCGGGATATAGCGGATGAGTCTAAAATAACATATAAAACTCATATTTTATGCTTTTACAAACATGTAAATGATAAATAAATGGAAGGTAACATTCAACTTAATTATAATTAGTACATTCTCAATTTTAAATAAAAGAACAAGCAAATATATGTAAATAAATCTAAACTTTTACTTAGCATGATTAAATTTATAGAATATTGTGGTATTTTCTATTTTGAGAAATATATGTTAAAAAGTTATATTAAAAAAAATTAATTTTACAAATTTATAATGTACAAATGTCACTTTCAAATTCATTTATTTTATAGAAGATATCGCGAAAATAGCGGAATATAGCTGAAATAATAGGATATATCAGGAATATCGGAATATAGCGGGACTTAAGGTGGAGAGGCTATTTCAGAGGATATTTAGAAATAGTGTAGCGGTAGAAATCCGCTACGCGATACAACGGGGCATAAACTGCACATAATGCAACAGAGTTACTCTGCTGTGGTATGTGTTTTTATCTTGTGAAGCCCTTCTTTCCTCTCCAACGTGTTTCTTGTCATATGTATTTGTTATGTTACTTCAAAGAAAGTGTGGTAGTTGTGTCATTCTTCCGGTTTTTTGGGATGGCTTGGAAGTGAAACTGTGCTTGTATTTGGAGTTGTTATGCTCCTGTAAAAGCTTGCAAATGGCGCATGCCTATGTTATTTGTTTATTGAATTTTCTGCCCTTGCTTTGGTGATATTATTGTGCTTCATTTTGTAATTGAATTTCTTTTGTTGCTATTTGCAAATGGTATGAATTTCCACTTTAAGTGTGATGGGATCTTCCAATTTGTGTATGCATATATGTATGCATTTTACCTGTCTGCAGTTTCTTAAAAAAGTTGAAGCATCTATAAATGTCAAAATTCAACATTTAACCTTAGTGTTATGGATGTTTGATTTGAATTGCTTTGTTGTATCATGTTGTACTACAGGGGTTGGCATCTATGAGATTAAGCACTTATCAAATAAGTCTGCTACTCTCATCAATATGGTTGCTATTATTTTCTTCTTTGTGCGATTTTTTAAATTGGTTTAGTTTTTTTACAAGAGTAACATATAAATTATGTGATAGATTGATCCAGGCTAATGTACTGGAGTTAGTTTATGGGTTTGAAGACAATCAAAATGCCGCACTGGAGCTTCTCAAAGCAATAGAAAGGCCAAATGAAAGAAACATTGATATCCAATTTGACCCTTAATTTTCATTGAACAAGTTTTTCTCCTTTTCTTTTTCTTTGCACTTAAAAGTAAATATTATTAACTTTCAGTTTCCAATGCGTCTGCTTTTTAGTGCATATTTGTCATTTCTTTTGTTCACTATATATCTGTTCTAGAATTATGGTGAATCGCCATTACTGGCACGTGGACCAACTTTTGACTGGGAAACTGAAAGATCACAGTATGTTGGACAAAGGATACCGGAGGCTCTTCCAGCTCAATGTTTCAGGTGTTTTTTGTAATTTCTTATGCAATTTAAACAAATGATTTACTGTTACTGCCATCCATCTAAATGCTTGTTATTATGATCCTTTGGTGCTTGAGCATTTTCAGTGTTACTGTCTTATTATATTGCAGTAAATCGTAAGTCCCTTGTGGCATTATATGAGTCATTTTTTTTATAGACGCAAATTTCAGTTCATTTTTTTTTTGCTTATTTTTAAGTCTGGTTTTCTAAATTTTGCAGCTTAGGCGAGTTTTCTGGAAACTTCAAACATAATCATTGCAGACGATACTCATCTAAACATATAGCTGAGGTGAAGCTACTTTGGACCTAGACATGTATAGCAGAAGAAGAAATGCTGGTATAGTAGTATTAGAACATGTTTATTTATTAGAAATTAATTATAATTATTGTATTGTGCTATTGTGTAATAAATAAAAGTAAAGTAGTCATGAGACCATGTAGAAAACTTCTCATTTAACAAGGGTATGTACTTTTATTGACATATGTAATGAATTCAGCTATTTTCTATAATGAAGTTACCAGTTCATAAATGGCGTAAACTTGAATTGTTTTTCTTTTAATGTGAGTAATTATGTTTGTTGTTAGTGAAATATCGGTTAGAATTATAATACTATAATTTTTTTAATTAATAGCAGTTGAGGTATAATTGTTTTTAGTAGTTGTAAAACAAATTTTAACAAGTGCTAGAAACAGTTGTAAAAAATATTGATTTTACTACGATTGCAGATAAAACTAGTGGTGGATGCCAGTTGTAATCGACATATTACAATTGTTTTGGCAGTTGTGAAAGGGTATTTTTTTATTGTGGTGGTACTTGTGGCAACACTTGTACCGATGTTGTTATAGGGTCGCAACGGTGTTGCCTTTGACTCTATAGCAACGCGACAAAACGCAACACCAAGAAAGTGTTGCCATAGATCATTTTTTGCCTATAGCAACACTTTTTGGCACTTTCTGCATTACTTCTCTGGTGTTACAATACGCAACCTATGACGTAATATAATGTACAAAGGTGGAATTGATAATTGCAACAATGAATAGATCATGATTCAGCAAATTAACATGGCACAAGAGTTTCAGGAAAAACATGCACAAAGGAAGGAGATACAAGTGCACCTCACATATATAGTGCAACTATTAGATGATAGGTTCTAACAGCAACATGCATATTACATGTACATGGGAACACATAAATCTCAAGTTTGATGGCATACAAATCAACCCTGAAGAAAAGGTAGGCAAATACAATAATGGGAAGACACACATAACAAAGGAAAAGACACAAGTGCAAAAACAGTGATACAAGCAACAATATACAAAATGATGCAGCAACAAAAACTGGGTCGAGCCAGTCAAAGGTGCACAAGAACAGGTACACTAAAGCATGGTCATTAAGGCATTCTGTTTCAGGTCAGCCAAGGCAATCTATATACAGTGCACAAGTATCTTTCAACTTGGTGGGATGAGCAAAACAGGGTGATAAACAAGTGGTGCACAAGTTCAACTCAAGCACAAATGTACACATGTACATATGTAGAGGGATGATAGTACATGAAGTAGCAAATGTCTCAGAGTATATGAACCGACCAGTGGCATTTAAACATGGCAAGAGAGAAGGCATGACAAAATATATATATTTGTATGTATGCAATCATAAAGTATGCATGAAAACCAAGTCAACAGTAAATAAGGAGCAGATTGGTTTTTGAATTCAAGCAATATCAATGGAAGATTTCAGATAATCACAATGTACTAATTTCAACACAAAAGGGTATTTCTAGAAAGTGATAATCAGGCAAGATAATAACAACGTGATTAAGGAATATTTTTTCAAGTATAATTCATGGATTTAAAAAACATTCCAAGAATTCACGAGAGCATCTTTTTGGGGATAAAATTCAAACATTTGTTTCCAAAAATCAATCAAGCATTTAAAGTCATTTAATCAAGCAACAATCACGTAAATCACAGACCAAATCAATACGTTGAAATAAGAGGTTGATTAGGGTTATTAATCCATATATAAGAACCCCTTTTAACTCAATCGACGTGCATCGAAATTCACAAGGAAAATCAACGAGAAAATCAAATCAAAATACTCACAATATTTTTATGAGTTTTGATCTATATCAAAAGCCAAATCGATCGACCGAGATTTACAAGCATCGAAGCGTAACTGAATCGAATTACATCAACAACCAAGAAGTCGCCATTTGGAGCTAGGAAACCAAAGCCTTAATTTTTATTAGGTAATCCATCAGAAGGAAGAGAGAATCCATATAAAAGTGACAAAGGAAAATAGAAGGGGACTGACCTTTTTACTTAATATTTTGAAAAGGTGTTTTTGGTTTTATATTTTTATTTTAAGTTGTTTGTTTCTTTTGTAAACCTATTTACAGTTTTCTAGTTTTCTGTAAACTAGGGTGCCTAGTTATAGGATTAATAGTTAGGGTTACGAGTTACAGGTTTGTAATTAGGGAAAATATGATTTTGGAGATAAAGATCAGTGCAGGGTTTTAAGCGTATGATTAGAACAGTTGGGAGTGGGTGTCGCTAGTTTACATGGAATTTGAAAGCGTAGATATTATTTTAATTATAGCAGAAATCTTGGGGAATACAGCAACAGTCAGGATTTGCCAAAGCTAGGTAAAATCTGTGTCATTTGTTTTTTGCATTTATTTATACTACTGTGATCTGAGCTATGATATTTTTATATTCCTCAAAACTGTGATAAACCCTATCTATCGCCCCTTTAGGGTTAATCTAGATCCTTCAAGTGGTATCCGAACCTAGTATCTATTAACTTTAGAGCCATGGATTGTTCTAGTTGTCAGGTTACGAGAGTCAATCTAGTAATATTCCAATTTTTTTCAATGGAACAGATTTTTTAATTTGGAAACCAAAAACTAAATTCTATTTAAAATCTGTTAATTCTGAATATTGGAATATTATTGAAAATATGGGAGACATGCTAGATAAGAGTAATAAAGTTATTAATGCTTGTGCTATGCATATTATTTATTATTATTCTAGTATTGATCAATTTAAACTAATCTTTCATTGTTTAACTGTGCAGGATATCTGGAAAACTCTCGATGCGCTATATAAAGAAATGACAACAATTGCCCGAAACCCTCAAACGTCAACTCAGTTTTAGATCTATTCTTAACAAGTTTCACAAAAGATGATAAATCAAATGATGGAGACTCAACAAACAATGAAACATGAGACTTTTCATATGAAGATTTAATTCATCTTTGTAATAATGTTATTGATAGTCTCAAATCCAAAAAAATAAAACTCTAAAATCCGAGAAACTTGAGTTGATCACCAAAAATAATATTTTGGATTTAAAATTTGAAAGTGTCAAGAAATTTGAAAACTAGGATTGCAAAAATTGTTTGAATTTGGAAAATAGTCTCGTGCATCTGAATGAAAATATTTAAAAGCTTGAAAAGGAAGTTCTGATTTTAAAAGAAAAAAACAATATTTTGCAAAAGGAGTTCAAAATTTTTAAGACAACTGAAAATTCCAAATATGAAATTTTTGAAAAGGAAAGTTTGTTGAAAACTAAATTGATTTTAAAAGAACTTGAAAATAAAATTAAAAAATTTAGGATTTTTGAAAAACTTGAGAATGAAAAGCAAAAACAATTTGAATTTGAGATTTTTGAGTCCAAATCCAAAATTAAATTGCTTGAAAACAAAAATTTGGTTTTGAAACAAAATGATACTGAAAAGAGAAAGATCAATATTAGTCGTTGTTCAAATTTGATGAAAGAAAATAGTGATCTTAAATCCAAAATTGAACGACTTGAATCAACTTTGAATAAATTTTCTAACGGAGAAATATCGTTGAATATGTTGTCGAAAAAAAAAATTCTTATGGAAATAAGAATGGACCCAGTTTTGTGAAAATTAATGAGTTTGGAAAGTAGAATTCAAACAATTTTAAAAATCCTTCAAACAACTTTGGAAAATATCGTTTGAAAGTTTAGAATCTAATGATTTCAAAGGATCTTTAAATCATAAATGAAATGAAAACTTGTTTAGAAACAATCCAATTAAACAAGTTTGAATGCCAAAAGGAAACAAATTGAGTTTGGTTAAATTTAAACTGTTTTAGGTTCCTAAGGGTACCATGGTAAATTCAGATGGATTGTTATATAAAAGGGTTTGGGTACCAAAACACTCAAGTAAAATTATGAGTGGTAGAACAACCTTTGTTAGACCACTCGATCCTACAAAAAATTAGGTACCTGAGCCAGCTAAGAAACAACTTTGATAAAGAGAGATTGAATTCAGCTTGTTCCATATCATTGAATCATTCTGTGTTCCTTATCCATAACTGCCTAGTTAGAGAATCAACATCGTCACATGTAAATCAGGTTTGTTCTCTAAACTCACATTTTTTGTTTATTTATATTCTCTGTTTTTAATTCTTCCTTTCTATTCCACCTTTTATTTTATTTTATTTATTCTTCCTTCAGGTTATGCCTATTTGTATTGACACAATCATAATTTTTTTTCACTTCTTGAGCTCTCTGACTTCAAATTGCAATATTCATGATTTTCTGGAAAGTAGATTCATTTATCTAAAACTCTAATGTTGTGGTGATTTCCTGATTGTGAATTCAAATTTTTAAATATCTACAATTGTTTTGAAATTTATTTTTTTGATTGATTCCTGAATTTCTAACAGTGCTGAAGCATTTAATCATATCTTGAACACTGTTATTCAGAATTCTAAAAAAAATTGATTTGAAAAGTTATTGAAATTTCTCACAACTTTACTGTTTTGAGTTTCTTCTAATTCATCTTGGAAAGACTTGAAAAACTGCACTCATTATGGCACACTTCCTGAAAACTACTTTTAAATCATGATCTCCTGGCTTGGGTATTTGATTTTTTGAAAGCATTTGAAATTATTGATATCTTGAATCTCACACACTTCTTGGATTTGAAATTAATAATCTTGTGTGATCAATTTATCGAATCTTGAAATTTACACATCCCTTCAAGTGATTTCAAATGAACCATTTTTAACCTTAGATCATGAGTTATCTCTTGAGCTTGATGTAAATATTCTGAATTTTTTTCTTGAGAATCCTATTTCGAAATTGAAAGATTGCTGCTCTGATAAATCAGGTGTGTTTGCTTAGACTTGGTGATTTATTCTGTAACTGAAAGATTGTTGCTCTAAATAATATGGTGTGTTTACTTAGACTTGAAAGACTACTACTCTGAAATTGAAAGATTGCTGCTCTGATAAATCAATGTATAGTTTTCACTGACTTCTATGGGTATTCTGGAGCCACATGTGGTATCTTTCATGGAAGAGCTTCACATACAATTGATTGTTTTTTCTAAAAATAACTGATTTTCAACTTGTACAGTTCTTTCACAATCTCTCTTGAAATTGATATTTTCAATTTTAATTTTTTTTTGATTATTTATTCAGAAATTGAAATTATTGACTAAAATTGAACTATATTTGGAACTCATCAAAATTATTATTAGATTTTTGAAATTGTGATGAGTTGTGACTATAGCATATTTAACAACAAGAGGAGTTTCTATTTAAATTCTCATGATGTTTGAACAAATTCTTATAATATCTTTAAATTGGTGCTTATTTCACGAACGTCTTCTTTTCCTATCATCTTTCTGTCATTTATCATGGTTTTATTTAATGTGGAGAGTTTATTTTTTTTTAAATCATTAAAGAAAGTACAGTCTCAAAATTTGTGATGTAAATCTGACTATATTGTTTTTCAGAATAAGAGATAGTTGAAAATTTTCAAAACTCCTGATATAGTTGAATATGTTTCATAATATAATTAATCTAGAGATTTATTTCATGACCATCTCGATCTCTACCATATTTCTATCATTCATTATTGGTTTTATACAATGAGGAGCTTTTTATATAATATGTGTTTCGCTAATCTCATTTAAAAAAAACCTAGATATGGTCATGCATGGTTAAAGATTACTTAAAATTTAATTTGTAACTGATCCCATTTAAAAGTCCTTATAGGCTATGCATGACTAGCATGCTCTTAAAATAAAAATAAAAATGATTATATAAATATAAATATATATATATATATATATATACACACACACATATGAAATCCTCCTTGTTATGTAAAAACCGACCTATCAATCCATTTTCCAAACTATGAAATGTGTTTCTATTTATGATATATGATTTTTTGGACGATAGTTTTGGAATTTGTGATAATTTGATATATTTTTTCTCAATTTGAGTTTATATATATATATATCCAATTCCTTTACTATTTTATGTTTATTTTTTTTAAATTTATTTGAAAATAATTGTAATTCATATCATTTTATAACTCTATTTATTTTATAAAATCCATCATAAATCCATCATTCTAAAATGTGAAATTTGCTTCTAGCTTTAAGAATTTTATGATTTTTGTTTGATTATATGAGGTTTACAATATACATTCTCTCTCTTGATTTTTATTTTATATTTCTACTCTATATTTATTCACTATTTTTATTTCTATTTCCTTTTGATGATAAAAAAGGGGAGAATGGTTAAGATTTCGATTAATGAGTGAATATTGTTAAAATTTTGATTGATGAGTGAATATTTCATAAATATTTTTAACATTGGAAATTCAATTCATTTCTAGTCTCACTCATATGCACATATTTAGGGGGAGTTATGTTGTAGGGGGAGCATACATATAGAGGGAGTTCTACACTTCACTGTCAAACACATTGTATTACAAATTTTAATGTATGCTTGTCATCATTAAAAGGGGAAGATTGTTGTATATAACAATATGATTTTTGTCTGATGATAACAAACATATGTATTATTATATATATGTATTTGTACTATTCCATATTTCATCATATACAGAAATAAATAGTTATATTTGAATAAAATACTGTTGCAAAAGAATTTAAATATTCAAAGAGCATTTTATTCAAATAAAATATTTTATTTCAACATTTGAATAGTACAAACTTCTTACTCGACTATTGTACATCTCACTGACATAATACATTCAATTCCACTTGTAAATTTGGTTCCTCATCAAAACAACCAGGCACTCACTTTCATATACAGACTTTTTTACACACTCTGACATGCACATTGACTCACTTCTCTTCACGCTGACTCACTTCTCTTATGTCTGCTTCACAGTTAGTCCAGTCACCTGTATACCTGTCGCAGAAACATACACAGTAAGCTGGAAAAAAAAATGTAAATTCTAGCAGATATAAATTTATTTTAAATTTTATTTACCTCAGAATTTTGGTGTGTTTCTCATCATATTTCTTGACTTGGTCTAATATGTGTCAACGATATTTTTCATCAACACCAGAATTAAGGTCGAGGATGGGGATCTAAAGGCAATAAGGAATTATTTAGTCCTTACAAGCTTGAGTTAGTTCACCGTTTCCTAGATATCAAGGTCTTAAGCCAGAAGAATAGTTTCTCTTCCTTCAAGAGGCGAGCACCACGCTTACGAAGCTCAAGAACCAACAATTACCTTGGGACAAGGGTTCCCTAAGCACAATGCAAGTTAGGAAGCTAAATGGCTTACCAAAGGGTAATTTGGTAATTAGACTTAAGTATGAAGCTTTGTCGTGGGGAAGCAATAAGGAAATAAGTGACATAAGGGGCAATGAAATCCGTGGAATTAATGACAAGTGTTGATTCTCTCTTTATTGATCATTTGCATGAGTACATAAGTGATTACAAGTAAAATCCCAAAATTGATTTACAAATTAGCGTTTTCTCTCTAAAAATTAAATACAAGATTGTGGAATGAGGAGAAGTCCCCCAAAATGGGACCACCAGGGTCTTATTTATAGATAAAATGGGCTCCTTTCGGTTGCGCGTTGTAGAAAGCCCGGATTGAGTTCTTTCAGTTGCGGCAGCTATTTTAGTGTCAGTATCGGCCCGCCTTTCTATTTTGGGTGTCGATGCCAGCCTTATTTCACTTGTAAATTTTGGTGTCGCCTCCATATTATGTATTGATACCAAGTACATTGGTATGGATAGCTTCTACTTTCGATTTTGAGGATAAGCATATATTTTGGTAGCAAGCTATAAACTTTATCCTACTTTAGCAGTTTCTGAGAATTGTCTTTATTATTCCTTTCTTCCTTGGTATCGGTATCGACATTGAGCGTGTTAGTGTGGATGACCCTTCTATCTTATGAGCCTTGGCTTACTTTGATAATTTTTGATTTCGGTTTTGGCCTTGCGATAACGTGGTTTCAGAATTCCTTCTGATGACTTCAAAGCTGTTTCCCGGTAATGGTATCGATACCAGGTGCATTGATATCAATAACCCTTTACTCTAGCCCAACTTAATCTTGTGCCTTTCCCTTTTTCAGCTCTTAATTTCGGTATGGGACTTTATGCCTTCAGAAATAAGATAAGGTAGATTGCTTTTAGTGTCGTCATTGACATTACCCTGAGTCGTATTTTTCTTCCATGTTGGTTTCGTTGTCACCTTGCCATTATCTTCCTTATATTGGTACCAAGCTTTTGCCTCCTTAGTTGGTACCGATAGCATGTATATCAAATATTTCCCTTCCTTGGCTTTCGGTATCGATTGTCTTTGGTGCTTTTGTGTCGATCCTGTGTTTCTAAGGCACTCTTCTGGTGCTTGTTTTGCCCGATACCCCTTCATTTGGTTTTGGTTGAAATCTGGTAGTAACATTTACCCTCGCTAATAAAGGGTGTTTTTGACTTTTCAAGTCAGACTTTGACCTTCATACTATACTTTGATTTACCGCCTTTGGGTATTCCAAAATGGATCTAGTTCGTTTATTTGTCCTCATTTGTGCGGTCTGGATTAAGAGGAACTTTTTGGTATAAAAATACTTCTTCCTTTTCATTCCTTCACCTGTAATAAAAAAATCGAGCAAGATTACTATTCCTCAAAACTTTTATAAACTCTTTCAGAATCACAAACTCAATCTTATCTCTGTAAGTATTTTAATCGATTGAAATTTGAGTTCTAAAATTATTCTTCCGGATTGATTATGAAATCCGTTTAAGATTTATCAGCTTTAAATTTTCCATTATAATGAATCCATGTGATAGCTTAAATAACATCAATGGAAAATAGTATGGATTTATCACTTATACACTCCCGATATGTTTTTTGGGGTCTAAAATGCAAAGTTCGTATATGAAGGATTTTAGCCCCTTTCACGAAGACGAAGTTTGTGACGGCTCACCCCGCACCAGCCGGCATTTCCTCCGAAAGTGCGTTGTACACATGCCTGACTAGCACGGAACGGTCGCCAAAGAAAAGAAAAGAAGAGAATGAACTAATCAAAATCCTGTAGAATGTCTCACAGCGCATGGAACAAAATATAGTAATAATATACTTGACATAAAACAGGTGAGGCAGTGCATAAGCTGATAACTAAAACCAACATCAACATCATCATCATCAGAGCAGCGGAAATCCAAATATAGCTTATTACAACTTTCCAAATTACTATCTCTAAACAAAAGAAATAAAGGTACACCGCTAATGCCCAAAGTAGTGACCGTAGCAACACAGGGAGAATATCTATATATGTAGCATACGTGGAAGCCTCCTGCTCGTCTCCGGTACAGCTACTCGTGCATACCACCTAACCTGTCTCTAGTCTGCTCGTGAGAGCACCCAGAGTAATAAGAAGAGACATAAAACTCTGGGTCAGACAAAAAGTCTGGTATGAGCGATAAGCAGCTAAACAGAACAATAACAGGTATACTAAACCATACCTGAACCTGGGCCTGCAACCAAAGAGTTAGCACTACATACCGTACAATACTCTAAGGTGCCACTGAACAGTTGGTGTAAAGATAACGGGGGTGGGGGTGTGCATTTCATAATGATGGCAAACAAATCAACCATAGCAACCATCCTCACATCTCTCACTCAGTGCGTAAGCATACGATGTCCACCGCTGTCAATCATTAGACCCATCGAAGTAGTGACGAAGTTCGACTTGTACAACTACTGCTACTACCAAGCTTGCCCCATGGAGTCATGAGCAAACCATTACAAATGACCCCACTTCATTGGTCTATAGCTCCTTAGTCATACCTAGGCCACTGCGGCCCTGAATCCGTTCACGTACTCCCTACACATAGTGATCCAAAGTTACAGACATCGACACCCCCTTTGCACACGTCCCGCAGCAAAGCCCAACTCATGAAGTCAACTCGTTGGTTCCCATCTGGATCCTGAATTCTACTTCCTATTTGGACGTTCTTTGCATCTTGGGTTTTGGTCGAATTGGAATTGGTTTTTAAAAGAGTCGTCATAATGAGGTAAAAGTATACGTCTGGTTCTGTTCGGTAGTCCCGACCCGGTTCGGTTCGGTGGTTCTGGCCAATGCCTGGATCAGTGCTCCATTCCTCCTCGGTTTGGTCCTCCAGCTCTGGTTCGGTTCGGATGTCCTATGCCTGGGTTCGATGGTTACTTCGTGGTTCGGTTCGATGGTTGCTCCCTCCTAGATGTCCCGATCCGATTCGGTGCTTCGCTTCAACTCCAGCTCCAAGCTTATCCTCCGATCCGATCCCGCTCCTTGACTCTAGTCCGGTCCGATCTCCACGCCCCTGCTTCCGATTCGATCCCCTGTTGGTCTCTCTGATCCGATCCCCTGCCCAACTCCAACTCTAAGCAAATGGCCTTCCTTCTCGCCAAGACCCTTATGCTAAGTTCCAATCCGAATCGAGTCCACTTGCCCGGTTCTCCTATCCGATCTGAGCCCAATAATCCGATCCGATTCGGTTTGAAACCCTGCACATTTTCTGCAGCTTTCCAGCGACTGTTTTATGCCATACGACGGCGTTTTCGACCAATCTAACAGTTCTAATCAATCACAAAGCATACCATACAGTCATAGCAACATAGAGAATCAACTATAAACACCAAAACAATAACCATATCATGTAAATTGGATCAAACATAGCCAAAATCTCATATTTTCCCTTAAGCATGTTTAAGCAAAACTAATGATATGATTAGCAAAACTTAACCAAACTAACCAAATTTTCTAACAGAGGCCTAAAACATTTTTCGAATTTTATCAATATTTTTTTAGATTTTAACATGTATAAATTCGCTAATTATCACTAATTACTCTTAATTAACCATAATTAGTGAGGAACTATGCAAATCACTTACCTTGGCCACAAACAAAACCTTTAGATCTGAAATGAACCTCTGTTTGGCACGAATACGGATGTCTAACAGCAGCTCTAACCTTGCTTTGGTGCTATCTCTCCTTAATTTGATGTAGTTTAAGCCAAAACTTGATTAAGAAGTGATTAGAGGTGTATTTAGATGTTGGAGGCCATTGTTAGGTTGAAGAGAGGGTTTATGGCGGCTGGAAAATGAGTGAAAAACCGAAATCCTAACCCTAGCAGCCCTTAAATACCTTTAATCCCGAAATCCCACATTGGGCCTAGCTGCTAATCACCCGGTTAAGCCCAATTAAGCTGCTTTTCGCTATCTGAAATTTGTTTCAGCCATATCTCCCAAACGGTAGGTCCATTTGGCTATTGTGACCACTCTACGGAAAGGTAAACCATCAAACAAATCTAATGGAAGTGGTTTCAGGTCAAAATTCCTTTCTAGTCAAAAGTTATGGCCAAAACAGTATCAACTAGGGGAAAAACGGTCATTTAAAAATCGGCAAAAATCATGAACATGGGAAATGACCTCAATAGTCGTCTCCCAAAGTTACATGACCATACGACTTCGTATGTGAAAGAAATAAATATTCTACGATCCTGCGATGCGTAGAATGCGGGTCGTTACACTCTTCCCCCCTTAAGAAATTTCGTCCCCGAAATTCCTTAACCCAAAACATACAAAGGATCCCGCATGCCTACCAGCCACAAACAACAATCAAACATGCAAAACAAACAAAACAAGCCTATCCTAGCATGCGGAAAGATTAAATCGAAATTGAAATCTTACCAGGCGAAGAGTTCTGGATAGGTTTTCCTAATGCTCTCCCCTGTCTCCTAAGTACAGTCATTCTCGTTCTCACCCCACTGAACCTTGACTAATTTCACCGTCTTCCTTCGAAGCTGCTTCGTATCATTCCCAACAATACGTATAGGCCTGCGGTTCCCAACCGCCTCGGGTTCAACTTCGACATCATCCAATTGATCAGGTGAAATAGTCACATCTGGGTCGTGTACGAACTTCCTTAACCGGGAAACTTGAAACACGTTGTGAACTCCTGCCATCTTCTCTGGTAATTCCACTTTATATGCTAAATTTCCAATTTGCTCAAGAACTGGGAATGGACCAACAAATCTTGGTGCTAACTTGCCTCTCCTGCCAAATCGTATCACGTTCTTCAATGGAGATATCTTGACAAACACCAAGTCGCCAATGGAGAACTTTAATTCTCTTCTCCTCTTATCAGCGTAACTCTTCTGCCTATCTTGGGCAGCCTTCATTCGCTGTTGGATAACTTTAATCTTAGCTGAAGTTTCTCTTATCACATCTGATCCAAGCACAAACTTCTCACCAGTTTCTAACCAACATGACAGTGAGTTGCACGGTCTTCCGTACAAAGCTTCAGATGGAGCCATACCAATACTGGATTGATAACTATTATTATATGCAAACTCTACTAGATGCAAACGGTCATCCTATGATCCACCAAAATCCAATACACAGGCTCTCAAGAGGTCTTTTAGTACTCGATTCACCCTCTCTGTTTGACCGTCGGTTTGAGGATGATGCGCGGTACTGAGATGTAATTCTGATCCTAACGCCTCTTGTAAGCTCTTCCAAAATCCACTAGTGAACAACGAATCTTGGTCACTTACAATGCCTTTGGATATTCCATGAAATCTCATTGCCCACTTTACATATAGTTCAGCTAACTTAGCTGCCATCCGATTCGACTTGACGGGTATAAATCTTGCACTTTTGGTCAATCGGTCCACAATCACCCAAATGCTATCATGGCCCAACCTAGTCCTTGGTAACCCATCAATAAAATCCATTGAGACTTGTTCCCATTTCCATTCTGGAATTTCTAATGGTTGCAACAAACCACTAGGCTTCTTTTGCTCAGCTTTAACTAGCTGGCAATTCATGCATTTGGATATAAACTTCCCAATGTCTCTTTTCATCCCTTCCCAGTAGTAGGTCTACTTTAAGTCACGATACATCTTGTTACCACCGGGGTGTATAGTCAATTTTGAGTGATGACATTCTCCAAGCACTTCATCTCTCAATCCATTGACATTGGGTACAACTAGTCTTCCATTCTTTCTAAGCCATCCATCTCAATCAAGTCCATACTTGTTCATCTCTCCATTGATTCCCATCTCTAACTTTGAGATGATTTCCGATAGGTTAGGATCGTTCCTCTGACTGGAACCAATCCGCTCAATCAAAGTGGGTCTGATCGTCAAAATTGCTAACATTTTTGGATCCACTTTGCACTTTGGTCTGAAATCATACCCAGCGATGTATTCCAGTTGCTTCCATTCAAGAAACATAGCCCCTAAACTGGCATGTCTTCTACTCAATGCATCAGCCACCGCATTACCCTTTCCTGGTGTATATGCGATGTCGAAATCATAGGAAGCTAAGAATTCTAACCATCTTTGCTTCCGGAGATTTAGATCTTTCTGAGAGAAGAGATACTTTAACGATTTATGATCGGTAAACAACTCGAATCTTTCTCCTAAGAGATAATGTCTCCACATCTTCAGTGCAAACATGATCGCTGCCAATTCTAAATTATGGGTAGGGTATCTTTTCTCATGCGGTTTCAGTTGCCGACTTGCATAAGCTACAACCCTACCTCCTTACATCAATACAACACCTAGTCCTGTGCCGCATGCATCCGTATATACTGTCATCTTTTCATTCTCCTTAGGAATGACTAACACTGGTGCATATGTCAACTTTTCCTTTAGACTCTTGAATTCATTCTCGCACCTTTCGTCCCAAACGAAAGCTTGATTCTTCTTGGTCAACTGAGTCAACGGTGCTGCTATCTTGGAAAAGTCTTGGATAAACTTACGATAATATCCAGCTAATCCCAAGAAACTTCCTATGTCCGTTGCATTCTTGGGCGTAGACCAATATTTTACCGTAGCCACCTTCGCAGGGTCCACGGCAATACAATTTTCTGAGACAGTATGGCCCAAGAACCTCACTTCCCTCCTCCAGAAGTGACATTTGGAAAACTTTGCATTCAATTGGTGTTTTCTCAACACCTCCATCACTATCCTCAAGTGTTCTTCCTATGTCCTCGAATAAACAAGGATATCGTCCACGAACACAAGAACGAACTTATTCAACTGATCTCTGAATACCCTATTCATAAGATCCACAAAATATGCTGGGGCATTGGTCAGCCTAAATGACATGACCAAACACTCATAAAATCCAGACGGCGTTCGAAATGCCGTTTTAGCTATACTCTCAGCTTCCACTCTAAGCTGATGAAAACCTGTCGCGAGATCCAACTGAGAGAATACCCTCGCGCCGCTCAACTGATCAAACAAATCATTTATCTGCGGTAGAGGATAATTGTTCTTCCTCGTCACCTTGTTCAACTCGCGGTAGTCTACACACAATCGAAGGAAACCATCTACCTTGGTAGCAAACACAATTGGTGCTCCCCATTCAGAAACACTCCTTCTGATAAATCCCTTCTTCAAAAGATCGCTGACTTGCACCCCGAGCTCTCCCTGCTCCCTTCGTGCCATACGACGAAGTGGCATCACTATAGGCCTGGCGTATTTCACTAAATCAATACAGAACTCAATCTCTTGGTGTGGTAGAAGCCCGGTCACTTCTTCGAAGACGTCCGGATACTGGCCAACCATGGGCAAACCCGACAACTCACCATGTGGGATGTCGAGGGAATTTAGAAAACTAGCCATTACCCCATCACTAGGTAGACCACCAAACACTACCCTCTGCTCTTCATCCGCTCTAGCTGTCACCAAAAAGCCCTCACAGTCTACCACCCCGTATCTTTGGAGCCAATCGACTCCCAAAATAATGCCAAACCCAGTAAAGCACAAAACAATCACAAACATACATCCATGACTTGATAAGACCACATTACGACAAATCGTGCTAAGGTTAGCCGAACCACTAATCGGGTTCGTCACTACTAAAGGTCTATCGACAATCTCGTGCTTCAATCCCAACCTATCTACTTGGTCACTAGATATGAAAGAACTGGAAGCTCCGATATCAAACAAAACTCTAACAGGAACATCATAAACAGAAAGCATACCTTGAATAACGACATTCTTTCCCTTCTCCGCCGCAGTTGGGGCATTCGACGAAGAAGGAATAGCATTAAAGGCATATGATTTCACCATCTGCTTTTCTTTAGGGGGTTGCGGACACTTGTCCTTGTGATGTCCCACTTGGCCACAGTTGAAGCACTTCCTGTCTGCTGGCTTGGCTCGACAATTACTAGCATAGTGACACTTCTTGCCACAGCTAAAGCACTCAACATCTTTCTTCTTCTTCTGGCCATCCTTATTATGGTTCTGCTTCCTCTTATTCTGAGAACCACTCTTGCCCCCACCGCTTGCTTGCGGTTTTGGCTCCTCTGCAGATGCAACCTCAGTCTTCGACTTAGGGTAAAGACTCTCTGACCTCAATGCTTTCCCTACAATCGATTCAAACATCACATCGATGTGGTTAATAAGCTTTTCCCCCAAGTACTGATCGAAACCTGTTATAAACTTCTCGTTCTTCTTCTCGGCAGTATCTATTAGGGATAACCCGTATTTCGACAAAGTGTCGAATTCGGCAATATACTCCGAGACAGCTCTGCCATTCTGCTTGAATTCCAAGAATTTCTTAAACAGTACTGACTTTTGAGCAGCTGGAATGAACTTATCGCTAAAGCAAACCTTAAACTGATCCCAAGTAATCTGATCCTCGGGAGCAGCTGCCTTTATAGCATTCCACCAATTCATTGCCTGTCCTTGCAGCTGACGGGATGTTAGCCTTCTCTTGATCGCATCCTCGATACCCAAATCTTTGAAGATACGTTCACAGCTATCCAACCAATCCTGAACATCCATAGCCGACTCCGTTCCGTGGAACGGCTTCCTACCAAGACTAGTATAATCCTTGTTCAGCTTGGCGAAATCAGCCCTAGGCTCCTGCACTATTGGACCACCACCATTACCATCATTGGGAGCTGCCATCTGCACATCCCTAAGCATCTCCCTCATGAGGTCAGTAAACATCGTCCTCATGTCAGCAGCATTCCCATTATTGTCTCCTCTACCGACACCCCTTGCGTATCGGCTCATCGCTTAATCTGCATAGAGAAAACGATTAACCATCCTCTTTGTGGTGTCAGTGCAGTGCAACTTCATCATTAGCTATAAAAATAATATATACAAATATAGCTTTTGAAAACCAAAATAATCACAAATACGCGCTCTTATCTACATATTATCTCTCCCTGGTGTCTTTCCCTTGGTTAACTACGAACCTAGAGCTCTGATACCAAGTGTGACGGCCCGCCCCACACCAGCCGGCATTTTCTCCGAAATTGCGCTGTACACATGCCTGACTAGCACGGAACGGTCGCCAAAGAAAAGAAAAGAAGAGAATGAACTAATCAAAATCCTGTAGAATGTATCGCAACGCATGGAAAAAATATAATAATAATATACTTGACATAAAACAGGTGAGGCAGTGCATAATTTGATAAATAAAACCAACATCAACATCATCATCATCAGAGCAGCGGAAATCCAAATACAGCTTATTACAACTTTCCAAATTACTGTCTCTAAACAAAAGAAAGAAAGAAAGGTACACCACTAATGCCCAAAGTAGTGACCATAGCAACACAGGGAGAATAACTATATATGTATCATACGTGGAAGCCTCCTGCTCGTCTCCGGTACAGCTACTCGTGCATACCACCTGACCTGTCTCTATTCTGCTCGTTAGAGCACCCAAAGTAATAAGAAGAGACATAAAACTCTGGGTCAGACAAAAAGTCTGGTATGAGCGATAAGCAGCTAAACAGAACAATAACAGGTATACTAAACCATACCTGAACCTAGACCTGCAACCAAAGAGTTAGCACTACATACCGTACAATACTCTAAGGTGCCACTGAACAGTTGGTGTAAAGATAACGGGGGTGGGGGTGTGCATGTCATAATGATGGCAAACAAATCAACCATAGCAACCATCCTCACATCTCTCACTCAGTGCGTAAGCATATGATGTCCACCACTGTCAATCACTAGACCCATCGAAGTAGTGACGGAGTTCGACTTGTACAACTACTGCTACTACCAAGCTTGCCCCATGGAGTCATGAGCAAACCTTTACAAATGACCCCACTTCAGTGATCTATAGCTCTTTAGTCATACCTAGGCCACTGCGGCCCTGAATCCGTTCACGTACTCCCTACACATAGTGATCCAAAGTTACAGACATCAACAACCCCTTTGCACACGTCCCGCAGCAAATCCCAACCCATGAAGTCAACTCGTTGGTTCCCATCTGGATCTTGAATTCTACTTCCTATTTGGACTTCCTTTGCATCTCGGGTTTTGGTCGAATTGGAGTTGGTCTTCAAAAGAGTCGTCATAATGAGGTAAAAGTATATGTCTGGTTTGGTTCGGTAGTCCCGACCCGGTTCGGTTCGGTGGTTCAAGCCCATGCCTGGATCAGTGCTCCATTCCTCCTCGGTTCGGTCCTTCAGCTCCGGTTCGGTTCGGATGTCCTATGCCTGGGTTCGATGGTTACTTCGTGGTTCGGTTCGGTTGTTGCTCCCTCCTAGATGTCCCGATCCAATTCGGTGCTTCGCGCCAACTCCAGCTTCAAGCTTAGTCCTCCGATCTGATCCCGCTCCATGGCTCTAGTCCGGTCCGATCTCCACGCCCCTGCTACCGATCCGATCCCCTGTTGGTCTCTCCGATCCGATCCCCTGCCCAACTCCAACTCTAAGCAAATGGCCTTCCTTCTCGCCAAGCCCCTTATGTTAAGTTCCAATCCGAATCGAGTCCACTTGACCGGTTCTCCTATCCGATCCGAGCCCAATAATCCGATCCGATCCGGTTTGAAACCCTGCACATTTTCTGCAGCTTTCCAGCGACTGTTTTACGCCATACGACGGCGTTTTCAACCAATCTAACAGTTCTAATCAATCACAAAGCATACCATACAGTCATAGCAACATAGAGAATCAACTATAAACACCAAAACAACAACCATATCTTGTAAATTGGATCAAACATAGCCAAAATCTCATATTTTCCCTTAAGTATGTTTAAGCAAAACTAATGATGTGATTAGCAAAACTTAACCAAACTAACCAAATTTTCTAACAGAGGCCTAAAACATTATTTCGAATTTTATCAATATTTTTTTCAGATTTTTAACATGTATAAATTCGCTAATTATCACTAATTACTCTTAATTAACCATAATTAGTGAGGAACTATGCAAATCACTCACCTTGGCCACAAACAAAACCTTTAGATCTGAAATGAATCTCTGTTTGGCACGAATACGGATGTCTAACAGCAGCTTTAACCTTGCTTTGGTGCTATCTCTCCTTAATTTGATGTAGTTTAAGCCAAAACTTGATTAAGAAGTGATTAAAGGTGTATTTAGATGTTGGAGGCCATTGTTAGGTTGAAGAGAGGGTTTGTGGCGGCTGGAAAATGAGTGGAAAACCAAAATCCTGACCCTAGCAGCCCTTAAATACCTCTAATCCTGAAATCCCCCGTTGGGCCTAGCTGCTAATCACCCGGTTAAGCCCAATTATGATGTTTTTCACTATCTGAAACTTGTTTCAGCCATATCTCCCAAACGGTAAGTCCGTTTGGCTATTGTGATCACTCTACGGAAAGGTAAACCATCAAACGAATCTAATGAAAGTGGTTTTAGGTCAAAATTCCTTTCTAGTCAAAAGTTATGGCTAAAACAGTATCATCTAGGGGCAAAACGGTCATTTAAAAATCGGCAAAAATCATGAACACGGGAAATGACCCCAATAGTCGTCTCCCAAAGTTACATGACCATACGACTTCGTATATGAAAGAAATAAATATTGTACGATCCTGCGATGCATAGAATGCGGGTCGTTACCAAGTTCTTCTTTCAGTACTGCTGAATCCAATATCAACCGACCACTGATTCCCTCTAATATTGGTTTTACCGATACCAAGACTGATTTCTGTTTTTGGTTTCGACTTAATTTGTATCGAAATAGTGTCAAATTTAAATTGAAAGTTTTGGTTTCGGTACCGGCAATACCCAAGACTTTTAGAGTGAGTTTGTCGTTACTAATGTTGAAATATTTTTAGTTTTGACTTCATCCGTACCATGTTTTAAATTCTCCTTTAATAGCTGGAAGGTTTTCGGTATCGATACCTAAATATCTAGTTTTGGCTAAGCCGACACCAAGGATTTTGGCTATCTCAACTTTAACTTTCCCGACATCAGAGCCTTTTGTCACTTTGATTTCGGTGTCGGGGCAGTTAGTATAAATAACACATAATAATTAACCATTTTCAGATATATAGGTATAATGCATGATCATGTGTGAATCATGTTAAAGATTCAGTTATAATAACCCATGATGCATTCCAATTTTATAGTAATATCAATTAATTAACGTTAGCAAGTTTTCATGATGGTCGTAAACTTTTAAATAGTCCATATTAAATTTTGGTGTTAATATGTGTTTATGGAATAATTTCACCTAGCAGCATTATGTTTGAGAAGGAAAGTGTTAAGAAATTGAAGTGAAGTAACTCTGCCCCCGCCTCGACCAAAGAAGGCAACTGCTCCTGTAACACCCCACCTCCGTTAAGGTCACTCACAAAGGGAATGCCTTAACTTTGGTGGAGCATTTTAGTAAACAGAACAGAAACTTACAAGATAGATAAAACAGTACTTGAAATTTTTTTTAACTTTATTACAGCGGAAACAGAAATCAATATGGTTACACCCTTTCAAATCTCAGAATTCAAGTACAAAATATCAGTCTTGTACAAAAGCCTTCAAAATGCATGGTTTAAAATCATAATCCCCATAGAACGGAAGCTATACAGAGCCAAGCCATACTTTAAGCACTTCAAGCAAAGAGAAATCCGGATCAAGCTAAAGTGTTCCCTCCTTGGATAACCTGGTGGGGGGGGGGGAAACGGAAGAAAGGAGGCGAAACAACAAGGGACAGACAAAAAGTCTGGCAAGTCCAGTGACTTTCAACATATGAACAGATAATAATAATATGACATGAACATAAAACTGGATGAGAGATAACTGTAACAGGTGTAGCAGATATAACAGAAGAACAGAATGACATAAACTATTGCTTTACACTTCTCTGCACTAATACTAGTATAACAGAATTAGGTGTCACCCTAATGTCTAAACTGAAACAGGAACGGGTACAGAATAATTTAATAGAAACAGAATGCTAATAATGGGCCTTTACTACCCGATCAGAAACAGACAGAAACAGAAACAGATTAATCCCTACGGAAACAGAATGTAGAATTAGGTGTACACTAGTAATGGGCCTTTACCACCCGAACAGACGGTACCACGCAGAAACAGACAGGTGTTACCACCCAACAGAAACATACGGTACCAACAGAAACAGACAGAACTAAGTGTACCCTAAAACCCTACCCCAAGCGATCGGCTCCCTAATACATAAATATCCTGTGTCGGCCCCACAGTAGGGTGTATCACTCCCTAAAGTGACAACCAATTGGCACAGACCTATTTACAGATGTCACGGCGTCTTACATCCTCAGAGGCAGACCGGGATCCATGCACGCACATGACCCGGTTGGAACGCACCATCAACACCCCTCGCCGTTATCAGAATGAACCGCTTATAATTAGTTCAGTAAGCGTGCCCGGACCCTACTTACTGTTGGGTCAAAGTTTTGATACCAGAAAGGGTTACTGACTAATATGGGTCCCAAACAACAGATGACACAAGTAATTCCCCTCCTAACCTTGTGTCCCCAGACTAACAGATTTCAGCTTAACTTGTCTACAAGTTTCAGACATACAAAATTTAGGTTAACTAGTTCACAGTTCAAACAATCAAGTTAATAGGTTTTCAGACTAACGGATCAGATGTTCGGATTAACAGGCTTACAGATTAACTGGTTCCAGATTATCTAACTTTGTATTGGGCCTACGGATTCACGGAACGGGTTCATCAGATTCATTGGTCCAATTGGTTTAACCTTACCTAACACGTTTTATACATCATAATTATCTCAGATTTTCATTAATTAAATATTAATGCCCAAACCTCTCACATTAGACTGACAGTTTGCGGCTACTGGTTAGGCCGGTTGGTTCCGGGCAGGTTTCTGTCGCAAACTGAGTCTAACCTCGGGTTTCAAGCACGTTATGACTAACTTCTCACATTAGAACCTATTGTTTGCGACCACTGGAATATGCCGGGCGGTTCCGGGCAGAATTACGCCGCAAACTCATTCTAACCTCGAGGTAGCCATGTTTATCTTTGCGGCCAATTAATTAATGATTTACCATTTATACCCACGCCTAATATACATGTCAATTATTCATAACTATAGCCAATTCAGATTATGTCAATAGCGGACTAATTATACCAACTCAACAGATATAGCAAATAACAGATTTCTCAGGTTAGGCGACTTAGCAGATTAAGCAAACTAGCAGATTTAGTATTTTCAACAGACTTAGCAAATGACAGATTTGGCAGATGAACAAATCTAGCAGACTAGGCAGTAGAGCAGAACTAGCAGATTAAGCAATATAACAGAACTAGCAGATTAGGCAATGTAACACAACTAGCAAATTAGGCAAATATAACAAATTTACTTATTTCTTAAAGTTTCATACCTTGCCTAATTATAAACCTTGCCTAAGTTCATGTGCATAAATAATAGTCTTGATTCACAATATTATCATATACCCTATGTTTGTATTAAATTTACATAGAACAGATTATGGTCATAAATTTACCATATATCATATGTTCCAAATTTTTATTAAACTTGCATAGTACAGAAGATCCATATAATTTATACCAAATATAGCCATAGATTACTATGCATGTCATATATCCCAAAGGTCCCTTACTTAGGTGTTTATTTACATTAATAGATATCCTACTTTCATGTAAATCTTTATACCTAGGCCATATTCTCTTTATCCTAAATCATGTGTCCAATACAGCCTATATTTATGTTCAATTATATACCATTTTATGTCATGTCCACAAATCATATGTTCAATACCTTTTTATGTTATAAATATAACATGTCCAATCATATGTCCCAGATTCATGTTCTAGCTACAGTCCTTGTTCTTCCCTCAAATTAGTCACCTATTGGTCATGCCCAATTTATGCATCATTCATTTTACTGTCCCAAACATTTTAGCGCATGTTAATCTCTTATGAAATTGGCTCAGGCTCGTGGTAGCCTGGCTATAGAACAGAAAGAGGAAAGAGGTACAGAATAAGATAAATCAAATCAGAACAGATATAATTTCAGATTCAGATTCACAATTCATGTCAAAAATCAGAATTAACGTTTATAGCGGAAAATAAATGTACTTGCCTTGATTGGATTAAAGAAAGAACTTTAGTTGTTGCAGAATTGTTGCAGAAGCTTCAATCTCTAATTTGAATTGAGTTGCTTAGGTTGATGTTGATTAGCTTCTAGTTTTGATTTCAGCAGAGTAGCGACGCCATTTTTATTTTTATTAGAACAGAGGCAGAGAAGAAGCAGAATAGAATTGTGTGTAGAGAAGGCTAGGTCTTAGGATGTATTTATAGGTGTAGTTAGTTGTTTTAGGCCTTTAGATAAACCCTAAAACAGATCAGAACCGTCAGAATTCGTCACAGGCTCTCCAAAACAGCCCAAAAACCCATCCAGATGCACCCAGGCCGACCTGGCTCGACCAGGGAGGTCGACCCCCAGGTCGACCTTAGGGTCGACACCCATGTCGACCTGGTCCCCTCCAGGTCGACCCCCAGGTCGACCTGGTCTGGGCGGGAATTTTCCCGCCTGGCTCGTTTTCTGCATTTTTGACATCTGTTTCGTTTTTCTGATTTTTCGTGAAACTTCTGAAGGCCATATCTCGGTCATACTGACTCCGATTTTTGAAATTCGGACTCTATTTCGCGTATTTTTCCGAGACGAACGCAACCGCGAAACCCGTTTCCCTTAATTCTCACATCTGTAATTAGTTATTCTTAAATTTGTGGCATTAATATTAACAGAATTACGGGGTGTTACATTCTCCCCTCCTTAAAGGATTTCGTCCCCGAAATCTTCAAGTTAAGAAGAATGTGTCCTACCATCCAATCATCCATCTACTCAATCACCAATCACAGGCATTCATTGTCCTTAAGAGATTTCTAATACTGTATGAACATGTGCAAGAAGTGTGTGTATATGTTCCTTGTCTAATGCAAAGATCAGGCGGTCCACTGATTCAGTTGACCTCCTTAATGCGAATTATGCCAGTGCCATGAGTCCAACATGTATGCAATTTTCCTACTCGATACATATCATTTCTATATGAGTGCACAACCATTCAGTCATATGCAACATCCATGTGCTGAGTCAATCATTTTGCATCCACAAAAATTTAAAATGCTCACACATCCATATGCAGTATGAGAGTGTTTTCGAGCCGATCTAGTGCCTAGTGTGTGTATATGCATCCACGGGCAACCACTTGCATCCACTTGCAACCATCAAACATAACATGTCTCAAACACATGTTTACACCCATTAGTTTCTACCTAATGTTCGAAGATTCGATCGATAGGATACAGCCGAATGATGGAAGCGAGTACAGATAGAACGAAGACTTGGTTCCCATTAGACATTGGTTGAGAAAACAATTCCCCTAGGTATCAACCCCAAAGACCGAAATCAATATCAGATTGACACTCAGAGGATTACCCTCTTTAGACAATGTCAAAACTGGAAATCAGAATTATTCAGATATTTACAGACTACTAATACAGATCAGGTTCCCTAATGATTCTTAGGAAGCTAAGCATGATAAAATCATACCCCACGAAAACTCAGAATTATGCGTCATACTTGACGCTTAACACAGATATCCCTCAAACCCCAATCCCAAACAGATGAGCCATAACCCTGATGGGTCTGAGTCTACAGCAGAATTCAGAAATAATACTAGTATTAAAGTGCAGAGTATCGATTACAAAATCAAAATACCAGAATCAGAAAAAATCTTAACTCCATAATCAGATAAAGAAATTAAACCTACTATAGAAATTTTCCTACTCCTATCCTAGCCACTAGCCTCAAGAGTGTTCGCCTGCCCTCCTTGTCCTCGTCTCTTCGGGCAGTCCCTAGTGAAGTGTCCCATCTCCCCACAGTTGAAGCAAGCGCCCTTCCTTTTTCTGCAATCCTTGTTCAGATGAGTCGAGCTTCCATAAGTAAAGCACTTTTTCCCCTTCTTATCTTCAGTCTTCTCATCCTTCTTTTGTGTTTCCTTTTTGGGCCCCGCTTTCTTATTCTGTGGTTCTTCCTTCTTTGTCTCTTTCGGGCCCTTATCTTCCTCGTGCAGTAGTGCCATGTCCACCAATTTCTCGTAAGTCGCTCCCATGGGTACGTGGGTCATGGCTAGGCTGTGCAGTGGCTCGTTCAATCCTTTAACAAAGCAGAGAGCCTTTTTATGCTGAGTGTTGACTAAATCCAATCCGAACCTAGCCAGTTGGTTGAACTGGTTGACGTATTCCTTGACCGTCATACTTCCTTGCTTAAGAGATAAGAACTTTTCCAGTTGTAAACTCCGTTCAGCTTGCGAGAGAAATTTTGTCTCAAACCTTGTTCTGAAATCCATCCATGTCTCAACCAACCTCTCGGCGTTAGTGACTTCCCACCAGTAGGAAGCTTCGTCTTTGAGCAGCCATACCGCCAACTGTACCTTCTGCCTATCGTCCACCTCGAAGATAACGAATAGATCCTCAGTTTCTTTGAGCCAATTCCTCGCTTCTACGAATGATTCAGTTCCTTTGAAATCCTTCCCACCCATGGCCCTAAAATCTCTACAGATCTTTGAGAAGGCAATTGCACGAGGAGGGGGTGGGGGAGGGGGATCATTTGCTGGACCTGCAGCGGCGGTCCTAGCCTCAAGATATTGACGAAACCAACCGGGTACATGAACACCCTCTGGTATCTCAGATGCTTCAGACATGCTAAAACGAAAAAAGGAAAGGTTCAATACAAAAAGGACTGAAAGAAAGATATATGGCTCTTGGGGATCATGTTTTATAAAATAAGCTTTATTTTTGAAAATACTTCCTTTCAAAACCTTTTTGAAAACAATTTTCAAAAACTTTACCCAATCTGGTAACCTTCAGCTCTGATACCAAGTGTAACACCCCACCTCCGTTAAGGTCACTCACAAAGGGAATGCCTTAACTTTGGTGGAGCATTTTAGTAAACAGAACAGAAACTTACAAGACAGATAAAACAGTACTTGAAATTTTTTTTAACTTTATTACAGCGGAAACAGAAATCAATATGGTTACACCCTTTCAAATCTCAGAATTCAAGTACAAAATATCAGTCTTGTACAAAAGCCTTCAATATGCATGGTTTAAAATCATAATCCCCATAGAATGGAAGCTATACAGAGCCAAGCCATACTTTAAGCACTTCAAGCAAAGAGAAATCCGGATCAAGCTAAAGTGTTCCCTCCTTGGATAACCTGGGGGGGAAACGGAAGAAAGGAGGCGAAACAATAAGGGTCAGACAAAAAGTCTGGCAAGTCCAGTGACTTTCAGCATATGAACAGATAATAATAATATGACATGAACATAAAACTGGATGAGAGATAACTGTAACAGGTGTAGCAGATATAACAGAAGAACAGAATGACATAAACTATTGCTTTACACTTCTCTGCACTAATACTAGTATAACAGAATTAGGTGTCACCCTAATGTCTAAACTGAAACAGGAACGGGTACAGAATAATTTAACAGAAACAGAATGCTAATAATGGGCCTTTACTACCCGATCAGAAACAGACAGAAGCAGAAACAGATTAATCCCTACGGAAACAGAATGTAGAATTAGGTGTACACTAGTAATGGGCCTTTACCACCCGAACAGACGGTACCACGCAGAAACAGACAGGTGATACCACCCAACAGAAACAGACGGCACCAACAGAAACAGACAGAACTAAGTGTACCCTAATACCCTACCCCAAGCGATCGGCTCCCTAATACATAAATATCCTGTGTCGGCCCCACAGTAGGGTGTATCACTCCCTAAAGTGACAACCAATTGGCACAGACCTATTTACAGATGTCACGGCGTCTTACATCCTCAGAGGCAGACCGGGATCCATGCACGCACATGACCCGGTTGGAACGCACCATCAACACCCCTCGCCATTATCAGAATGAACCGCTTATAATTAGTTCAGTAAGCGTGCCCGGACCCTACTTACTGTTGGGTCAAAGTTTTGATACCAGAAAGGGTTACTGACTAATATGGGTCCCAAACAACAGATGACACAAGTAATTCCCCTCATAACCTTGTGTCCCCAGACTAACAGATTTCAGCTTAACTTGTCTACAAGTTTCAGACATACAAAATTTAGGTTAACTAGTTCACAGATCAGACAATCAAGTTAACAGGTTTTCAGACTAATGGATCAGATGTTCGGATTAACAGGCTTACAGATTAACTGGTTCCAGATTATCTAACTTTGTATTGGGCCTACGGATTCATGAAACGGGTTCATCAGATTCATTGGTCCAATTGGTTTAACCTTAACCAACACGTTTTAGACATCATAATTATCTCAGATTTTCATTAATTAAATATTAATGCCTAAATCTCTCACATTAGACTGACAGTTTGCGGCTACTGGTTAGGCCGGTTGGTTCCGGGCAGGTTTCTGTCGCAAACTGAGTCTAACCTCGGGTTTCAAGCACGTTATGACTAACTTCTCACATTAGAACCTATTGTTTGCGACCACTGGAATATGCCGGGCGGTTCCGGGCAGAATTACGCCGCAAACTCATTCTAACCTCGAGGTAGCCATGTTTATCTTTGCGGCCAATTAATTAATGATTTACCATTTATACCCACGCCTAATATACATGTCAATTATTCATAACTATAGCCAATTCAGATTATGTCAATAGCGGACTAATTATACAAACTCAACAGATATAGCAAATAACAGATTTCTCAGGTTAGGCGACTTAGCAGATTAAGCAAACTAGCAGATTTAGTATTTTCAACAGACTTAGCAAATGACAGATTTGGCAGATGAACAAATCTAGCAGACTAGGCAGTAGAGCAGAACTAGCAGATTAAGCAATATAACAGAACTAGCAGATTAGGCAATGTAACACAACTAGCAAATTAGGCAAATATAACAAATTTACTTATTTCTTAAAGTTTCATACCTTGCCTAATTATAAACCTTGCCTAAGTTCATGTGCATAAATAATAGTCTTGATTCACAATATTATCATATACCCTATGTTTGTATTAAATTTACATAGCACAGATTATGGTCATAAATTTACCATATATCATATGTTCCAAATTTTTATTAAACTTGCATAGTACAGAAGATCCATATAATTTATACCAAATATAGCCATAGATTACTATGCATGTCATATATCCCAAAGGTCCCTTACTTAGGTGTTTATTTACATTAATAGATATCCTACTTTCATGTAAATCTTTATACCTAGGCCATATTCTCTTTATCCTAAATCATGTGTCCAATACAGTCTATATTTATGTTCAATTATATACCATTTTATGTCATGTCCACAAATCATATGTTCAATACCTTTTTATGTTATAAATATAACATGTCCAATCATATGTCTCAGATTCATGTTCTAGCTACAGTCCTTGTTCTTCCCTCAAATTAGTCACCTATTGGTCATGCCCAATTTATGCATCATTCATTTTACTGTCCCAAACATTTTAGCGCATGTTAATCTCTTATGAGATTGGCTCAGGCTCGTGGTAGCCTGGCTATAGAACAGAAAGAGGAAAGAGGTACAGAATAAGATAAATCAAATCAGAACAGAACAGATGTAATTTCAGATTCAGATTCACAATTCATGTCAAAAATCAGAATTAACGTTTATAGCGGAAAATAACTGTACTTGCCTTGATTGGATTAAAGAAAGAACTTTAGTTGTTGCAGAATTGTTGCAGAAGCTTCAATCTCTAATTTGAATTGAGTTGCTTAGGTTGATGTTGATTAGCTTCTAGTTTTGATTTCAGCAGAGTAGCGACGCCATTTTTATTTTTATTAGAACAGAGGCAGAGAAGAAGCAGAATAGAATTGTGTGTAGAGGTGGCTATGTCTTAGGATGTATTTATAGGTGTAGTTAGTTGTTTTAAGCCTTTAGATAAACCCTAAAACAGATCAAAACCGTCAGAATTCGTCACAGGCTCTCCAAAACAGCCCAAAAACCCATCCAGATGCACCCAGGCCGACCTGGCTCGACCAGGGAGGTTTACCCCCAGGTCGACACCCATGTCGACCTGGTCCCCTCCAGGTCGACCCCCAGGTCGACCTGGTCTGGGCGGGAATTTTCCCGCCTGGCTCGTTTTCTGCATTTTTGAAATCTGTTTCGTTTTTCTGATTTTTTGTGAAACTTCTGAAGGCCATATCTCGGTCATACTGACTCCGATTTTTGAAATTTCAGACTCTATTTCGCGTATTTTTCCGAGACGAACGCAACCGCGAAACCCGTTTCCCTTAATTCTCACATCTGTAATTAGTTATTCTTAAATTTGTGGCATTAATATTAACATAATTACGGGGTGTTACATCTCCACAACATTCTTTCATTAATACTCAAGATGAAGTAGACGCCATTCTTCAAAGCTTTGGTATGACCGAAGTCGATGTCGTTCATGCCTCTACTCAGGATACTATTCATAGCCTGCTAGAGGGATTCTTTACATACACAGCCATCCACATCTGGCATGAGGGGTTTGCGTCACCTGGGAATTTTTCCTATTCAGCTTTCCCCAAACACATACACTCTCCTTTTGTGCCTCGAGAATTTAGCGCTTGAGTAGGGTTGGCCTTCACTTAGTGCCAACCTTCTTCATTACTTGCTTCGCTTGTCTAAAGGAGCAGATTCGTTTATCCTTCGTTCGAATCCTGAAAGAGAGTGATTAGCGATATCATAAATAAGTCTAAAAAACCAGTTTTTCTCTATTAGGTATCCTTCTTGTATTTCAGGCACTTTTGTTAACCCCTGTAGGATTCTTACTTTTCCCAACGATTTCTACGTCCCTTTCGTGTCCTATTTGATATTGTTTCTTTCCAGCCTCTACTCCTAAGAAGAAAAGTCTGCGGGAAGAGGAAGCTCAGGTGTTTGATGTCATTTTCAAGGCAACTAAGGATTTGAGACAATGCTCTATTTTACTAACTTTGGATAATCTTCGCAAGCATACCCTTCCATCTTCTGGGAAAAAGATTTTGGGGCAACTACCCTTTATTTTTTCTGGCGCAAAATTCTTATCCTCGGGTTCTAATGAGTTTACTTCCTTAACCCCCTTGCTTTGGGTACTTCAGGTAAGATTCCTTTTCTAGTGAGACTTTTAAGTTCTCATTCCATGTTTTAGCTTTCCTTGCTCTTGTTTTCATTACACTATTACTTTGATCTGCTATCCAAGATGTAGACGAGGCAGCTACCTTGGCTGTCCTGGCCAGTTCTTGGGATGCGGCTACAAAAAGACTTGCTTCAACTGTCGATGTTCCTCCTTAAAAAGGCACAAGGGTGAAACTTCCACCTCCTCTTTTCTATATAAAGGAATTGTCACTTTGCCTATTGTGTAGCAAACTCTTGGTCCCATTGATCATTTTCCAGATATTACTCCTAACATTGACTCCTTTGAAATGGGGACTACAAGAAGTGGCTTTAATGTAGGTTTCCTATTGTCTAATTCTCAGGAAGCTTTGGATTTGAGGGAACATGAGTTGGCTCTATCCCCATCTCCTCAACATGATAATTCCTCTAGGTTTCCCCTATCGACCTCAGATTTTGATGAAATTTTAAAGCTCGCCCTCTCTTTTGCCGATATTTGCAATATTTCGCTGCCTTCCGCATCTTCGGATTTGGAGAATTTCCGACAATATCTCGTTAAGCCACAATTTTCGATATGTCTCTCCTAGCTTCTTTCATCATTTTATTCTTATACAAATACTGATTTGATTCTCTTCCTTGTAGATAACTAAAAGATGGTTCTTATTCCGAGGGATAGTTTTTCCATCTTCCTCTGAATTGCTAGACTCAAAGAAGAGAAAGCTGCCTTGGAAGCTAAAGTTGACACTTTGACTTCGGCGAAGGAGAAAGGCGAGAAAGAATGTGCAAGGCTTAAATGCTTCCCTTGAAAAAACTGAATCGGAGCTTGAGAAGGAGAAACACGCTAAAAACCTTTTATCTAACAAAGTTTCAGCTCTTGGATTGCCGAAGGAAGAGCTTGAGGGAAACCAGGCAAAGATTTGGGTTGATCACGTTGATGAACTAAAGAAGAAAGATGACATATTATCCAATGCGAAGCGGATAATTTATGAAACCAAGAGTAGGATCTCTTCATTCTTGAAAACCCATTTCCCTGAGGCAGCATTGGAATACTACGTAGATGCTCTTTACTTAGCGTACTTTGACCATTTCCAGCAATTTCCCAGGATTGAATTTCCTTCTGTTGATCCCTCTATTCGAAGCAGGGTTATGGAAAGAATTGAGCTGACCAAGCAGGGAATTGAAGTCCCTAAGAAGAATAAGGAAAAGCCTGGAGACCTTCAGTATATTGAGGATTTGCCTGATGACTTTGATATTAATGAAGTGGAAGATATTGTTGTTTCTGACGATGATGAAGATGATAATGATAATGACCTTGGCCCTGGAGACGGAAGTCGTCATTATGACTTTGATAAGGATGAAGGCAACCCCCTACTGCTGGCGATCCTCATTATTTTTGGGAATCAAATCCTGTTCTTTCGAGTGTTCCCATTACTCAAAATTCGACGGAGCCTTCTACCAAAGAGGGCAACTCTATTGATCAGAAAGGGAAGGAATAACCTGTTCAAGCTAACAACCCTGTTTATCAGGTATGACTTTCTCCTTTGAAGCGTTTTTCTACCTTCTTGAATTTATATTAATTGGTTTCCTATGACATCATATAGCCAAAGAAAAATATTGCCTCATATTATAAGGTGAAGTTAGACAGGAAACAAAAGAAATTCATTTAGTCACATTTAGAGCATGAGAGGCTATTTGTGATGACCCCGAACTTCCGTAGATCGAAAGTAAGGATAATCATTTAGGAATACAACATATTTACAACAAGCACAGATCTCAGATAGTTATCATAACACATAAACCATTGCAGCGAAAATAAATGTCATCAGCATCATAATATCCAATACATCAGAGTACGCAGTACATGATACAACTTAGCCAAATAAGGAGTCTCAACAAAAAGGGAAATAAGTTTTCAAATGGAAAGAAACAAGTCTCAAACTCCATCACATACATCAAAGCTAAAAAGGTCAAATGTCTCAAGCAAAAGTAAAAACTAGAGAAAAGATCTTCTTCTTCTTCCGTCCAAGCCAGCTCCAATCAGAATGTATCACTTGAACCTGTCAATTGGCTGCCCGTGTGGAAAGAGGGCACTTGAGTTTGAAAAAAGTGAAACAAACTACGAGTCAGTCATGGGACTGGTGTGAGAATTCTTAACTAAATTAACTAACAACGAGGCAAATCTCAGGACCACGCCGCTAACGCGGAACGGGTTTACTCCATTTGATTTCCAGCGCATAATTTTATAAAGTTTATATAAAACAATGAAATGACCTTTGGAAAATGAAATCATCATAAGACTCTGATCCTATCACACAATGCAACGCACACAGGAGGATAGAGTTTTCCCTTATGATGATCAAACATGCTTAATACGTAAAAAGAAATATTTTAATACTATTATCAGTGTTTAAGCAGTATTAAAATACTTCACTATAAATATATCGATCCTAGACGACATAGTACCCCATCCTACTATGTTGACGCATATAAGTTTACAAACAAAACCGAAATGTTGTCGTATTGGGAATTGGTTTTCTGTCATGAAATCGAGGCTAGGGATCGTCCTCTTCCGATTCGAGACACTCTAGCAAATGCCTCAGGATCCCCCGTAGTGAACCCTTGGATCATCCGGGCCGGTCCCCACCTAACGGTAGTGGATTGGCAATTCCTGAACATACGTTTCCCGGTTCCTTTGAACCTATAGTATGACCACTTCCGGCCTATAACAACCCGAGGTACCTCAATCCAAAATCCACATAAGTAAAATGCCGGGCCGTGTTAAATCCCAAACATCACTAGCTAGAAAGAAACGTGTGCACTCCCTGTAGTCCTAATCCCATTTTTGACTCATACCGGGGTGTGAGGCTCGCGAAGTCACGTTATACACAAAGCTATGCCTAAACAGGCTATGCTTTGATCATCAGCCACAAGGCCTGCTTTTCAACAAAGCCTTGATCATTGCATCTTGGCGTGCCACATTGACAATTCAACGCCATGCGATCGATAACTATCACTACGTATTAGGGTGTTAAGTAGAGAATAAATTCTCTACCACCAAACAGACAAATATTAATAGAAATCGATTTAATTACATGAACCGAATTCCAACGTCAGACACGCATCCATTTACAAGTCCGTTCTGGGTCTGAACAAAACCGGAGACACCAAAAAGACGCTCGCTTATCCGCACGATCAACACACACGTCCGGACAATTACTGCTTCAACCCTGTCCTGGGAGCAAATCAGTCCAAGGTATCAGAAGTCATCGTCCATTCGATGTGAAGATCGTCGGTCTTCAACTATCGTCTTCCTACATCTTTGATTTAATCGCCGTGCAATTATTTGAAATGAGTTAAACTCAGCCTTTTCAAATAATCGTCGCATAATTATAATTTAAAACATTTCATATATATTTATAACTATTTATCGCTATTTTTATTTATTAAAAATAGCTCGAAATAAATATATGACGTTTCGGGTCAATGGGCGACCCTGGCGCTGCTTTTACCAAAATTTGATTTATACATATCTTAAAATATAACCGTCAGATTTTGACGAAATTTATATCGTGGGAAATCTCTTCCTAAAGCGGTCCTAACGGTTCCAGTTTTGGGAAAATCCAACGGTCGGTTCTTTCTAAATAATCGTTTGAAGTTAAGATTGTCGATACGCGAACTACCGCGCTCGTTTCCTTTAATTTCATATATATATATATATATATATATATATATATATTTATATATAAAAACCATTGGACAATTCCCTTTATCAAAATCCATTCCTTTTATTCTATGAAAATAATATTTTTGCCCGCCAATTCTAGTGCGACAAAAATGACGTTTTCAACATTGTATATTTTTATATTCAATAAAAATGACATTTTTGTTCGCCAATTCCAATGCGATAAAAATGATGTTTTCAACATCGTATATTTTTATATTCAATAAAAATGACATTTTTGTTCGCCAACTCTAATGCGACAAAAATGATGTTTTTCAACGATGTATATTTTTATATCAAATAAAAATGACATTTTTGTTCGCCAACTCTAATGCGACAAAAATGATGTTTTTAACATCGTATATTTTTATATTCAATAAAAATGACATTTTTATTCGCCAATTCTAATGCGACAAAAATGATGTTTACAACATCGTATATTTTTATATTCAATAAAAATGACATTTTCGTTCGCCAACTCCAATGCGATAAAAATGATGTTTTTAACATCGTATATTTTTATATTCAATAAAAATGACATTTTTGTTCGCCAATTCTAATGCGACAAAAATGATGTTAAGAATGTACTCTTTATTTAATTATATAAAAATGTTCTTTTATCCTATTTGTTTTAAAGACATAAAAATGAACTTTTTATTCTATTTGTTTTAAAGACATAAAAATGAACTTTTAATGTTTTATAAAATGTATATATTTTATCTCCTTTTCTTTTAAAATGCAAAATGTAAATTCTTTTGTCTTTACATTGGAAAATGTAAACCTTTCATTGTTACAAAGAAAAATAGTAAATCTTTCATCTTCACATAGAAAAAGGTAAATCTTATATTTTACATAGAAAAAAAATGTAAATTTTCTATCTCTCTTCATTACAATAGAAAGATGTAAATTTCCTATTACTCTTTATTATAATAGAAAAATGCAAATTTTCTATTTCTCTTTATTACAATAGAAAAATGGAAATTTCCTATTACTCTTTATAATAATAGAAAAAAGCAAATTTTCTATTTCTCTTTATTACAATAGAAAAATGTAAATTTCCTATTACTCTTTATTATAATAGAAAAATGCAAATTTTCTATTTCTCTTTATTACAATAGAAAAATGTAAATTTCCTATTACTCTTTATTATAATAGAAAAATGCAAAATTTCTATTTCTCTTTATTATAATAGAAAAATGTAAATTTTCCCTAATCGTCTTCTTAATGCACATTTTTCCTATAGGGACTCAACTCAATTTGGTGTCAAAATATGATAACAAAAAATAATGGTTTTTGTCTAACCATTTCTATTTACCCAACATCGTCATTTCAATGTCTACACATACAACACAATATATGATTTGGTGTATAAATTCGATGAATCACAATAAAAGGTCTCATCTTTGTTTTATTTGTAAATCAAATAAAACATCTAATCTTTATTTTATATTGTAAATCAAAATAAAACATCTAATCTTTATTTGTCCTTAAATTAAAATTTAAAAGATTTAAACTTTCTTTATTTTTATAAATCATAAACAAAATAAAGATTCAATCTTGGTTCATTTTATGTAAGTCAAAATAAAGATTCCACCTTTGTTATTATTTTGCAAAACACAAATAAAGATTAAATTTTTTGTTTTATTTTGCAAATCAAAATAGAATTTTTCCTTATGCTATTATTTTACAAATCAAAATAAAATTTACCTTTCATTCATTTTGTTTATCAAAACAAAAACTCAACTTTTCATTTTATGAGCTGAACCAAAAATAAAGATTTAACTTTCCATGTTTGTTGTAAAACAAACAAAGATTCAATTTTTCATTTTACTTTGTAAAAACAAAATAAAAATTCAAAATTTCATCTTTGTTTGTAAAGCAACAAAGATTCAAATTTTCATTTCTATAAAGGAATAAAAATAAAAATAAAAATAGAATAAAAATAAAAACAATAAAGATGAGAACTTTATTGAGATTACATCAGAATTTCACAGATCTAAACTGACATGCTATATCATGATATCACAACGATTATTAACAACCATACAACAATCACCAATCACAGATCAGAAATAACATACAATGATTCACATGACAAATTAAATTAAATTATTTAATTATTCAAATTCAGAAATCTCACTGTCATTGCAGATTTTGGCCAAAATTCAAACTATTTAGAATGGTCCCATTTCAGTCTCAACACGTTCTATTCGCTGTTACGATTCCAACGCTTCCGAAATCGTCGAATTCTGAGTTGAAATGAATCAGTTATGGTTAAATGAAGTTTTTAAACAATTTAAATTAATTAATTAATAAATTAGTTAGGCAAATACCCTTTCTTCCCCAAATAAAATATCAGTCGTTGCTTCTTCCTATTGTTCGATTCTAGGTCAGAAATTATCGAACAAACCGTGGGGCTTCGGGATGATCAGAGGGTTCAGGGTGGTTCGGCTCAGGGCGGCGCACGTGGGGGGGGGGGGGGGGGGGGCGAGCTTGGTTGAGCCTCGGAGGGACCGACGCGGTGGAAAATGGCGGACTTCGGGGAGTTGCTGCTCGGACTTCAGGCGATGAGAGGATGATCTATCCATATGAAATTAAAGGGGGAGGAAAGGGCTTCGATTTGGTATATGTGAGGGGTTCTAATTCGAAGAGATGAAGGAGAAATTAGTGGAGGAAGTTTAGAGGTCGGTGGCCATTGATTTGGGGGGGGGGCAGAAGAAACATGAATAGTGAATTAGGGTTTTAAAATCCAATATTTATAATATTATTTAATGTATTTTTACAATTAAATCCATATCTTTCAAACCGGTTCAATTTCAGTCCAGCAGAAAGTGACCCTAGCCAATAGCCCATATTCCGGATCTAATGGGACCAGTCCCATCAGCCCAAACGGCTGTCTGTGGCCTGTATTATTTAATTTAATATTTAATTCCTTTATTAATTTAATTCGTCTACATAAATCTATTCACCGAGGCCACAAACGGACTCAGAAAAATCCAGAAAAAATATATTTGCCTATGTTATGATGATACAGTCCAAACAAAACTAATTTCATCGAATTCTGACACTGTTTGAAAAATGGTTATTTTTTAGTCGATTAAATTTGACTGTAATTGACCAAACACATTTTCCTTCGCCACGCTCACATATTAATTCGAAAAATTCTAAAAATTGAAACCTAGCAATAATTCAACATTCCGGTTCCAACAAAAGTGGTTTCGTCGAAAACAGAGATCATTTGAAAATTGGCTATTTTCACTGGCTTTAATATTATTTAAAAATGAAAATTTTAATTGCTGCCACATTTTTCTACTGAATAATTTAAAATAATTTTTTTTAAATTGGTTCGGATTTTCTGGGTCGTTACAATCTCCCCCACTTAAGAATTTTCGTCCTCGTAAAGGAAACAAAGAAAAGTAGGAACCAAGATGGAAAATGTAAATTGGTATAAACGTACCTCAATATAAGAGTTACTCGGAGATATCCACTCTGCACTTGGGGTAAGCCTTTTTGATGCTATCCTCTGTCTCCCAAGTACAGTCTCTAGGATCCCCACTCCATTGAACCTTGACTAGGTTGATCCTCTTGTTCCTCAAAACTTTGGTTTCTTTGCCAATGATCTTAATCGGGTCCGTCCTCACTGTCAGATTTAGAGCAATATCTAGGACCTGTTGATTTAATTCATCCTCTATCAAATTTGGATCATGAACATGCTTGCGGAGTTGAGACACATGAAATACATCATGCACCCCTGGCAACTAGTCAGGTAGCTGCACTCTATAAGCGAGAGTACCAATCCTTTCGAGAATAGGGAATGGACCAATGAATCTCGGTGCCAACTTTCCCGTCTTCCCAAAACGAATCACGCCTCTCAAAGGAGAAACCTTCAAGTATACTCGATCACCCATAGAGAATTCTAGATTTCTTCTTCGCTGGTCTGCATAGCTCTTTTGTCGACTCTGAGCAGTCAACAAGCGCTTCTTAATCAAGTCAACCTTATCCGATGCTTCACGAATCATGTCGGGGCCCAAGACTAGTCGATAGCCTGACTCCACCCAACATGCCGGAGATCTGCATGGCCTGCCATAAAGTAATTCAAACGGTGACATCCCCAAGCTTGCATGGTAGCTATTATTATAGGAAAATTCCACCAAGTGCAAGTGGTCCTCCCATGAACCGCCATAATCAAAGATGCAAGCACGCAATAATTCTTCCAAAACACGATTCACCCTCTCAGTCTGGCCATCTGTCTGAGGGTGATAGGCAGAGCTCAGATTCAACTTGGTCCCAATCTCTTCTTGAAAAGCTTCCCAGAATTTGCTGGTAAATAATGGATCCCGATCACTGACAATGCTTTTGGGAACCCCATGTAGTCTGACTATCTCTTTGAGATAAAGCTGTGCCAAACTACGAGCTGTTCAATTGGACCGAACAGGGATGAAATGGGTAGACTTTGTTAAGCGGTCGACAATCACCCATTTGCTATCATTGCCTTTTATGCTTCGGGGCAAGCCATCTATAAAGTCCATAGAAATTTCCTCCCACTTCCAACCTGGAACTCCCAGTGGTTGCAACAAACCTGCCAGTTTCTGTTGATCACTTTTAACTTGCTGACAAGTGGGACATCTAGCAACATAAATAGAAATATCTCTCTTCATCGCTTTCCACCAAAAGGTGCGTTTGAGATCATGGTACATCTTGTTTACACCTGGATGGACGCTGATTTTAGATTTGTGGCACTCATCCATCACTTCTCTTTTTAGCTCAGCAATGTCTGGCACACAAATTCGCCCTTGTAATCTAAGGGTTCCATTATCGTCAATCTGGAAACTTTAGGCCTCGCCTTTACGAACTCGCTCACAAAGCTTCTGAATAAATTTATCATTCTTCTGAAGAGCAGAAACTTTATCAATCAAAGTAGGAGTGATAATGAGACTGGCGATAATGAGATTATTGCATTTTGCATTCTTTCTACTGAGCGCATCGGCTACAACGTTGGCTTTTCCCGGAGTATATAGGATATCCAGGTCATATGATGCAAGAAATTCGACCCAGCGTTGCTGCCTCATATTCAAATCTTTTTGGGTAAAAAGGTGTTTCAAGGATTTGTGATCCGTGTAAATTTCAAACTTCTCACCCAAAAGATAATGCCTCCATATTTTAAGAGCAAACACAATGGCCATTAGTTCAAGGTCATACGTGACGTAATTCTTCTCATGCGGTTTCAGTTGGCGGCTCGCATATGCGACTACTCTGCCTCTTTGCATCAGCACCGCACCAATTCCTTAAATAAATTAGGGATAACATGTTAAAATGAGATTTGTCATTAAAGGAAAAATGTTATCTCTTACATGTTAATTTATAAAAGAAACAACCTTGCTTAGAAGCGTCGGTCCAGACCTTCAAATCCTGATTGCCATCTATGATGGTCAACACAGGAGCATTGGTCAACCTCTTCTTTAGCTCTTGGAAAGCTGTCTCGCATTCTGGTGTCCACTTGAATTTTGTATGTTTCTTGGTCAGGTTTGTCAATGGACAAGCTACCTTCGAAAAATCTTTGACAAATTTCCGATAATAGCCAGCCAGTCCCAAGAAACTTCTGACCTCTGTGAGAGTTCTAGGCTGCTTCCATTCTTGGATGGCTGAGATCTTTCCTGAATCTACTGAGATGCCTTCCTTTGATACAACATGTCCGAGGAATTTCACCTCTTCTTGCCAGAATATGCATTTAGAAAAAATTTCTTTCAGCACATTTCTTCGCAAAATCTCTAAGATTTCTCTCAGATGTTGTTCGTACTCAGCAGTGGATTTAGAAAAGATGAGGATGTCATCGATGAACACAAGCACAAATTTATTTAAAACATCTCTGAATACTCTATTCATCAAATCAACAAAATATGCTGGAGCATTACATAGACCGAAAGGCATTACTAGCCATTCATAAAAGATGTCCGGGCCTCTGAAAGCAGCTAAAGACACACTCCTCTGCAATGCGAAGTTGATGGAAGCCTGTAACTAGGTCCATCCTAGAGAATACTCGTGCCCCATGCAAGCGGTCAAGCAAGTCATCAATACGAGGCAGTGGGTATTTGTTTTTCAGAGTTTGTTTGTTGAGATCACTATAGTCTACACAAAGCCTGAGAGTACCGTCTGATTTTGGGACGAACACCACTGCTGCTCCCCATTCTGAGAAACTGGGCCTGGTCAGACCCTTCCACAAAAGCTGTTTGGTTTGATTTTTCAGCTCCTCTCTTTCTTTTGGCGACATTCTCCGAATGGGATGTACAACAGGCCTTGCATTCAGAGCTAAATCAATTTGGAAGCTGATTTCTCTATGCGGAGGTAGGCCCTCAACTTCTTTGAATATATCAGCGTAATCTTTGACGACAGGGATATCCTCAATAGAAGTAGGGGCAACTTCTAGAGAAGACTAGAATGTTTTCCTGTCGGTGGCTGAGCCATGGCACGGGATAGTAATATTTCCAAGCTTAGTTTTAACTTTGATGATCCTCTCCGCACAAATTAACTCAGCCTCATACTTTGTTAGCCAATCAATCCCCAGTATGACATCATAACCGGAGAAATTCATAACGATCAAGTCAAAGGGGAACTGGTAGCAAGAGTAAGAAACATGTACTCTACAATACTGATCAAGAATAAGAGAACCTCCTATTGGACTATTAGCTCTAATCAATTTTTTGAGTTTTATTGGTTTCAATTTCAACTTTTTAATTGTATCATTAGAAATAAAGCTTTGCGTAGCACCAGTATCAAATAAGACAGTAATAGGGATGTTCTTAATATTAAGCGTACCTCCTAAGACATCGGGTTTATTAGGCCCCTCAGTCGAAGCTGGTGTATCTGCTCCCTCATAAACATGTGCCAGCTGAGCATTCCTTAGCAGTGGGCAGTTTGCCTTAATGTGCCCCTTTTGATGACAATTGTAGCATTCCCTTTTGTCCTGCGAACTCTGGCCACGATTATGAGGATTCTGACCACGGTTCTGGGAACTTTGACCACGGTTCTGACTAGGTCCTGAATCATTTCTCTTGACCTTTTTAGGTGCTTGACACTCGTAATCAAAATGTCCAATCTTGTCGCAGTTATAGCAGGTCACCTTGCTCCTATCCCTCTTCTTCCCTTGGGGTTTAGCTGTAGAAGAATTGCTCGCCTCCTGTTTCTTGTTTACCTGTTCCTTCTGATTGTTGCTTTGACTTTTCCCTCTATCCTGTGGTCCAGACTCGTCATTTTCCTCGTAGCGGCACGCCATCTCTACTATTTCATTGAAAGGAAGCTTAATATGGACAGTGACTCGGTTCAAATATTTCTTGGACAACCCCTTGATAAATTTCTTATTCTTCTCTACCGCATCTTGAATCAAACTAGGAGCATATCGTGAAAGCTCATCAAACTTCCTCACATACTCAGAAATGGTCATATTCCCTTGCTGTAGGTTAACGAACTGCTCGTGCAGGCGCTCTCTAGCTTGTAGGGGTATATACTTCTCACTGAAAAGTTCCTTAAATCTGGCCCAAGACATATTGGCCACGTCATTGCAGATTTTAACCGTATCCCACCAATGCCCTGCTTCCTCTTTTAGTTGCCAAACTGCCAGGTAACGCTTTCGCTGATCTTCCAGTTCCAAGCCTTCTAGGATCTTTTCGCAATCTTTAAGCCATGCTTCTGCCTGAATCGCAGACTCTCGCCCCGTAAAAGGTACACCTCCAAGGTTTTTGAATTTCTTTGACATTCTCTCTAAATCGAAAGACTGTGGAGGTGGAGGTGGTTCGGCTACGACCTCTGAATTATGTTGTTCCTGAGTGATGGGGGTCTCGTCTCTGGCTTGCTCTCCAGCCCCTACTTGGGCTCCTCCTCTAGCCCCGCCTCGAGCTCCACCTCGTGCTCCACCTCGGGCTGTTCTTGCTCTAGTATCCATTTAAATCAGTCTGTACCATCAAGGAAAGAGTCAGACCAACAAAAAATGAGAATTTTCAAGAAAAGATAAGATAAGGACGAGAAGAAAAGATGATGATGTAATGACTGATAAATATGTGCTATTCTGCTGTGCTCACTCTAGGACAATACTAGTCCTATCTCTAATGAGCTACTCATCTTAGAATTATGTAGATTCTATCTAGACGAATTGTTCTAAGTATATTATATTCCAAAGCTAAGGTTAACCTTAGGCTCTGATACCAACTGTGATGACCCCAAACTTCCGTAGACCGAAAGTAAGGATAATCATTTAGGAATACAACATATTTACAACAAGCACAGTTCTCAGATAGTTATCATAACACATAAACCATTGCAGCGAAAATAAATGTCATCAGCATCATAATATCCAATACATCAGAGTACGCAGTACAGGATAAAACTTAGCCAAATAAGGAGTCTCAACAAAAAGGGAAATAAGTTTTCAAATGGAAAGAAACAAGTCTCAAACTCCATCACATACATCAAAGCTAAAAAGGTAAAATGTCTCAAGCAGAAGTAAAAACTAGAGAAAAGATCTTCTTCTTCTTCCGTCCAAGCCATCTCCAATCAGAATGTATCACCTGAACCTGTCAATTGGATGCCCGTGTGGAAAGAGGGCACCCGAGTTTGCAAAAAGTGAAACAAACTACGAGTCAGTCATGAGACTGGTGTGAGAATTCTTAACTAAATTAACTAACAACGAGGAAAATCTCAGGACCACGCCGCTAACGCGGAACGGGTTTACTCCATTTGATTTCCAGTGCATAATTTTATAAAGTTTATATAAAACAGCTAAATGACCTTTGGAAAATGAAATCATCATAAGACTCTGATCCTATCACACAATGCAACGCACACAGGAGGATAGAGTTTTCCCTTATGATGATCAAACATGCTTAATACGTGAAAAGTAATATTTTAATATTATTATTAGTGTTTAAGCAGTATTAAAATACTTCAATATAAATATATCGATCCTAGACGGCATAGTACCCCATCCTACTATGTCGACGTATATAAGTTTACAAACAAAACCGAAATGTTGTCGTATTGGGAGTTGGTTTTCTGTCATGAAATCGAGGCTAGGGATCGTCCTCTTCCGATTCGAGACACTCTAGCAAATGCCTCAGGATCCCTCGCAGTGAACCCTTGGATCTTCAGGGCCGGTCCCCACCTAACGGTAGTGGATTGGCAATTCCTGAACACACGTTTCCCGGTTCCTTAGAACCTATAGTATGACCACTTCCGGCCTATAAAAACCCGAGGTACCTCAATCCAAAATCCACATGAGTAAAATGTCGGGCCGTGTTAAAGCCCAAACATCACTAGCTAGAAAGAAACGTGTGCACTTCCTGCAGTCCTAATCCCGTTTTTGACTCATACCGGGGTGTGAGGCTCGCGAAGTCACGTTGTACACAAAGCTATGCCTAAACAGGCTATGCTTTGATCATCAGCCACAAGGCCTGCTTTTCAACAAAGCCTTGATCATTGCATCTTGGCGTGCCACATTGACAATTCAACGCCATGCGATCGATAACTATCACTACGTATCAGGGTGTTAAATAGAGAATAAATTCTCTACCACCAAATAGACAAATATTAATAGAAATCGATTTAATTACATGAAGCGAATTCCAACGTCAGACACGCATCCATTTACAAGTCCGTTCTGGATCTGAACGAAACCGGAGACACCAAAAAGGCGCTCGCTTATCCGCACGATCAACACACACGTCCGAACAATTACTGCTTCAACCCTGTCCTGGGAGCAAATTAGTCCAAGGTATCAGAAGTCATCGTCCATTCGATGTGAAGATCATCGGTCTTCAACTATCGTCTTCCTACATCTTTGATTTAATCGCCGTGCAATTATTTGAAATGAGTTAAACTCGGCCTTTTCAAATAATCATCGCATAATTATAATTTAAAACATTTCATATATATTTATAACTATTTATCGCTATTTTTATTTGTTAAAAATAGCTCGAAATAAATATACGACGTTTCGGGTCAATGGGCGACCCTGGCGCTGCTTTTACCAAAATTTGATTTACACATATTTTAAAATCTAACCGTCAGATTTTGATGAAATTTATATCGTTGGAAAGCTCTTCCCAAAGCGGTCCTAACGGTTCCAGTTTTGGGAAAATCCAACGGTCGGATATTTCTAAATAATCGTTTGAAGTTACGATTGTCGATACGCGAACTGCCGCGCTCGTTTCCTTTAATTATATATATATATAAACCATTGGACAATTCCCTTTATTAAAATCCATTCCTTTTATTCTATGAAAATAATATTTTTGCCCGCCAATTCTAGTGCGACAAAAATGACGTTTTCAACATTGTATATTTTTATATTCAATAAAAATGACATTTTTGTTCGCCAATTCTAATGCGACAAAAATGATGTTTTCAACATCGTATATTTTTATATTCAATAAAAATGACATTTTTGTTCGTCAACTCTAATGCGACAAAAATGATGTTTTTCAACGATGTATATTTTTATATCAAATAAAAATGACATTTTTGTTCGCCAACTCTAATGCGACAAAAATGATGTTTTTAACATCGTATATTTTTATATTCAATAAAAACGACATTTTAGTTCGCCAATTCTAATGCGACAAAAATGATGTTTTCAACATCGTATATTTTTATATTCAATAAAAATGTCATTTTTGTTCGCCAACTCTAATGCGACAAAAATGATGTTTTTAACATCGTATACTTTTATATTCAATAAAAATGTCATTTTTGTTCGCCAATTCTAATGCGACAAAAATGATGTTAAGAATGTACTCTTTATTTAATTATATAAAAATGTTCTTTTATCCTATTTGTTTTAAAGACATAAAAATGAACTTTTTATTCTATTTGTTTTAAAGACATAAAAATGAACTTTTTAATGTTTTGTAAAATGTATATATTTTATCTCCTTTTCTTTTAAAATGCAAAATGTAAATTCTTTTATCTTTACATTGGAAAATGTAAACCTTTCATTGTTACAAAGAAAAATAGTAAATCTTTCATCTTCACATAGAAAAAGGTAAATCTTTTGTTTTACATAGAAAAAAAAATGTAAATTTTCTATCTCTCTTCATTACAATAGAAAGATGTAAATTTCCTATTACTCTTTATTATAACAGAAAAATGCAAATTTTCTATTTCTCTTTATTACAATAGAAAAATGGAAATTTCCTATTACTCTTTATTATAATTGGAAAATACAAATTTTCTATTTCTCTTTATTACAATAGAAAATTGTAAATTTCCTATTACTCTTTATTATAATAGAAAAATGCAAATTTTCTATTTCTCTTTATTACAATAGAAAAATGTAAATTCATATTACTCTTTATTATAATAGAAAAATGCAAATTTTCTATTTCTCTTTATTATAATAGAAAAATGTAAATTTTCGCTAATCGTCTTCTTAATGCACATTTTTTCTATAGGGACTCAACTCAATTTGGTGTCAAAATATGATAACGAAAAATAATGGTTTTTGTCTAACCATTTCTATTTACCCAACATCGTCATTTCAATGTCTACACATACAACACAATATATGATTTGGTGTACAAATTCGATGAATCACAATAAAAGGTCTCATCTTTGTTTTATTTGTAAATCAAATAAAACATCTAATCTTTATTTTATATTGTAAATCAAAATAAAATATCTAATCTTTATTTATCCTTAAATTAAAATTTAAAAGATTTAAACTTTCTTTATTTTTATAAATCATAAACAAAATAAAGATTCAATCTTGGTTCATTTTATGTAAGTCAAAATAAAGATTCCACCTTTGTTATTATTTTGCAAAACACAAATAAAGATTAAATTTTTGTTTTATTTTGAAAATCAAAATAAAATTTACCTTTCATTCATTTTGTTGATCAAAACAAAAACTCAACTTTTCATTTTATGAGCTGAACCAAAAATAAAGATTTAACTTTCCATGTTTGTTGTAAAACAAACAAAGATTCAAATTTTCATTTTACTTTGTAAAAACAAAATAAAGATTCAAAATTTCATCTTTGTTTGTAAAGCAACAAAGATTCAATTTTTCGTTTCTATAAAGGAATAAAAATAAAAATAAAATAAAATAAAAACAATAAAGATGAGAACTTTATTGAGATTACATCAGAATTTCACAAATCTAAACTGACATGCTATATCATGATATCACAACGATTATTAACAACCATACAACAATCACCAATCACAGATCAGAAATAACATACAATGATTCACATGACAAATAAAATAAAATTATTTAATTATTCAAATTCAGAAATCTCACAGTCATTGCAGATTTTGGCCAAAATTCAAACTGTTCAGAATGGTCCCGTTTCAGTCTCAACACATTCTATTCGCTGTTATGATTCCAACGCTTCCAAAATCGTCGAATTCTGAGTTGAAATGAATCAGTTATGGTTAAATGAAGTTTTAAAACAATTTAAATTAATTAATTAATAAATTAGTTAGGCAAATACCCTTTCTTCCCCAAATAAAGTATCGGTCGTTGCTTCTTTCTATTGTTCGATTCTAGGTCAGAAATTATCGAACAAACCGTGGGGCTTCGGGATGATCAGAGGGTGCATGGTGGTTCAGCTCAGGGCGACGCACGTGGGGGGGGGGGGGGGGGGGGGGGTTGTCCGAGCTCGGTCGAGCCTAGGAGGGGCCGACGCGGTGGAAAACGGTGGACTTCGGGGAGTTGCTGCTCGGACTTCAGGCGATGAGAGGATGATCTATCCGTATGAAATTAAAGGGGGAGGAAAGGGCTTCGATTTGGTATATGTGAGGGGTTCTAATTCGAAGAGATGAAGGAAAAATTAGTGGAGGAAGTTTAGAGGTCGGTGGCCATTGATTTGGGGGGGGGGGGGCTGCAGAAGAAACATGAATAGTGAATTAGGGTTTTAAAATCCAATATTTATAATATTATTTAATGTATTTTTACAATTAAATCCATATCTTTCAAACCGGTTCAATTTCAATCCAGCAGAAAGTGACCCTAGCCAGTAGCCCATATTCTGGATCCAATGGGACAGGTCCCGTCAGCCCAAACGGCTGTCTGTGGCCTGTGTTATTTAATTTAATTCCTTTATTAATTTAATTCGTCTTCATAAATGAATTCACCGGGGCCACAAACGGACTCAGAAAAATCCAGAAAAAATATATTTGTCTATGTTATGACGATACGGTCCTAACAAAACTAGTTTCGTAAAATTCTGACACTGTTTGAAAAATGACTATTTTTCAGTCGATTAAATTTGACTGTAATCGACCAAAAACATTTTCCTTCGCCACTCTCACATATTAATTCGAAAAATTCTAAAAATTGAAACCTAGTAATAATTCAACATTCTGGTTCCAACAAAAGTGGTTTCGTCGAAAACAGAGATCGTTTGAAAATTGGCTATTTTCACTGGCTTTAATATTATTTAAAAATGAAAATTTTAATTTCTGCCACATTTTTCCACCAAATAATTTAAAATAATTTTTTTTAAATTGGTTAGGATTTTCCGGGTTGTTACACTATTGAAAGATTATAAAGTCTTTTCTTGAAAATACCATGATCTTGATAAAAGTGCTTCTGAACTTATGTCTTATAAAGAATACAGAGTTGCCTCAAGACTGAAAGCGACTAGAATCCGAAGAGAGATAATTCTTGAGGAAAATAAAGAACTAATTACTTTATTTTGGATGCTCATAGAGGACCAAATATTTTACTAGACTATTTGTATAAAGTTTATAGTCGATTTGAAACAGTGGATTTCTCCTTCTTAGGAGAATTTAGTGGTGGTCTACTTCGACGTTTACACAAACGATGTTTGGATGAACATGAGACTGAACTCCATCCCGGGGCTTGTTGGAACCTACCAATGGTTCTTTCAATTCCCAGGGACTTGCCCCGAGAAAATTTTAAGGATAAAAAAAATAGATTTATCACTGAGTTTTTCAAAATGTCAATATTGTATGAACAAAAGGAGTATTTGTAAATCTATGTGCTTGTGAGTATGTGCTCGCGATAATGGCCTATTATATTTGTGTTATTTTATATTATGGTTGAATCTTTCATTCTACAAGGATGTTATACCGAAAGATGCTTTACATTTACTCTCTAAATTAATGAGGGAATTTTCAATGAAACAATCGTATAAATATGGAAGGGATCACCTTTGGGGTACCTCAAGCGTATTTACATGAAATACCCTCATCTTTCCTCTGATTTTCTAGGTGAAGATTGAGAAACAATTTTAAAAAGACTCAGAGCTTGGCATGTAGAATTGATATGTAATATAAACGATAGATGTTCAGTCAAATAGAACAGTATGTAACTCTCAGTTTGTGTTACCAAAATAGTTTAAAACTTATGTGGATGAATTTAAGAGTTTGTATGATAAACCTCTCTATGAATTACGGTGTTATATGTATCAATTTTTGTAAATAGGGTTTGTGTGTAATAACATCTTGTTTTGTAAACAAGGAAACCAATTGAAAGTTCATGCTACCTCTCTAGGGATGTATCTTTAATAATTGCAAAGCCGAGAGATGTTTCGAAAAAAGTTATCAATACGACCCAAGGAAGGACGATCCTACTTCAGAAATCAACTATTGAGCATTTAAATGAGCAAATAGCTATTCTTGAAGGTAGATTGAAAGATAAGGATAAAACTATCCGTGAATTGAAGAGAGAGACAAAAACCAATCCCTCTATTGATTTTGATGAAGAAGTAGATAGGTTGCACCAGTAGATTGCTAACCTAGAATTTGAGCAAGATAATGCAAAAGCAAGCTATAAAGCTTGGGAATTCACTTTTGGTCATACGAGTAGCATATCCGCGTCTAATCTTTCTAAAGTTATAATTAAGTTTGAAAAATATTCTAGTTTGAGAAATCCCCCTCATGGGTTGGATGAGTCAGTTGTCAATAGGCGGTGCAGAAAGCTTAAAGTCGAGATTAAGAATTTTTATGGCAAAGAATATAACAAAGACACGCGTCGACGTATTGACTATTATGTCTCCAAAGTTAAGCAATTACAAAAGGAGAGATATGTTTTGCGAAAGAGTGTCTTTGATCTAGAGAAGGAAAACAAAACCTTAAGAGCCATGAGTAAAACTTTCAATAAGGCTTTAAAGTTTCAAGTTAAGTCTCTAGATAGCTATAACGAAGTTAGGAAAAAGGAGCAAAAGTTTAAAGAGCTCTTATGTGTTAGAGTCCATCATGCTATTAAACGTCCTTTAACTGGTGATGATATAAGTGGAGAAGCAAAGGATACTTGATGTATTTGTAATGTTAATGTCTACCCTTTTATATTCGACAGCTAATGAAATGCCTGTAGATGAATCCATAAGTAATCTTACAAATTTTGTAAATATCACCCTATGTGTAACCTTTGTCTGTGTTTTGAATATCCTTCTTTGGGATTTCTTCTGCATTACTCTACATCAGACTTGTCATATAACCTTTTATATTAGTCTTTTGTTAGTAGTAAGGTGTAAATTATAATTTGCCACGTTCATACAAACCCTTATTTGGGTTGTAACAAAGTAATGAGTAAATCTTTTGTGATAGGTTAATGTAACCATTTGCATTTTATATTTTATCAAGATAACCAATAGCAATATTATATGCTTAGTTTTAGAACATCTCCCTATTTGAGATATGAGAAAACATGACCTTTCATTGTAAAGCAATAGCATATGGGGCCTGAGATACCAACCCAGGTATTGTTGAACAAGTCATTTTACGTAAACAAATAATGTTGTCTTGGGACCCAGATTAGGGTATTAGAGTATGGATTTAGAAACCCTCTTCTAGAATTCTTAGATAGAAATTATGTAGCCCACATTCAGGCATTTGATAAAAGACCAGAAACCCCCTTCTGGTATTTAATAGATGCCCCGAACCAAAGCCAGATTCGGGTACTTGAAAGAAGACTAGAAATCCACTTTTGGTATTTTAATAGAAGTCCCAAACCCAGATTCGAGTATTTAAAAAAAGACTAGAAACCCACTTCTAGCATTTTAATAGAAGTCCCAAACAAAACCCAAATTCGAGTATCTGTCATCATATATTCCAATTCCAGGCGTATTCTTTAAAGCAGAGGTTGTATGTGCTTTAAGAGCTCTTCCTTCGAGCTTTTGTTCCCTTCCTATGGGATATTTGTGTAAGCAGAGGCGATTGCATGCTTAGTGTGCTCCTCTAGAGATTTTATTCCCTTTTTTGGGATTAGATGTAAGCAGAGGATGTACGTGCTTACCGAGCCACTCTTTGGGCTCTTAATTGTCAAAGCAGAGGATGCACGTGCTTTGTTAGCCACTCTTTGGGCTTATGTGTCCAGTGCGCTTGGCTAGTTTATTCTCAAGTAGGGCCCAAGGACGTACCCAACCTCCCTTCAGGAGGCGCCTTACCCTATCCATCGTAGGCAGTAATAAAGGCTTAAATGCTTTAACCTAGCCATCGTAGGCACAACTAAAGGCTTACTCTTTTGGTGCTCTACCCTGGCCATCATAGGCGGTAATAGAGGCTTACACATCATCCTCCTCCCATGGGTGCCTGAACCTGGCCATTCTAGGTGCGAATAAGGGTTTTCGATGCTTTACCCTGGCCCAATTTGATTTCAATGCGGTGGTGCCCATTATGCCTAGAAAGCTAATGTGGATTTGCTAGAAGTAGAGAGAAGGACCACTGAGGTTTATTGCAAACAAGCGGAGGACGTTACCGTTTCCTCAAACAATGAATCTCTTGAAGTTTCGAAGTTGAAGGCACAACTGGCCAAAGTTGAACAAGAGCGTGATCAGGCGATTAAAGTGAAAGCTGTTGTGGGTGACAAACATGCGGAAACTATGAGCACTCTCAAAACAAACATGTTTGAGTTTTATATGCTTTGCGTCATGGGCAAGGGGAGTTTGCAATTCCTGCAGGAGAGGCACTCCCGCACATTGGCTGTAGTGTGGGAGGAAATCGTGAAGCGTACTAGCATTGGTTGCTATACTGAGGACAAACTTCTAGATTTTTACTTGGATGATAGATCGAGGGCCGTCTTAGCTAAACGACAAAAAGAGCTAAGGCCGGAGAAGTGGGTTGTCCCTACTGAAGAAGCCGAGCCTTCCAATGCCCCATATCTAAATATTCAGTCTACTACAGAAGCTCATGTCCTCTCTAGCGACCTATCTCAGGCGGAAGTTGTTCCCACCGAGGCCACTACTATTGCTACTTGCCACTCCCGCCGACGTTACCCTTTCTATGATAGCCTCTATTGCCGTTGTTACTAAACCAACTATCCCTCAGACCATAGTTACCGACGAGGCTGATACTGGGGTGAATATGTCAAGTGAGGAGGGTAATTGTCAGGATGCTCAGGATTTTGAGGTTGCGACACGAGTATCCTCAGAAGCAGGTAACGATGATATTATTTTTAATTCGGGGAACCCCTCTCTTTTCACATATGAGTTTGATGATTTACTCGAATGGTATATGATTGATGTAGGATTGGAAATTCATGGTGCTTTTCCATCCGTTGGCAACTCGTTTGGGACTACAGTTATTTTTACCCCTTTAGTAACTGTTACTACTGAGGCCATGCTAGGGACAACTACTCACCAGACACCCACAGATCCCATTATACTTTCTTTGAGTTCCACTCCTGCCACTCGTCCAGGGTCGCAAGCCTAACAAATTGTTGTCCTGTAGGACTTGGATGACCCAACAATTTCTTCGGGAGGTAGCAAAGACCCTTTTAATGAGAAAGAGACCTTATAGGGAGGATGGGGAGTAAATAGAAAACCAAAAAGAGGCATGGTAGGAAGCGAAGTGCGCGTAAAGGTCAAAGGCTGCCTCTGCCACTAGCAACAAAGTAGTTTTGCGTTGTCCTACTTCTACCACTGTAGCGTCGACTGGGCCCACCAAACTTTTCGTCAAATCGACCAAGACCTCTAAGGGAGGGAAGAAGAAGGATTGATGCCCTTACCAAATTTTTGTTCTTTTGGACGTGATTGTGTGAGTGCCAACCCTCGCTTTTGATATTTTTACTTTTTCATTTATCGCATAAACTTTGTAAATGGTTATTGTTGATCAAAACATGGCTTTCCTTTATGCTATAACTCTATATTGACTTAGTTTGTAACACTTGTAGTATATTTTTCTTTTGCCTTCTTGTTCTTTCTTAATTGCAATTACCTATTGTCACTTATTATGTCTTGGTACTGGGGACGACCCTGTGATATGTCTTATCTTACAGGTGAGAGAGGCTGTAGTATTGCCCCCATATCATGGGGTTGTCACTGGTAAAGTAAATATCTATTATGGCTGGTAAGTCTTGTTACTCGATTGATACTTATCATACATCGCGAGCTTTTGGTAAGAATTAACCTACATCAGTCGCACTCTTCTGAAATAGGACGTTCTTGCAATGTATAACGAGCTTCCATCGTAACAACGAGGACTCTTTGCTCTCGATTTATATGGGTGCTCATGTGGCCTTACCGGGATGGCGTGTCCCAGGGCCTAACTCAGCATGCAGTATCGAGAGTGCCTCGTAAAATGAGGTCTTTTCCCTTGATTTTTATCGGTGGTTGTGTAGCCTGGCCGAGATAGTGTTTCTCGGGGCCTAACTTAGCGTGCAATACCAAGGGTGCTTCGTAAATACAAAGTATTTTGTCCTCGATTTGTATCGATGGTCGTGTAGCCTAGTCGAGATCGCATTTCCCGGTGCTTGACTTGTCGCGATGTACATCGAGGGCGCCTTGTAATGACAAGGTCTTTGATCAGGTTATGACTGTGCTATAGTCAGTTAATCCTTTCTATAATGCTTGTACTCTTCGGACAGGTTACCTGCAAACTTTTTAAATTGATTTTTAGTGTTTTTAATCTCGAAATAAGAGAATGAAATTTTCAACTAAAAGACAAGAGTTTACATAGCATATATTCGCAATCAAAAGCGAACTTCATTAATAACTTCGAAATATAATAAATCCTGATACAATGCCCCGGTATAAATGGTGGCTTATTCCAAATAGCAGAAAAGAAAAACAAATAATACAACTGCCGAACATTTTACGAAAAGTAAGGACGTAGATGGTTACTGTTCTAGTCCAGTAGAATTGGAATCCCATCTGTTGTGCTTAACTTGAATGAGATGTCAGAAAGCTTTTATCCTATCACAAATGGTCCATCCTAGCTTGGTCCTAGCACGTTGGTGCTGGTCATTATCTTTTTCAAGACCGGGTCGCCTACCTCGAAAGTGCGGTGTTGGGCTCTAGAGTTGAAGTGCTTTGCATCTTTTCTCTGATGTGCTGCCAGTCGAAGTTCTGCTTCCTCCCTTTTCTCATCTAACTGATCGCAAGCTTCTAATATCAACTACTCATTTTCATTTGATTAAAATGAATTTTCCAATGAGTCGAGGCCTCTGATTCAACTGGAACCATTGCTTCATCACCAAACACTAAGGAAAATGGTGAATGACCAATTTCCGGATTTGTGAGTTGTCCGATAGTCCCAAAGAGCAAGTGGTAACTCATTGACCCATCCGCCTTTGGCCCTCGTTAGCCTCTTCTTGATGGTGGACTTGATAATTTTGTTAACTGGTTCCACTTGTCCATTTGCCTGTGGATGAGCTACAACTATGAAACTCTTTTGAATATGGTAACACTTACAAAAATCTTGGAATTGTTCGCTCTCGAACTGTGCTCCATTATTAGTATTGATCTTCTGTGGAAAAATGAACCTACAAATGGTATTTTTAGTGACGATGTTAATAACTTTCTTAGTGGTAATTATGGCCAGCGGCTATGCTTCGTCCCACTTCGTAAAGTAATCCACGGTGAATATTGCATATTTAGCGCCTGCTTTAGCTATAGGCAGCACTCCAATCATGTCAATGCCCCATATTGCGAAGGGCCACTGTCTGACCATTTGCGTAAGTTCAGATGACGGAACCCTTAGGATTTTGGCAAAGCTTTGGCATCTATCGCATTTTTGGGCGTAGTCTGTAGAATCTCTATTCACTTCTGACTAAAAATAACCATATCGGAGTATCTTTTTTGCTAGAGTCTGAGCGCCGGTATGATCTCCACACCCACCCTCGTGCACTTCAAACAAGATTCTTTTAGCTTCTTCGCGAGTTACATATCGTAGTAGAGGTATAGAAATCCCTCTGCTGTACAATTTTCCGTCTTGCATGACAAACCTAGGGGCCTTTCTAAGTATCTTTTTCCTTTCGACTTGACTTTTAGGAAGTGTTCCATTGGTGAGATACTCCTTTATTTAGGTCATCAACGACTTTGGGTCATCTAATGTATCCATAACATGTTCGGTTTCCATCTCGTCGATACTTGGATTACTGAGGATCTCTACTGGTACTATCCTTAGAAGTAGAGCATTCCCTATACTAACTTAGCAAGCGAATCAACCTTCATGTTTTCCTCTCTCAGGATGAGTGCGATAGTATAATTCTCAAAGTAGTCAAGAAGCTCCCAAGCCTTTGATAAGTATGGAGCCAAATTTCCTCCTTTTGCCTGAAATTCTCTACGTACTTGACACGCACAAGTTGGGAGTCACTGAATATTCGGAGAGTCCTAAGGTGTAATTCTTTTGTTATCCTCAATCCAGCTATCAAAGCTTCATATTCTTCCTCATTATTGGTAGCCGGAAATTACAACCGCAATGCATAAAAAACATAATGCCCTTTGAGGGTTTCTAAGACTACTTCGCTCCTGAACAATACTCGTTCATAGATGCAGTTCGATGGCCGATATTGGAAACCGACTGTAAATGTCTTAAAAAAATTATTAAAAAAATAAATAAATTATGTAAAATCATAATAAATGATTTGGAAAGATTTTTGGATGAAATATTCTATATTTGAAAAGATAAAAATATTTTTATCCGAATGAATTAGTTAATAATTAGAACAATAATCGAATGATTTTTAAAAATAATAAATTAGATTTGTGAACGGTTTTGTCATAACTAGAAGTTTCCAACAAATAAATTGGATTAGGTTTGAATAGAAAATTATCTTCAGGTATTTTTGATATTGGATTCCGTGATTATACGGATATCATTGAAGAATTTGGAACATATTGATATTGTTTTTCCAAAACGATATCTGTTGGTTTTAGGATTTGATATTGGATGAAAGTCGATATAATTTCAATTTAATATCGAGTTGATTTGGGTTGTTGTGAGTAGTATCTTAAATAATATTGTTCTTAAACCCAGTAATAAATAGGAATAAATTTTTTTAGACAAAATTTAACGAGGTTTCCAGTTTATTCAATTAAATTTGGATTGAATGGAATTCGATTCATAATAATCGAAATGAGCTTCTATAAAGGAAGGCCTTTACTATTTGTGGAATGTAAAGGCTCCGCCGTTATTACATTTATAGTACTAGTGCAATACGAAAATTTATGTTGATTATAAATTGTTTAGATTTCCGTGAAAATTCCATATTAAATGGAAGATGATTTTGGGTTTATTATGAACAGTGTTTTTACATGACATTTGTTCTTTAACTCAAGTAAAGACAAGTTTAATTTCCAAAAGTTGGAAAATTGTTAAGCAATGATTTTTGAAGATTAAAAATCAGTTGGAGATTTAGTGAACCTTTAATTAGATTTAAAGTTAAAAGGTAATAAAATTTACCAAATACAAGAACTATTCGAGATGGAGTACCACCAGTTTTACTCTATGCGGTAGTTAAATCTTAATTAGATTTGAATGTTAAATGGTAATTAAATTTACTGATAAAACGATGGGTGTTAGATATGGAGTACTATTAGTTTTGCTCCATGGGATGAATAGATTGAGATTGGGAATATAAGACGAATGATTACTTTGATAAGGCTCGATAATCCCGACTAGTTTTATAAACCTTAATTCAGTTTAAGATTGTTAAAAGATAATACAAAATATTTTGCAATGGTTTTCAAAGAAAGATTTAACAACAGGTTTAAATGAATTAAAGTCTTTGATAAGATTAATGGAAATAATCCCGAATATAAAGAACATTTGGAAAAAAGAATATTCTCGATTGGAATGGGGCGTATGATATGTTTATATATCACTTGATTATAAGACGTGCAAGTTATTCGGAAAGATCGGGTTCAACCCATTCTGAGTGACTATTACAACGATTAAAAGTCGAAGATATTGAAGATGGAGCAAGACTGACTATCTTCACGTTGAATGGATTACTACTGATGCCTTGTATGGAGCTGCAGCCTTGAAGGGGTTTTAGTGGTAGCTGTCCGGACATACTTGTTGATTGTCCAGATATGCAGGGCCTCTCTCTTGTATTGGACATATGGGATGAGGAATAAGGTGCCTCCGGTTTCATTCAGACCCACAATGGACTTGTAAATGAATTATATGTCTGGCATTGTACTTTGTGTTGTATTCTTTGATCTCTGCTAAATGTATATTTGTTTGGTGGCGGAGAATTTATTCTCCTGCTTAACGCCCTTCTCTGAAACGTACGAGCTTAGAGGTTATATATTGGTGAAAATCAATGGTATGGATTGACAATGTGGCATGCTCAGATGCAAGGATCAAAGCTTTTGTTGAAAAGAAGAGCACTGTCGATGATGATCAAAGCACGAATTTAATTAGCACAACTTTTTGTACAGCGTTAATCCGCGAGCCTCACACTTTGGTATGAGTCAAAAAGGGGATTAGGGACAGCAAGTCGTGTATGTTTTCTTTCTAGCTAAAGGTGATGTCATGATATGGAGCCTAGACATTTTATTTATGTGGATGATGAATGCGAGGGTCCTCGGATATGATTGGTCAACATACTGACTAGGTAATAGGTCTGATAGGACCAGGAATCGTATTGTACAAGAATAACTAATCCACAAATGTTAGGTGTGGACTGGCCCTACAAGATCCAAGGGTTGCCCATAGGCGTGATCCTAGATCATCTTGCTAGAGGTGATCCGAAACCTGTAAGGAGACATCCCTTGCCTTGACTCATAATAGGAATCCAATTTCCAATACATGACTTTTTGGTTTTAGTTGTTAACCTATATGGCAACATAATAGGATGGGGTGCTATGTCGTCTATACATTTATATTCGAAGCTGTTTTCTACACTATGCACTTATAATAATATCAAAATTATTTGTTTTAAAGCGTATCAAGCATGTTTGGCTTTTATAAGGTAAAACTCTATCCTCCAGCTCGCATTGCATTGTGTGATGGGACCTGAGTCTTATAATAGCTTCATTTTTCAAAAAAACATTGCGTTGTTTTATGTTTTAAACTACTATTCATGTAAAGTAAACCCGTTCCATGTCGGGTTGTCCCGTGATATTACCTTATTTTAAATAAGTAAAATTTTAATAACTGTTTTAAGTTCTCACACCAGTCCCATGACTGACCTGAAGTTTATTGTTTTTCAGCTAAACTCTAGGTGCCCATATTCTCCACACGGGCAACTTGTAGTTTTGGTTTTGCAGATATTAATTTTACAGGATCCTAATTTACAGCTGGAGCTATATTCAGAAAGCTTCGTATCCGTGTATTTCTTTCAATTGTGTTTGATTGATGTATTTACGTCGTGCATTGTAATTATACATTTTTTTCCGTTGCTATGTAAATTATTGATCTATGATTTTTTTTTCCGCTGTGTAATATTTATTCGTACTCCGATATTTTTGTACTCTGATGTAAATTGTTGTAAAAGCAATGAAATATTCAGTTGTTCTGTGTTCTCAAACAGTTCGTATTCTTGTTCGGTCTAGGCTGGCCGGGGATTTCGAGTCGTGATATCTTAGGTCGTATTTATAGATGCTGGTGGATTTATTTTCCGACTTATAAGCACTACGTCGTAAATGGCCTGCTGCAACGAAAATCCAAGGTGTTGCCAGCTAAAATGTTGTCACAACTATGCTGATTTTTGTCTACTACAACGCACTCTTCAATGTGTTAGCATAGATATTAAATTGTGTTGCAGTAGCCATAGTTATAAACTTATAAGTTTAATTTGCCATGTCATCAATCTGCATCTATAAAAAGATGCATAACTATCCGTCAGTTTTCCTTTTAAAAATAACATCTGTAGTTGACACCTCACTAATCCGCTATAATCCTTCACCACCAATAGGAAATCGACTTATGTTACTCATTCCATTCCTCTTTATCAACCTCTCAGATTTGTTCGTTCTCACCCCTAAATTTCCAATTCCAATCCCTAATTTCCATTCACCTGCTTCTTCCACTCCAACTCTCTCTGCGTCCTCCACTTATTCAGCTAATCCTCGACTCCAACTCCAAACGCACCCACTTCTCCCCTTCTCCATCATCAAACAGCAGCCAATCCAAGAATTAAGGTGCTAGCTGTTTATCCTGGGTTTCTCATATACATTTCTGTTGCTTTTTTCACTACTACAAAAGTGGGCATATTTAACACTAATTTGTGTGCATTGCATGAAAAGTATGGCAAAAGCTATGCTTTCTTTGATCTTCTACAACAACATTCACATGTTGTTGCATTAGATATGAATGCAGTGTTGCAGTTGGAATTCTTGTGCTGTGACTTGCAACAACATTTCAAAGTCTTGCTTTACATAAATATATACCAGGTCAGTGATCCGCATTATCAGTTTAAACAAATAAATAACGTAGATCTTTGATTAATCCAACGGTTCAAACGTATCCCTGCTTCAGTTTAGTGAAAATTTGGCATGACCTTTTCCCCATTCACGAAATACCTCCCCCCAAAACAAATTTCTCCCATAGTCCTCCTTCTGTCCATTTCTCTCTCCACGAAATCCGTCCACGAAGACTCCGATTGCTACTCTACCGCCAATACAAACTATAAACCTCCGATTGCTACTATTTTACAAACTTTACACCTCCGATTTGGATCATTTAGGACAATTACAGGTAGTTAGGGCTTCATCATTTCGGTTTTATTTAGATGATTTCATCTCTAACTTATTTTGGTCTAGCATTCAAAGTCTCTAGGTAGTTGGGGTATATCGATTGCCATAAATTAGGGTTTTCCATACTTGAAGTGTTGTATTTATATGTTTGCTTGTGTTGAAATTGTGCAAGTTCTGTGTTTTTATGTTTGCCAAACCATTGATGTTTTGGTAAATAATGCTTATTTCGACAGGTGGAAACAAAATTTAAAGGAAAAAAGAAATCCAATTTAAATGCTTAAATGTATATTTATGTTTGTAGTTAAATAATGCATATTTCTCTTCCTACATCATATGACTACGAAGATACTCTGGGCATGGGTGATCTACGATTGTCAAACCCATCATCAACAGAAACTCCTACTGATTTTTATATAGAGATGTAAGAAAGGCACTACGATGATTTTCTTGAGCATGAATTAGAGCAAGAAGAACTCCAAAGACAATGGCGAGAAGAAGAATGACGTGAAGAAAGGGCGATGCAACGGCATAGTCGTGTTGCCTTGCGTCGTCAGCATCAAAACAACCAAATGGTTAACGAACAGCAAGCCGACTCACCAATCATAATGTGTGATTGTGGGTATGCCACTGTAGAAGATGTTATTTCGATTGGATTCAACATTGGTCGTTGTTATTTTAGATGTCATGTTTATCCCGTAGGGTGTACCTTTTGGCAGTGGATTGACCAAAGTTTCCAAGTCGAGTCGCTGAGTACGCAAATGAATTACAACACCAACTTACAACGCTGTAAAATTGAGTTACTGGTTTTCGAACTAACGTTAGTAGACTTAATGACCAGCTTCAAGGGCTAAACATTAAAATACAAAATTAAATTATTGCATTGTTCGTTGTATTGGGTACAACTATATCGTCTTTGTATCACCTGTATAGTCTTTGTATCTATACTGTTGTGTTTGGTGCAGTCATGTAATGTTATGAATTTGTGTTCAATACCCTTAGTTGCATGTTTTATGTATTCTCCTGATAACTCAGTTCCAAAAGTTGGTGATAATTCATATAAAAACAATCGTCTTTGTATCATCACACTGATTATGTGTATTTGTAAATTATTAACTTGTTTTGTTTTTATTTCTAATTTAGTCAAACCTTATAGGGTAGCCCTTTTTCGTGTCTTGAAACTATTAGTGGTATCAAATTTGGTCTTACTAGGCCGTGGTTAGATTGTGGCAATGGATAGTGAGTATTACATATGGATAGGACTTCCGAGATCGAGTGCAGAATATGTAAGAGGGGTAACAACTTTTCTAAGAAATGCATTTCCCATTTATAAAGTAGGTGATGAGACGAAGTTCCCCTGCAAAAAATGTACAAAATGTAATTGGTATTATGAAAATGTCATATATGATCATCTTATTTTCAATGGCCCTTCTCCATTACATACCGGGTGGATTTGTGAAGTTTCACAGACATAATTAATAGGTGCTGATGACCATATGGATTGTGCAACGGAGATGGATTTTGAGGATAATTTAGATATGATGTTCAAATGTGCGGGTTACAAATTTGGTCAAAATCCCAGGGACTTTGTAGTAGAACCAAATCCAGAGACCGAGAAATTTTATCGGCATGTTAAAGAAGGAAAAAACCGTTATATCCTAGCTGCACTAAATTTTCTCGACTAAGTTTCTTGATCAGGCTTTATCATTTAAAGTGTGCTTATGGAATTAATGAGTCTGCGTTTGGGGAATTACTAAAGCTTATAAAAGAACCATTTCCTAATACCCAGCTGCCTTTGTCTTCCTACGCTGCAAAGAATGTCATTAAGGATTTAGGTCTTGATTAAAATAAAATACATGCCTGCCCAAACCATTGCATGCTATATTGGGCAGGGAATAAAGATAAAGAGGCTTGTGACATTTGTGGTTTTTCGAGGTGGGCTGTAAAAGAAAAAGAAGACACCGTTGATAATAATTATCCACCAAAGTTGATTCCCAAAGTGCCGACAAATGTTATGAGGTACTTTCCTCTAAGACCAAGGTTACAAAGATGTTTATGTGCAAAGAATTTTCCAAACTTATGAGAAGGCACCAAGTGGAACGAAAAGAAGATGGAAAACTAAGACAACCAGCTGATGGTGTGGCATGGAAGATGATGGATGCTTGCTATCCTGATTTTTTCATCAGAAAATCGCAATGTTAGATTGGGTCTAACATCTGATGGATTTAATCCATATCGTTCAATGAATTCAAGTTATAGTACATGGTCAATTGTGTTGGTAAACTACAATCTTCTGCCTTGGTTATGTATAAAACAAGAGAATTTGATTCTTTCAACATTAATATCTGGTCCAGATTCTCCAAAGAACAGTATTGACATATATATGCAGCCTTTAATTGCAGAGTTGAAAGCGTTATGGAATGTTGGCATCGAAACATATGATTCCTTGACTGATGGAAATTTTAATTTACGTGCAAGCGTCTTATGGACTATTAGTGATTTTTCGGGATATGCCATGTTGTCAGGTTGGAGCATGAAGGGAAAACTAGCGTGTCCAGTATGCCATTATGAAACTTCTTCAAATTATTTGAAGCATAGCAAAAAAATGTGTTATATGCGACATAGAAAGATTCTTGATCCGACACATAAGTGGATGCTGGATAAGAGGAGATTTAATGGCGAAACTGAAATGGGGAGCATTCCAGAAATATTATCAGGAACTGATATTGAAGAGTTATTGTGGGGGTTCAAAAATCGGTTTGGGGATAAAACGAAGAAACCTGGTAAAAGTGATGGCCCTTTTATAAAAGGTCAATACTGTTTGACTTACCATATTAGTGTCATAATTCCCTTCGACATAACCTGGATACCATGCACATAGAAAAGAACATATGCGACAAAATATTAGGTACTTTACTTAATATAGGTCGCATGTCAAAGGATCACCTAAATGCTCATTTGGATTTATAGGAATTGGGCATAAGGAAGGCCCTTCATCCTATTGAATGTGGTGACGGAAAGCATGTCGAAATTAGAGATATAATATTTGATATGACAAATAAGGAAAAAGAAATCTTTTGCTATGTATTGAAGAACGCCAAACTTCCCTATAGTTGTGCCTCGAATGTTAGTCGGTAAGTGCACATAAAAGAGAGAACGATTCTGGGATATAAGAGCCATGATGCTCATTTCATACTCCACTATTTGTTACAATTTGCCGTGAAGAAAGCGTCAAAACCCGAGGTTGTGTTATCAATGATCAGATTTAGTGCATTCCTTAGAGCACTATAGAGCAAGGTTATCGAAGTGGATGGTATCAAAAGGCTGCAAAAAGAAATTGTCGAGATACTTTCTCATTTTGAAATGATTTTTCCATAGGTTTTTTTTGATATAATGGTACACTTGCCTGTTCATTTATGCAGAGAAATCGAATACGGCGGGCCTGAACATCTTAGATGCATGTATCCAATTGAGCGATATCTAGGAAAGTTGAAATCTTATGTGTAAAATAGAAACAGACCGGAAGGTTCGATTGCAGAAGGTTACTTGGCAGAAGAGTGTGTGACCTTTTATTCAAGATTTTTAAGCGTTGATGGAGGAATAGAAAACACATCGATTGATTTTGGGAGTTGTCCAACAGATTTGGAATATCATATTAGAACAAAGAAGAATAAAGATAGGAAGATGTTCAATTTGAAAGATGCAGATTGGAATACAATGCATCGCTATATTCTGTTCAATTCCGGTAATAAATAAATTGAGAGTTTGATCGAGTAAGTTTTTAAGTTCCTATATCATTTTATTTAACTATAAATTAACATCTGCATTTCATAGTTTTTTGACCTTAATCATTATTTTGGGTTCATCAAAATTTTGTGGATGGTCTTGCAAATCCAAGAAGATACAATAGGGAACGAGAGCATTTCGAAGAGTTTTGGAATTGGCTTAAAGAAGAGGTTCTGAAAAAGGACAATATTTGAACAGATTTTGAGGTGTTTGCATTAGGTCCTAACTGAGTAGCTAGGAAGTTTACCGGTTATATAGTAAGTGGATATAGATTCCACACAAAATTTAGAGATTCTCGATGTATCACACAAAATAGTGGTGTATTTTTTACTGCCAAAACCACCAACTTTGCAAGTTCGAACGACCAAAACCCAATAGTGGGTGATGTCAATTACTACAGATCAATCGAAGAAATTTTTGAGCTTGATTATTGGGGAGCTTTCATAGTGGTCCTTTTTAAGTGTTGCTGATACCAAGAAGAAAAAGATTCATATGCTCTTACTCGAGTAAATTTTAGCAAGTGCCATAAAACCGATCCTTATGTCCTGTCTTTGCAAGTGCAGCAAGTGTTTTATGTGGAAGATGCAGTTGAAAAGAACAGTCATTATGTTATTAAAAAATTTCCGAGAGATTGATGTGATACTGAAAATCAGAATGCAATGGAAGAAGGCATGAGCAATACGCATTCACATGATATGGGCATAGGTGGTGAACTAGAACCAGAAGTTGTTGATGAGGTTGGATTAGGGATGACGTCCCCGTAATACAACTTGAAATAGAACTAGAAGCAAAAGTTCCTGATCCAGTTCCGTCTCATTAGGACAAAAAATTCCTCTTTCTTATTGCTTTAATTTGGTCTAATTTATGATGTATTTGGCACTTTTTGTTTTAGCTGGAAATTATTATCTTTGATAAATGTATTTGGCACTCTTTTCTCATAATGCAATCTACACTATTCACATGTTTTATGATTTAGTGTCTTTCGTTATTGTCATCTAAATTGGTTACAGACCAAAATGTTATAGTTGTTGATTTCTGTCCACTTTAACATGCATGTACCTTGTTCAAATGTATTCATTTTGTACAGGATGGATGAACTTATTAATATCCGACTGCAGCATGGCGGACAATTTCGAAGGACATGTAACGTCGATGGAGAATCCTTCACAGTGACAATATATGATGTATACCGCTTTTCTTACAGTGTGCTTATGGACTTTATTAAAGATGCTCTCCATTACACTAAAATAGGAGGAGTCTATATCATCAGCAAAGGAATGAGGGGTGGCTGGCAGCTAATATTGAATGACAAGGACATAACCGAGTACATACAGGGATGCAAAAAGCAAGGAGAAGTGGTTTTTTACATCGATAACACCATTGACAAGGACAGTGAGCCGTTGATTAAACTGCAGCCACATGTAATCATACGGCCAAGAAAAAACATAATTCAAGGTATATATGTATATGCAATATAGATCCATTCTTATATGTATCTCTGTATGTGTGTAAAGAACTATGAAGGAGGCCATCGTTATTATTTTTATTGTTCCAGGTTCTGCTAAGAAGCCGGTTGAAAAGCACAAGTATACTACAACACATAGACTTCAACAGCAACATAAAATGAGGAAAAATAACCCAACTCAAGTGGGTCAGAAGAAATTATCGCCGGAGCCTGATATGAATAATGATGAAGAAGATGTTACTGTGATAGACAAAGGAGCCAGAAGGAAATTAAATATAGAAAATGAAACAGATAATGATGATGATACCCGAGAGAATGAAGCTGATGTTCAGGTATTTTTCAGTTTTCATTTCAGTTTTATTAATCTGGATGAAATCTTGTATTTGAACCTACTTTTTATTAAAATTCTTGTGCATGCATTCTGCCAAAATAGCAAGAACTATTTATATGTCGACTCTATATGGTTAACTAGTTTAAATTTATCATCGGAGGTGAGTAACAATGCTAATCTGCTTGCAGTTCTCACAACCATCAGTTTTGACGAAGTATGAATAAAAACGAATATCGTGAATGCAAGAAAACGATGTAGTTAGTAGATCACTAGGGGTGCCTTCATTAGTTAGTTGAATTCAAGAGGCTGTCGCACGAAATAAGAAAGATAAAGGTAAAGATGTTGCTGGACGTGATGAATACATCCCAGAAAATGCTAGTGAAGACGTCACTGATGACTCATTGGATTCGAAGGTATAAAGAAGTTATTTGTTTATTACTTATTGTCTTTGCCTTTAGGAACATAAAAAATCTTGAACTTCGACTTAATTATAGAGAATCAAAATTGTTAGGTCAAAGGATCCTTTACCTGGACCGAGAACTCGTTCGCGAACCAATGCGGCCATTGAAATTGAGAAGGAAGCGATGCCTGCATCCTCTCCAAAGAAAACTGGCTCCAACAAGGATTTGATCATGACACACACTCCCACTCCAAAGAAACTCAGTAACTGGGAGAAATTCACAGAAACATTAAAGAAATTGACGAAACCTACACTGTCTTTTTCAGGAGCTTTAAAACCTACAACGTCTCGTCCATCCATTTTTAAACCTACATGTAGCAAATTGTTCAAACAATCAACCAATTCATGTGAAGCTTCTAGTTCAGTTGCTGCTTATTTAGCGATGCAGAAACGTCAAAAGCAGAATGTTGAAGCGCCTCCAGCAATAGAAAATCTTACTGATCTATTAGAGCAGGAATGGATTGCACAGAGAGATGAAGCATGTACAGGTACAATATAATGTTTCTTTATCTATGCACTGCACTGCACTGCATTGCTGAGTGTGTCTATTTTCTATTCATTTTTTTGAACCTGGTAGATAAAGTACAAGGTCCAAAAAGAACCTAGAGGGAAGTCAAAAATGACTAAGGTGCATGCTAGAACCCCTGATGATAAAGTAGTCGTTGAGTTGAACGAGGATGGTCAGCCAGTATCTAATAATATTACAGAGTTAAGCAATTTTCTTGGGACACTAGTAAAGGATAATGTGTCTCTTACTTACATCAATTGGCATGTTGTTCCTGATCAATTAAAGCGACAAATGTTGGAATATGCACCGGTACAATCTAATTTCCTTAACCATATACAGTTCAACTGACTTCATAAATGTTTGGTTTTAATTAATTAGTTTGTTTCCTGGATTTGTGATTTATATATTGTAGGCTAGGTATGTCATTCCTGAAGGACACAAGTGGCTCCTGAATGCGCTTAACCACTCTTGAGGGCAATACAAGTCTCGCATCAAAGCAAGGTATTATAAAAAATATTCAACTGATGAGGAAAGGCTTGCAAACAGGCCCAGTACAATTCCATTGGAGAATTTTAAAATGCTCTTGGAATACTGTGGGGATGAAGCAGCTCGAGTACGACTTTAATGATATTCACATTTGTATAATGTTTAGTAGTTCACATTAGCTTGTTTAGTGCTAATCTTTTCTTTAGTAGTTCGCATTATCCTTGTATAGTGCTTTTTTTTTTATTTCCAGGCCCTCGCTGATACTAATCCTGCGCATCGTAATTCATTAAATGAGACACATACCATGGGTCCCAAAACTCTTGCAGTAGCCAAAGAAAAAATGGTATGTGTTTATTTGAACTTAAGCTATTTTCTTATTGAGTTGAATTGGCCAAATGATAATTCTAATTTGGTATATCATTGAATTATATTTTATATATCAATGTCACAATGTTCATAGGCAGCAGCTAGATCTGTAAATTCTTAACATTGCATGTCGCAAATTGTGTTTAATTTTTGGTAATCCTAATACTTAACAGAGAAATAAGGACCCAGAAAAAGCCTTCCCATCCGCTGCCTTGGTTTATCTGGAAACGTATAACAAGAACCGGGTTGAAGTTACAACACTAACACTGTAACATCCTAGAAATTTCGATAACTGGAATGTGGAATTAATTAAGATTTAACTATAAACACTAAATTTTTATATTGATCTTGAGTAGAAAATTAAAGATTGAATATATGGTTCGTATATGAATCGAACTCGATATTTAATTTAATTTGGTTGACTGGGAATAAAATAATCCTTGTTGAATATTTGAATTGAATTTTATCGAAATATTTGAATTGGATTTACGATTCGATTTTAGAACGAAACGGAGTTGTTGATGAACGGACGGAATTAAATCGGAGAATGGTTAAATAACTTAAAAATAAAATAACATCATATGTGAACAAAATCGAATTACAACCAGAATAATTTTATTGAATTCGGAGCATCGAAATATGGAGGTACGTCAAATTTCGTTGCGTTGGAAGTAGTGTTCACGGTACGAATGTGGAGTGTTCAACAATTGTGTACGGTATGGGTTACTATTAATTAAAAATAACTTACCCTACATATTACCTCCCTTAGTATTCATGCACCGACCTACATTTGATCGTCACCCCTACCCTAACCTATATGACATTACTTCGTTCTTATCTTCATCCGTTCGCCCTCTATAAAAATCACTCCTCGTTCCCCTTTTTCTTCAGATAAAATTGTTCCTCCTTTTCTAATTTTCAATGTTCGAGGCCAAATTCCTCTCTTTCCCCAAAGTAAAACTTTATTCTTTCCTCCCAAATTGACTGCCACTTCTATCGTTCTTTTTCCCTTTTATCGTTCTTTTTCCCTTTTATCGGATGAAGTTTTCTCCTTTACCTAAATCGAAATCAAATCCTATCCCAATTGAGTTCCAATAGATCGAAAACCTAGTTGCCCTTGGATCAAAGGTTGCACCTTCATCAGATCGAAGGTCCGCATCGGAGCTAGTGCACGCATTAGCATCGAAGCCACCATCTCGCTGCCTCCGCCACCCAGGTCAGAACGTCCTGTAGCCGCTTCAAGTCGAGCGCCTAATTCGAGTTCTTGGAACCAGTTGTCATCGCCTACAAAGCCAGGTTGCCGATAACATTAGTTTCAAACCCATGTCTTGTTTTTATGGTGAGTTATCTCACTCACGGTTGATTTTAATTCATGTATTTTAACTACAATATAAACTGAATTAAATTAGTTAGAATTGGGTTTGATTTGTGCGGACCGCTTATCGCTTGTTAAAAACAGTTTGATGATTTACCCTAACTGGTTTATGTTATGTCGGCCACCTGCATACCCTGTTGAAATATGAGAACATGAATATTGATCTATGACTAGTCTGTCCACTTTGTTCTAAACATAAAGTTTGCATTTGTGTTGCTTGTATAATCCAAATGTATAAGTTTATATGTATGTGTACACGTGTATATTTATGCATTTAGAATAGTGATTCGAGCCACTACTCACTGTTTCAAAGCACATGCTGGTGCTAGCCTTGAATGTGTGTAGACCTGGAACATTTGAATGGCATTAAGCCAAACTCGGTAGCATATATATTGCTAGTAAACCCTCAAATTTCCTTTCTTCAGAATATAATTCAAGGTTGTGACTGTGTCAAATGAATATCTATATATATTTGCAGTTAGCTACTAATGATTATGTCATATAACCATGTTGTGAGTTTCTCCTCATAATTAACTGCATTTGTAGTATGTCAAATTTACATATCGCCCTGGACATGAACACATGCATATTAAAGGACTGAACTACTTTTGAAGTATACTATTGGTATGTATACTGAGGATACTATTTCATGTTTAGGATCTTATGTCACGAGCGACGAAGATGTCATTTGAACGTTAAGATAGGAGACAAAAACGAGGATAATTGAATGTGTAGGACATAGCAAAAAGATAACATAATGTCCTGACATATATACATATGAACTTGAGTGTTACACTATCCTTACAGTACTATTCTTGTTCTGTTATTGGACTCGATATATATAGACACACACCCTTACCAATCAAATTATGTACCACCGACTCATCTATAGCGTTTGAACTGATAACGTTGGTAACCATATAGTCCAATAGTAGAACTACATATGTATACTCAAACTGAAAAGATATGTAAATATAGTACGTTAATCATGCTCAGGACAGAGGATCTAAAATCTGTAACAAAGTTGTAAATGTTGCTGTGTAAAAAAATGTCCATGCCATGATCATGTGAATTTGCTGCTTTGCAATACTGAGTTTGCACATTCTTATGACTTGTGAACTGATTTGTTTGGGCCGCATGCACTTTACACACATACTTTTGTAATATACGCCAGGAAGTAATATGTTTTATCCCATGGCCATTGTATAATCCTGGACTGGGAAGCATATAAGAGTAGTGAGTAAACTGTTGTTTCACTTTGAATCTATTACCCACTAGTATACACACACACACACACACATTATACATACTTGCTTCTGGACATGGTTAGTAATTATGGCTATGTCAAGCATTGTTACTAAAAGTCAAAAGCTATTTGATTTTGTTTAACAATGGCTACACTTGCCTTGCTTTACGTGTTTCATATTGCAGTATGCTTAGGTTGGACCTTTTTAATATAAATGATGTGCACGTAAAAATGCACATTTATATTCACATATTTATTCTTGTTTAATTAAATAAATAAACATTTTTGGGTATTTTGTCAATGTTGAAATCCATTGGTGCTGAAATAATCATGCAAATGAGGAGCTAAACCCCTATAATTTAGGGGTGATGAAGCTTTTCCTCTCAATAAATGTAGATTTAACATGAATTTGTATGAATGGTCTCTTTGGGTTTAATGGGAATGGATGTTTTTGTGTATTTGGGTTTAATATTGAATTTAATAGCCTCTTTTGTTCGTTTCATAACATTGAGGCTATGTTTATGACATATACAACAAATTGCCTCTTCATCTAAAATTATGATTATGGCAATGAAATGATTTTTAAGTTGAAATTTGATGATCTATATTACTAACCAATAGTAAATAGATCATACTTAAATTAGATTTTAGTTTCATTTCGATGACATGTTTCATAAGAGATACAAAGTTAGATTAATTGTGTATTATAGTTTGATGGCTTATTTTGTGTTAATTATTAGCGCAAATAAGTTATGCTTATCATAATTACAGAATTAATCTTACTTAGGTTATTTGAAAGGTCTTTATGCTATTTTATGTTGAACAATGTTGAAAGAGAGAAAAGTGAAGTTGCCCCTAAATTGGTTTTAATCTCATAGTTTTAATCTACACTTTAGTTTATCTTTATAGTACTTAATCACAATCCAAATTTTGGTTTAATTTGACAGAATAAGATTGAAATTACTTCTTTCCCTGCGGATCGACTCGTATTCGCCACGTACTAACAATTGTATACCGTGCACTTGCGGTTTATTATTAAAATATTTTGTTGGCAGTTTTCTAATTTGATAGAAAATCTGTTTGCAAACAAGTTTTTGGCGCCGTTGCTGGGGAAGTTCTAATTTTGATTTTATTCTTCGAATTAGTTTTCTTGTTCTTCTAGAAATAAAGAAGGTTTTGTGTTTGCTTTGTTTTGTTCGCTTTTGATTTTGTGTGTGTTTATGTTTCTTTGTTTTCATTTTTAGTGTTATTAAAAAAAATGCTTGTTTGATTTGCTTCTTGTGCATTTGTGTGTGTTTTGTCAAATTTAATTGTCCCTTTTTGTTTGTTTGTTGTTTCTTAAAAAAGAAAAAGAAAAACTTGCCTTTTTATTTATAATTTTTCCCTGTTTTCCCTTCCTTCCATTTATTTCTTTTCCTAATTATTTCAACAATCTCTCTTTCCTTCTTTGTGTCTACAATTTATTTCCAATAAAAAAAAGAAAAATCTTGCCAAATTCTCATGATTTTATTTCCCTTTTCTCAACTATTTCTTTCAATTTTTTATTCCCCTGAATTCAATACATTTAATTCCTTTCTTATTTTTACAAATTAAAAAATCCTTTTCCTCCTTATTTTCAGTACATATTTATCCCTTTCCTTTGTATAATTCTTACAAATTTAATAAATAAAAAAATTCATTGCTTTCCTTTTACTCCCTTTTTAATTTCCTTTCCCTTCTTTCGTTTATTTCTTGATTGCCTTCCTTCTTTTTCTTTCTTGTAATTAATTAAAATTATATCTTTTCATTTTTTTTCTCTTTTACTTCTTTCCCTTTCTCCTTCTCTCATTTATTTCTTTCCTCTTTCTTATCCTCCCTCTATAATCTTCTTCCCTTCTCTGCCTTATTCTATTCACAATCCTTTATAAACCAATCTCCACTTAACATTCTATTCTCTCTACCATACCTTACACAATTTTCTAAACATCATCAAATCCCGTCCATCAATCTATTCTCCAAACCATTCACAACAAACCATACCGTCTCCGGTCCATTACCCTACCGCCTCTTCTTCCCCCATTCAATCATGCCACCTCACACAAACCCTAGCTGAAACCCAAAATTGATTTCGAACACCAGATCTCAAACACAGTTCAAGCACCCACATCGCAATTAATGAAACTCAAATTCGAACTTCAAACCCTAGTTGGTCGATTTCAAGGAAAAAAAAACAAAAGGGGAGGTGACTTGTCTTCGATAAAAAAGGGGTGTCCTGATTTCGTGTTATACTTGTTTGAGGAAAGTGATATTATTTATTTATTTATTTGGAAATTGGGGCGCTAAGTTTCCTTTTTGTCTTCAAGTTAAATTTGGGGAAAGAGGAATCGGTCTTCTACCTTTGAACATGTGGCAATGATTTGGTGATTTTATGGTCCATCTCTCGATTTATTTCTTTATTTTAGCTTATTTGATTTTGAATTATTTTTAGTTCGGCATTGGTTTAGATCTTGCTTAGTAAGTCTAGTTGTTTTCAAATTTCTCTCTTTTCTTTTAGTTGTGTTTAGTTTTGTTTCTGTTTTTTTAAGCCTAGCTCTTTTAGTAATTTTTCCTTTTTCTTTTTCAACTTCTAAAAAAAATCTCTTTCTTTTCCCCTTATTGGTTTTCCTCCTTTATTTAAAAAAAAGAACACTTTCTTATCATTTGTGTATATATATCGCTTCCACTTTCAGGTTGCAGAAGAGATAAGAATTACTTGCTTGGAACCGCGCTCTGCTTTGCTTGCTTAAAAAATTGCCGCTAAATAAAAATTTGCTAATAAATTCAGACGCTCTGGTATTGTTCTCTTCTCCCTTGTTTTTATTTCATTGCATTGTTGTTTGCTTGCATTTGCATTAACATAAAAAATTCCAAAAGTAAAATAAAAATTCATTCGTAGTTGCATTGTTAAGATCACGTTTAATTTCTGTTTTGCATTCATCTCATCTTATTTTCTTTTCTTAAGGGCAATACCCCAATTCACATAAGGTGAGGGATTTCATCACCCTTTCCTTAGCCCAAATAGCATTTCATTGTAGAATTTGAATAATAATAACGGTTAGACGTTGGACTTAAGGGAGTCGCGGGCTCATATAGGGCTTAATTGTATTTTGATAGTTGATTTCTTTGGAACAAATTATTTCTTGGTGTCTAGACTACGGCAGAGAAATAACCAGTTATAAATATTATGGTGATTCATAAATATTATATCGATTGTTACTCTGAAGGTACTTAAACCTTCGGTAGCATCGCTAGGGTGATTCCTGGTGCACCGATAACTCCTGTCCGTTAACTGGCCAAGAAATATTTTGTTTTAAGCAATCAAACGTGTCACTATATAATTTTGAGTTAGGAGCCACTAAGGACTGAAAATTTGTAATTAATCCTCGCATTCATTTAGTTTCATTAGGTTCATACATACAAAAAAAAATCATATAAAAAAATCGCTTCTACTGTCTTCTCAAAATTTGTTCTTTCTCTTCTTTTCTTATTCTTTACGCTAGTGTATGCGGAGTTAGACTCGTGATCCTTCAACAGATCGTTCAGTCCAAACAAACATTCTTTCAACCACGGCCGAAGAAAATCCCCCTCGAACTCTTATGGATAGATACTTCCCCGAGCAAGTTTCTATTCCTTCCTGCATCATATTGCCTGCCCCAACGGGTAACCATTTTGAAATTCATTTGAATCACATAAATACTCTTCCAAAATTTGGCAATCTTGAACGTGATGATCCTCATATTTTCTTAACCAAATTTGAACAAGTTTGTGCAACCATGAAATTTCAACAACTAAGTGATGATGGAATCAAACTCTGGTTAATTCCATTTGCACTTACCGATTATGCCGAAAAATGGTTGTATCGCTTGCATTCAAATACGATTGGAACTTGGAATGAATTTGTGAATGTTTTCTTAAAGAAATTTTACCCCTTGGAAAAAATATCCAAAATTCGAACCAAAATCGTTAAATTTCATCAACTTGGGGGTGAATCCTTTGCAAAATATTTTGAAAGATTTAAAGTACTTCTAGTCAAATGTCCACATCACAATTTCGAAAAATGGACTCTTTGTCAAATTTTATACGATGGACTTGAAAATAACTCTCAAACCATGCTCGAATCGATGTGCCAAGGAAACTTTCTAGCCCAACATCATGATGCCGCTTGGCAATTTCTCGAAAATTTGGCCGAAAAATCAGCTCAATGGGAAAGATCTAACGAGAAATCATTTTATTCCCAATCAAATGCTCATTCGGTAGGATCCTCAACGGCATTAGAAGCGAAAATAGATGCGATGTTAACCAAATTTGATAATGTCCTTTCATCAAACCAAATAAATCAAGCTCAAGCGTCTCAACCCTCATGTTACAAATGTAACGATCCTAACCACATTGCCGATCAATGCCCACATTCATTAGAACAACTCAACGTATTTAATAAAGCCAAAAACGACCCATTCTCCCCAACATACAATCCAGGTTGGAGAAATCATCCTAACTTCTCTTAGACCCAAAACAATGCAAATTCGAATTTGGTTCTACTCCCTTTTCAACCATTTTCGAATAATCCTTCGAATCCTCCCTTTCAACAAACTTAATTCCAAAATCTTGCGCCACCTTCTTAAAATCAAGCGCAACAATCTTTTGTTCCCCAAGACAATAAACGATTGACGTCACTTGAGAAAAGTCTCGAAATGTTGACTAAGGAAACGACTAAAAATATTCAATCAAATAGCAATCTGCAAATTTATTGACTTCGTACATGCAAACCACGAGTCAGTCGATCGCTAAACTTGAAACACAAATGAGCCAGTTAGCCACTTCCGTAAGTGAATGGGAAAGAGGCACTTTCCCGAGTCAACCCATTTCGAATCCTAGGAGTCAAAATCCTAATCCAAACCAAGCTCATGTTATCCAGGATAGCAATCAAACTTAGTAGAATGCTATCACAACTTTACGATCTGGCAGGAAAATCGATAATCAAGTTGAAAATCCAAATTACTTACTGAGTGTTTCTCTCAACTCTTCTAAAACCACGAATGTTCTCGATCCAAACTCTGAGTCTAGTTCTGCTCCAATTCAAGTAGACCGACCTACTGAGTTTCACATTCCATTTCCACATCGTCTTCGACCAAAGAAACATTCCGACCAAATGGAAAAGATGTTAGAAATTTTTAAACAAGTAAAAGTTAACATCCCTCTTCTTGACATCATTCAGCAAGTCCCCACCTATGCTAAGTTTTTCAAAGACTTGTGTACCCAAAAACGGCACACTCATGTACCCAAGAAAGTCTTCTTAGCTGCCGGACTTAGCGAAGTCTTGACCCAATCGATCGCAATCAAATACAAAGATCCTGGATGCCCTACCATCTCATGCACGATAGGAGATAAAAAAATTAACAATTGCTTAGTTGATTTAGGTGCGAGTGTCAATTTAATTCCATATTCTGCCAACAACTTGGTTTGGATGAACTTAAACCAACGAAAATAACTCTTCAATTTGTTGATCGTTCAGTTAAGAAACCCGTTGGAGAAATTGAGGACATACTCATCAAAGTTGGGCAATTCGTCTTCCATGTCGATTTCGTTGTTTTGGAAACACAACCTGTCAATAATCCAATGAGTCAAATTCCATTGATTTTAGGTCGACCCTTTTTGGCTACTTCAATTGCTTTAATAAATTGTCGCAATGGTTCAATGAAAATCTCTTTTGGAAACATGACTCTAGATTTTAACATTTTCAATCTTGAAAGTCATTCGAATGAATCGTGTAACCAAACCTTGGAAGTTAATGCCATCCACGATAACTCTGAAAAAGAATCGATTGACCTTAATGATGAGCATGAGGCCGAGTACGAAAAAATGTTCCAAGACAGTCCTAACGAAGTCGAACACACGCTTCCATTTGAATCACTTTCAGTTGAGTCCAAATCTCAACCATGTTCTTTGATCGAGAAATCACCAAAATTGGATCTTAAACCTCTTCCCGATCACCTTAAGTATGTTTACTTAGGTGATAATGAAATTTATCCTATCATAATTTTTTCAAGTTTAACTCGTGATCAAGAAATTTCTCTTCTCTCAACACTTTCTAAAAATAAAGATGCAATCGGTTGGTCCATTTCTGACATCAAGGGAATTAGCCCTGCAATCGTTCAACATATATTCACTTAACCGATGAAGTCATACCCACTCGTGAAGCGCAACGTAGGCTTAACCCTAAGATGAAAGAGGTAGTTCGCGAAGAAATTCTTAAACTTCTCGACAACGGTATCATTTACCCCATTTCTGATAACTTATGGGTTAGCTCCATTCACATTGTTCCTAGAAAGTCCGGACTCACCGCTGTCGCAAATGACCAAAACAAACTTCTTCCAACTCCTACTCAAACGAGTTGGCATGTTTGCATCGATTATCGAAAATTGAATGTTGCAACGCGTAAAGACCACTTTCCTCTTCCCTTCATCGATCAAATGCTCGAACGTTTAGCTGGTCACCAATTCTACTGCTATCTTGATGGTTATTTCGGTTATAACCAAATTCCAATCGCTCCCGAAGATCAAGAGAAAACGACTTTCACATGTCCATTCGGTAGCATTACTTACCGAGTATGCCTTTTGGTCTTTGCAATGCTCCTGCAACTTTCCAATGATGTATGGTTGGAATTTTTTCTGATATGATCGAACGCTTTCTTGAAGTCTTTATGGATGATTTTTTAATCATTGGCGATTCTTTTTCTTCTTGCTTACATCATCTTGAATTTGTTTTAAATCGATGTAAAGAAAAATTTAACGTTGAATTAGGAAAAATGCTACTTTATGGTCAAACAAGGCATTGCCCTTGGACATGTAATTTCAAATAATGGCATTGAGGTGGATAAAGCGAAAGTTGATGTGATTTCAAAACTACCCATTCCAAAATGCGTGAAGGACATTCGTTCATTTCTTGGGCATGCTGGTTTTTACCGATGCTTTATGAAAGATTTTAGCAAATTGTTCATCCCTTGACCACTCTGCTAGGAAAGGAAATCCCATTCGAATTTAACTCTGATGTGTCGCTTCTTTTGAACGTCTTAAAAAAGAACTCGTTTCAGCTTCGATAATCTGTTCGCCCAACTGGAACCTTCCTTTTGAAATCATGTGTGACGCTTCTAACTTCGCGGTTGGTGCTGTCTTAGGAAAACGCATCAACAAAATCCTTCACGTCATTTACTACGCGAATATGACCTTGAATGACGCTCAACTGAATTATACAACCACCGAAAAAGAACTTTTAGCTATCGGCTTTGCGCTTGAGAAGTTTCGATCTTATTTGATTGGTTCCCATGTCACGGTCTACACAGACCATTCTGCTCTTCGGCACCTTTTTGCCAAAAAGGATGCTAAGTCACGCTTAATTCGATGGATCATTTTGCTTCAAGAATTTGATCTTACAATCAAAGACAAAAAAGGATCCGATAACGTCATAGCCGAACACTTATCTCGTCTTCCTAACGCTCCATCTTCATTGCCAATCAATGAAAACTTTCCTGGCGAACAACTTCTTTCTGTTTCAATCGATCCTTGGTTCGCCGACATAGTGAACTATCTAGTCACTAAGGAAACCCCCTCATTTTGGTCCAAACATGTAACAACCCGGAAAATCAGAACCAATTTAAAAATTTTATTTTGGCAATTTTAATGAATTTTGAATATTTAAAATGATTTATTTTAAATAATAACGACAAGAAATTTATTTTGAATAGAATTAGAACGTATATATTTATTTGAATCGACGTTAGAATATAAATATTTATTTTAGTTATAAAATAAACTGGAAATCGCGCGGAAGTTTGAAAATTCGATTTCAAAATTAAAATGAACGTACAGGACTCGAAATAAACCGGATTTTAGTGAAACCAAAAATATTTGAATCTATTTGAAAATATTTTTCCAACGATCCAGAAAAATTGAAATTTCATAGCAGGAATAAAAAGTTATGCCCAATTGAAAATTCAGAATAGTCGCTATGGAAAATATAGCCCTTAAAAATGGAAATTTTGCAAACGACCTCCATTTTTTACGAAACCACTTTTGTTAGATCCAGGATGTCGAATTATTGCAAGATTCCAAAATTCATAATTTTTGGAATCAATATGTTAGCATGGCAAAAGAAAACGTGTTTTGTCGGTTTTAGTCAATCTGGATCAACCAGAAAATGGCCAATTTTCAAATGATCTCCAAATTCGACGAAATTAGTTTTGTTAGGACTGTATCATCTAAACAAAGCCAGATTAATTTTTCTGGAATTTTTAGAATCAGTATGTGGCCCCAGTAAATTAAAATGTGCGTTCAAATTGAATATATACTGATTTATATTTTAAATTTGATGAAAACTGATCATAACAGCCGAATGGGGTTACGAGACATATCCCATTGTGTTCGAAATGGGGGCAATTAGCTAGGGTGATAGTCGTTGGGTCTCGATTAGAGTCCGAACAAAAGGTCAAACCTTTTTGAAATTAAATTAAAACAATATATATACAACTCCTTCACCCCCTTCCTCTTTCTCTCTCCCTGCCCTGAAATCGAATAAAAGAAAAAAAACTCCATGTCGATCGCAGCCCCCCTGTCGCGGCCTCCCCTATCGCGCCACACCTCCTCATGCGGAGCCACCACATCCCCGACCCCCCTCTCTCCCTCCTCTACCCCTCTTTTCCTCTCCACCGTGACACTGTAAACCCTAGCCTCTAATTAATGTTGCCTCCACCACTGTTAGCCCGACCCTAGCCAGCCGCACCTCCATGGACCACCCCCGAGCCCTTGTGCCACCATCCATCACCTCAGCCCCTCCTCCTCCCTCTTTGTGACGGCCCGCCCCACACCAACCGACGTTTATTCCAAGTGTGCGCTGTACACATGTCCAATTGGCATGGGACGGTCGCCAAAGAAGAGAAAGAAAGAAGATGAACCAAATAAAGAACCTGTAATATGTCTCACAGCGCATGGAATAAAATATAATAGCCAACATATACTTGACATAAAACAGATGAGACAGTGCATAAGCTGAAAACTTGAACTAACATCATCAGAGTAGCGGAAATATCAAATACAGCTTATTACAACTTCAAAATACTGTCTCTAAGATAAGCAAAATAGGTATGCTACTAATGCCCAAAGTAGATACCGATCACGACACAGGGAGAATAACTATATATCATACGTGGAGCCTCCTGCTCGTCTTCAGTCCATCTACCAAGCGCACTACCAGCTATCCCTGTCTCTAGTCTGCTCGTGTGAGCACCCAGAGTAATAAGAAGAAACATAAAACTCTGGGTCAGACATCAGTCTGGTATGAGTGGTAGCAAGCATAAACAGAATAATAACAGGTATACTAAGTCATACCTGAACCTGGACCTGCAACCAAAGAGTTAGTACTACACGGTACAACACTCTATGATGTCACAAACACATAATATAAGTACACGGGGGTGGGGATGTGCGTGTCAAACAATCAAGCATAGTAACCATCCTTGCATCTCTCACTCAGTGCGTAAAGCATACGGTGTCTACTTCTTTGATCACCATTTTCCCTTCCAGAAAACGACAGAACTCGACTTTGTACGACTATGTCCATTCCTACTACCACCAACGCCAAACCTATGGGATCACGCCCAACGTATCCATGATCCCACTCCATTGGTAGATAGCTCCCTAGTCGCACCATATCCAAAGCCCGAGTCCGTCCATACACCTCTAATACATAGTGATCCAAAGTCATAGACACCGACAACTCCTTAGCACACGTCCCGCAGCAAAGCCCAATCACGAAGTGAACTCATTGGTTCCCGTCTGGATCCTGAGCTCGAACTTCCACTTGAACTACCTTTGCATTTCGGGTTATGGATCTCCATTGGATCGGTTCGGATTCCTTCCATCATCATTGGGATCGTGGTCTCCGTCACCTCGGTTCGTGGCTGCTACCTCGGGTCGGTTATCCTAAGCTACGCCAGTTCGGGTCGAAATCCTTCAGGTTGCCCCAGTGTACATCGGGTCGGGTCGAGTTCTTCAAGCGGGTCGGGTCGAGCGTCTACTCCGGGTCGGGTCGAGTTGCTTCACCCTTCTATTCTTCGCTCCAGCTTTGGTTACCTTATCTGGTTCCGTCCCCCTATACCAATCCGATCCGATCCTATTTCCTATATTCCGGTCCGTTGTTTCCCTCCGATCCGATCCCCATTCCTGTTGCCCTGTTCTGTTCCGTCCCCTATTCTAATCCGATCCGGTCCCTTAGTCCTACTCCGATCCGTTCACCTTGCCTTCAGCCGATCCGATCCAGTTCCACACACATGGCCTTCCTTTTTGCCAAATGCGTCGCACCAATCTCCGGTTCGGTTCGGAGTCTTTGCCCAATCGCCATTTCCGATCCGAGCCCCTCCTCCGATCCGCTCCGAAAACCTGCAGTTTTCCTGAGACTTTCCAACAAGTGTTTATACGTCTCTCGACGACGTTTTCGACCATTCTAACTATTGAAATCAATATCAAAGCATGTCATAGAGTCATAGCAACACATACAAGTGACCTCAAACACCAAAACAACAATATGACATGGTAAAATGGATCAAACATGCCCAAAACCCCATATTTTCCCTTAAGCATATGTGAGCATAACTAATGACATGATTAGCAAAACTTAACCAAATTAACCCAAACTCATATCAGAGGTCTAAAACATTATTTAAGATTTTATAAACGTTTTTCCAGAATTTATTTTCATTTAAAAACGCTAATTAGCACTAATCACCCCGAATAACCATGATTAGTGCAAAAAGCAAGCTAATCACTCACCTTAGCCACAAATAAAACAAGATCTGAAATAAATCTCTGATTTGGTGAAGATAACAAGGTGTTGTAGCAGCTCTAATCCCGATTTGGTGTTGATTTGCCTTGATTTGTTGTTGCTAATCTCTTTTCTTCAAGTTTGGAGTGGTTTGGAGTGATTTAGAGGTTGGAGGCCATTAATAAGGTTCTATGAAATGAAGTGGTGGCTGGAAAAATGACTAAAAGGATGTTTTCTAACCCTAATCAGCCCTCATATAGCCCCAATCCCGAAATCCCCTTATGGGCCCAATTGCTAACTACCCGATTTAGCCCAATTATGCAGTTTTTCTACTTCTGAAACTTAATTCAGCCCTACAGCCCAAACGGTAAGTCCGTTTTCCTCATGTGACCACTCTATGGAAAGGTAAACCATCATTTGAAGCCAATGGAAGTGGTTTCAGGTCAAAATTCTTTTCCAATCAAAAGTTATGGCCAAAACAGTACTGACTAGGGGCAAAATGGTCATTTAAAAATCGACAAAAATCATGAACAGGGGAAATGACTCTAATAAATGTTTCCCAAAGTTACATGACCATACAACTTCACATGGGAAAGAAATAAATATTCTACAATCCTATGATGTGTAGAACACGGGTCGTTACACTCTTCCCCCCTTAAGAAATTTCGCCCCCGAAATTCCCTAATCAAAACACACACAAGTGTCCCGCATGCCTATCAATCATAAAACAACCATCAAACATGCAAAACAAGCAAAACAAGTCTATCCTAGCATGCGGAATAACTAAATCGCAAAGTAAATCTTACCAGGCAAAGAGTTCTGGATAAGCCTTTCTAATGCTCTCCTCTGTCTCCCAAGCACAATCATTTTCGTCCTCACCCCACTGAACTTTGACTAGCTTCACCGACTTTCTTCGAAGTTGCTTCGTATCATGCCCCACAATACGAATCGGCTTGCGGTTCTCAACCGCCTCAGGTTCTACTTCGAAGTCCTCTAACTGATCAGGTGAAATAGTCACATTTGAGTCGTGAACGAACTTCCTTAGTTGGGAAACATGAAACACATTGTGAACCCCTGCCATTTTCTCTGGTAAGTCAACTCTATACGCCAAATTCCCAACTTCCTCGAGAACTTGGAAAGGACCCACAAATCTTGGTGCCAACTTGCCTCTCCTACCAAATCGTATCACGCTTTTCAACGGAGAGATCTTGACAAACACCAAGTCACCAACGGAGAATTTCAAGTCTCTTCTCCTCTTATCAGCATAGCTTTTCTGCCTATCCTGAGCAGTTTTCATTCGTTGCTGAATGATCTTGATCTTATCGGAGGTTTCTCTCACCACATCTGGTCCAAGCACAAACTTCTCGCCAGTCTCTATCCAACATGATGGTGAGTTGCACGGTCTTCCGTACAAAGCTTCATATGGAGCCATACCAATACTGGATTGGTAGCTATTATTATATACAAACTCCACTAGATGCAAATGGTCATCCCATGCTCCACCGAAATCCAATATACAAGCTCTCAAGAGATCTTCCAATATCCGATTCACCCTCTCTGTCTGACCATCGGTTTGAGGATGATATGCGGTACTGAGATGTAATTCTGATCCTAAAGCCTCTTGTAAGCTCTTCCAAAATCCACTAGTAAACAACGGATCTCGGTCACTCACAATGCCTTTGGGTACTCCATGAAATCTCACCACCCACTTCATATATAGTTCTACTAACTTAGCTGCCGTTCTGTTCGACTTAACTGGTATAAATCTTGCACTCTTGGTCAGTCGATCCACAATTACCCAAATGCTATCATGTCCCGATCTAGTCCTCGGTAAACCATCGATGAAATCCATCGAAACTTGTTCCCATTTCCATTCGGGAATTTCTAATGGTTGCATCAACCCACTAGGCTTCTTTTGCTCGGCTTTAACTAGCTGGCAATTCATGCATTTGGATATAAACTTCCCAACGTCTCTTTTCATCCCTTCCCAGTAGTAAGTCTGTCTCATGTCTCGATACATCTTATTACCACCGGGATGTATAGTCAGTTTTGAGTGATGACATTCTCTAAGCACTTCATCTCTCAAACCATTCACGTTGGGCACAACTAGTCTTCCATTCTTCCGAAGCCATCCATCTCGATCAAGCCCATACACATTCATCTCCTCTTTGGTACCCATCTCTAACTTGGAGATGATTTCTAATAGGTTAGGATCGTTCCTCTGGCTAGAACCAATCCGCTCCATCAAAGTGGGTCTGATCGTCAAGCTAGCTAGCATAACTGGATCCAATTCGCACCTTGGTCTGAAATCAAACCCCGCGATATACTCCAGCTGCTTCCATTCAAGAAACATTGCCCCTATGCTGGCATGTCTCCTACTCAAGGCATCGGCTACCGCATTACCCTTCCCAGGTGTATACGCGATATCAAAATCATACGAAGCCAAGAACTCTAACCATCTCTGCTGACGGAGATTCAGATCTTTCTGAGAGAAGAGATACTTTAGCGATTTATGATCGGTAAACAGCTCAAATCTTTCTCCCAAAAGGTAATGTCTCCACATCTTCAGCGCAAATACAATCGCTGCCAATTCCAAGTCATGGGTAGGATACTTCTTCTCATGTGGCTTTAGCTGTCGACTGGCATAAGCTACAACCCTACCTCCTTGCATCAATACCGCACCCAGTCCGGTACCACAAGCATCCGTGTATACCGTCATCTCTTCATTTCCCTTAGGAATGACCAACACTGGCGCACGCGTCAACTTTTCCTTTAGACTCCTGAATGCATTTTCACACCCTCCGTCCCAAACGAAGGCTTGATTCTTCTTAGTCAACTGAGTCAACGGTGCCGCTGTCTTGGAGAAGTCTTTGATAAACTTACGATAATATCCAGCTAACCCCAAGAAACTTCTTACGTCTGTTGCATTCTTGGGCGTAGACTAATCTTGTACCGTAGCCACCTTTGCAGGGTCCACGGCAATACCATTCTCTGTAACAACATGGCCCAAGAATCTCACTTCTCTCCTCCAAAAATGACACTTAGAGAATTTCGCTTTCAGTTGGTGTCTTCTCATCACCTCCAACACAATTCTCAAATGTTCCTTGTGTTCCTCTTCTGTCCTCGAGTAAACAAGGATATCGTCTACGAACACAAGAACGAACTTATTCAGTTGGTCTCTGAATACTCTATTCATAAGATCCACGAAGTATGCTGGTGCATTGGTCAACCCGAATGGCATGACCAACCACTCATAAAACCCAGACGGCGTCCTAAATGCCGTTTTAGCTATACTATCAGCTGCTACACGGAGCTGATGAAATCCTGTCGCGAGGTCCAATTGGGAGAACACTCTTGCTCCTTCCAGTTGATCAAATAAATCATCTATCCGTGGTAGAGGATACTTATTCTTCCTTGTCACCTTATTTAACTCGCGATAGTCCACACACAATCGAAGGGAACCATCTGCCTTAGTAGCAAACACAACTGGTGCTCCCCACTCGGAAACACTTCTTCTAATAAATCCCTTCATCAAAAGATCGCTAACTTGCACCTCGAGCTCACGCTGTTCTCGTGGTGCCATACGACGAAGTGGCATCACTATAGGTCTGGCATCTTTCACTAAATCAATACGGAACTCAATCTCTCGGTGTGGTGGAAGTCCGGTCACTTCCTCGAAGATATCCGGGTACTGGCCAACCACGGGCAAACCTGATAACTCATCATGCGGAATGTCGAGGGAATTTACAAAACTAGCCATTACCCCATCACAGGGTAGATTACCAAACACTACCCTCCGCCCATCATCCGCCCTAACTGTCACCAAAAAGCCCTCACAGTCTACCACCACCCCGTATCTTTGGAGCCAATCGACTCCCAAGATAATGCCATACCCAGTAAAGCCCAAAACAAAGCAATCACAAACAAACATACATCCATGACTCGATAAGACCACATTACGACAGATCATACTGAGGTTTGTTGAACCACCAATCGGGTTCGTCACAGCTAATGGTCTATCGACTAACTCGGGTTCCAATCCCAACCTATCTACCAGGTCACTAGATATGAAGGAATGGGAAGCCCCGGTATCGAACAAAACTCTAACAGGAAGATCATAAACAGAAAGCATACCTTGAATGACGACTCCCTTTCCTTTCTCTGCCGCAGTTGGGGCATTCGACGAAGAAGGAACAGCATTGATGGCATATGCTTTCACAATCTGATTCTCCTTCAGAGGTTGTGGACACTTATCCTTAAAATGTCCCTCCTGGCCACAGTTAAAGCACTTCTTTCCCACTGTCTTGGCCCTACATTCCCTTGCATAATGGCCCTTCTTTCCACATTTGAAGCACTCGACTTCTTTCCTGCTTTTCTTCTGGCCATCCTTAACTTGGTTCTGCTTCCTCTTATTCTGAGAGTTATTCTTGCCTCCACCGCTTGCTTGCGGCTTTGACTCTTCAACAGATGCAGCAACAACCCCAGTCTTCGGCTTAGGGTAAAGACTTTCTGACCTCAAAGCTTTTCCCACGATCGACTCAAACGTCTCATCGATGTGATTTATCAGCCTCTCCCCTAAGTATTCATCCAAACCAGTGATGAACTTCTCATTTTTCTTTTCGGGAGTATCGATTAGAGATAACCCATACTTCGACAAAGTGTCGAACTCGGCAACATAATCCGATACTGCCCTTCCATTCTGCTTAAGCTCCAAGAACTTCCTAAACAATTCCGACTTCTGGGCAGCTAGGATATACTTGTCGCTAAAGCGAGCTTTAAACTGATCCCAAGTAACTTGATCTTCTGGTGTGGCTGCCCTAATAGCATTCCACCAATTCATCGCTCGTCCTTGCAGCTGACGAGACGCAAGCCTTCTCTTCATCGCATCCTCGATACCCAAATCGTCGAAGATACGGTCGCAACTATCCAACCAATCTTGAACATCCGTGGCCGACTCTGTTCCGTGAAACGGCTTTCCACCAAGATTAGTGTAATCCTTACTCAGCTTGGCGAAATCGACCCTAGGCGCTTGCACCGCTGCACCTCCAGCATTGGCAACATTAGGAGCCTCCCTCTGAATATCCACAAGCATCTCTCTCATGAGGTTGGTAAACATGGCCCTCATGTCAGGGGGATTCCCATTATTAGTCCCTCTACCAGCACCTCTTCCTCGGCTCATCGTCAAATCTGTTAAAGAGAAAACGATTAACCATCTCCATAGTGGTGCCAGTGCAGTGCAATGCGACTTCACTCTTAACTATACTAATACTATATATAGATATAGCTTTCGAAAACCAAAATAATCACAAATACGCGCTCTCATATACGTACTATCTCTCCCTAGTGTCTTTCCCTAGGTGAATTACGCAACCTAGAGCTCTGATACCAAATGTGACGGCCCGCCCCACACCAACCGACGTTTACTCCAAGTGTGCGTTGTACACATGTCCAATTGGCATGGGACGGTCGCTAAAGAAGAGAAAGAAAGAAGATGAACCAAATAAAGAACCTGTAATATGTCTCACAGCGCATGGAATAAAATATAATAGCCAACATATACTTGACATAAAACAGATGAGACAGTGCATAAGCTGAAAACTTGAACTAACATCATCAGAGTAGCGGAAATATCAAATACAGCTTATTACAACTTCAAAATACTGTCTCTAAGATAAGCAAAATAGGTATGCTACTAATGCCCAAAGTAGATACCGATCACGACACAGGGAGAATAACTATATATCATACGTGGAGCCTCCTGCTCGTCTTCAGTCCATCTACCAAGCGCACTACCAGCTATCCCTGTCTCTAGTCTGCTCGTGTGAGCACCCAGAGTAATAAGAAGAAACATAAAACTCTGGGTCAGACATCAGTCTGGTATGAGTGGTAGCAAGCATAAACAGAATAATAACAGGTATACTAAGTCATACCTGAACCTGGACCTGCAACCAAAGAGTTAGTACTACACGGTACAACACTCTATGATGTCACAAACACATAATATAAGTACACGGGGGTGGGGATGTGCGTGTCAAACAATCAAGCATAGCAACCATCCTTGCATCTCTCACTCAGTGCGTAAAGCATACGGTGTCTACTTCTTTGATCACCATTTTCCCTTCCAGAAAACGACAGAACTCGACTTTGTACGACTATGTCCATTCCTACTACCACCAACGCCAAACCTATGGGATCACGCCCAACGTATCCATGATCCCACTCCATTGGTAGATAGCTCCCTAGTCGCACCATATCCAAAGCCCGAGTCCGTCCATACACCTCTAATACATAGTGATCCAAAGTCATAGACACCGACAACTCCTTAGCACACGTCCCGCAGCAAAGCCCAATCACGAAGTGAACTCATTGGTTCCCGTCTGGATCCTGAGCTCGAACTTCCACTTGAACTACCTTTGCATTTCGGGTTATGGATCTCCATTGGATCGGTTCGGATTCCTTCCATCATCATTGGGATCGTGGTCTCCGTCACCTCGGTTCGTGGCTGCTACCTCGGGTCGGTTATCCTAAGCTACGCCAGTTCGGGTCGAAATCCTTCAGGTTGCCCCAGTGTACATCGGGTCGGGTCGAGTTCTTCAAGCGGGTCGGGTCGAGCGTCTACTCCGGGTCGGGTCGAGTTGCTTCACCCTTCTATTCTTCGCTCCAGCTTTGGTTACCTTATCTGGTTCCGTCCCCCTATACCAATCCGATCCGATCCTATTTCCTATATTCCGGTCCGTTGTTTCCCTCCGATCCGATCCCCATTCCTGTTGCCCTGTTCTGTTCCGTCCCCTATTCTAATCCGATCCGGTCCCTTAGTCCTACTCCGATCCGTTCACCTTGCCTTCAGCCGATCCGATCCAGTTCCACACACATGGCCTTCCTTTTTGCCAAATGCGTCACACCAATCTCCGGTTCGGTTCGGAGTCTTTGCCCAATCGCCATTTCCGATCCGAGCCCCTCCTCCGATCCGCTCCGAAAACCTGCAGTTTTCCTGAGACTTTCCAACAAGTGTTTATACGTCTCTCGACGACGTTTTCGACCATTCTAACTATTGAAATCAATCTCAAAGCATGTCATAGAGTCATAGCAACACATACAAGTGACCTCAAACACCAAAACAACAATATGACATGGTAAAATGGATCAAACATGCCCAAAACCCCATATTTTCCCTTAAGCATATGTGAGCATAACTAATGACATGATTAGCAAAACTTAACCAAATTAACCCAAACTCATATCAGAGGTCTAAAACATTATTTAAGATTTTATAAACGTTTTTCCAGAATTTATTTTCGTTTAAAAACGCTAATTAGCACTAATCACCCCGAATAACCATGATTAGTGCAAAAAGCAAGCTAATCACTCACCTTAGCCACAAATAAAACAAGATCTGAAATAAATCTCTGATTTGGTGAAGATAACAAGGTGTTGTAGCAGCTCTAATCCCGATTTGGTGTTGATTTGCCTTGATTTGTTGTTGCTAATCTCTTTTCTTCAAGTTTGGAGTGGTTTGGAGTGATTTAGAGGTTGGAGGCCATTAATAAGGTTCTATGAAATGAAGTGGTGGCTGGAAAAATGACTAAAAGGATGTTTTCTAACCCTAATCAGCCCTCATATAGTCCCAATCCCGAAATCCCCTTATGGGCCCAATTGCTAACTACCCGATTTAGCCCAATTATGCAGTTTTTCTACTTCTGAAACTTAATTCAGCCCTACAGCCCAAACGGTAAGTCCGTTTTCCTCATGTGACCACTCTATGGAAAGGTAAACCATCATTTGAAGCCAATGGAAGTGGTTTCAGGTCAAAATTCTTTTCCAATCAAAAGTTATGGCCAAAACAGTACTGACTAGGGGCAAAATGGTCATTTAAAAATCGACAAAAATCATGAACAGGGGAAATGACTCTAATAAATGTTTCCCAAAGTTACATGACCATACAACTTCACATGGGAAAGAAATAAATATTCTACAATCCTATGATGTGTAGAACACGGGTCGTTACACTCTTCGTACAAAAAAGTGAGTTTTCCATCCTTCTTTATTTTATTTTATGCTATATAATGTAGATAACAATGTTTAAAATAAAAACTGATATATATATATGTGTATTGTTATAAAGATTATCTTTTTAAACATAGAAAGATTAGAATTTTCATTTTAACGATTCGATTTTTAACATGAGAAAGATTTCATTTTTAATTAGAGAAAGATGAGATTTTTACTTAGAGAAAGATGGGATTCTTAATTAGAGGAAGATGAGATTTTTATAGGGAGAAAGTTATGATTTTTGAAAATAAAAAGATTTGATTTTTGAAAATAAAAAGATACGATTTTGAATAAAAAGGAAAAAGCAATGATTTTTATTAATGGAAAAAAATTCGATTTTTACATGGAAAGTAGCGTTGTGAAAATATAATTTTTACATATATAGTAGTGGAAGAAAGATGTGATTTTTATCCATATAGCGTTGAAATAAAAATGTGATTTTTATCATGAACAACGTGAAATGGTTGAGTTGGAATGTCGGGCGAATCCAAACCGTTCAAAAATGAAATGGCGGAGTGGAACCCCAAGGTGAGAACTCCTCACTATAATGTCTTTATACAGTTATTTATTTTATAACTGCATATATGAACTGTTCCCCGTCGTCCACAGACCATGGATGACTTGTTTGTTTGGTTGTGTGGTTGGTTGGATTATTTGTTTGAATTTGGATGTTTTGGTGAAATGAACTGATTAGAATTGATATGTATATGGCGCGAGCCAATATCAGGAGAGGGGTAATGCTAGACATTACCCGATTTCAATATCGCGCCATTATAATGCCGAAATTTTCTGAAATAAAATGTGTTAGTTAAAAATAACATTTTTTTATTGAATGTATGAACTGCTATAAATAGCAAGTTTTGAAATAAATATTTTAACCTTAAAAATATTATTTTTAACGTATAAATGAACAACATGAAATTCTCCTGAAAATAATTGAATATTCATTTACAAATCGGACAATTTGTTTATGTACACATATTTATCTGACATTGAATGGGACGATAAAATTTTACACATCGCCCAACTGCACAAATAAAATCTGTGCTTGATTGATTGAAACCCCACATGGGTATTGGGATGATATTTGACATACACTAATCCCAATTGCTTAGTAGTATGTCGATAGATTGGTTGACAGACTGTTAAGCGTTAATTATTTATATTTAATGCTTATGCAGTGTAGAATGCACTTTGGATGATGGTTGACTATGTTTGATTGTTGTTGTGTACATATGTGTATGAAATCCATATAATAACATTATATGGTAATTGACTGTGTTTGATTCCAGTTCAGAAAGAATGAATATTTTAAAATAACGAATATTTTAAAATAATGAATATTTTAAAATAATGAATATTTTAAAATAATATTCAGTAGTGGATCAAAATCTGATTTTGATGTCCGATTTGAGATGGACACGAAAATATTTAAATATATAAAGCCGTGTTGATTAGATTAACGCCATTTTGACGTGAACGATATTTATATCGATTTTATTCATTTTTATAATGAATATTGAAAAGGAATTGATTTCAAAATATTATGTTTTGAAAATACTATCATTTATATATCGATGATATGGAATATTCAATTTTGATTTGAAATTGAATATGAAGTTGAAATCGTTTTGAAAACGAATTTAAAACGATTTATACAATACGCTTTGAATGGAAATCGACGAAATATATATAATACATATATTATATATATAATTGCCTAAATAGAACGCGCCACGCCGCGGTAGCTCATGAATTTCGACCATTGACTTCGAACGGGCATTACGGGAGATCCGACCGTCGAATTCTCCTAAAACTAGAACCGTTGGGTTCGTATCGAAAAGAGCTTTCCAATGAATATTAGAGATTTGAAATCTAACGGTTGAATTTGGAATTATGTCCAAATCAAATTTGGAAAAGGTCGCTGTTGGTGCAGTTCGATGACCGTTTATGGAAATCGACTGTACTGTACGGCCTTGATAAAATTATTAAAAATATCAGTAATTTGTGTAAAATCATAAGTTAGGAAGAAAAATTCCATATTTGAAAAGATAAAAATATATTTTATCGAAATGAACTAGTTATGAACTAGAATTATAAATCCAATATTTTAAAAAATAAATAAATTGGATTTGAAATGGTTTTAAAAATAACCAGAATTTCCAATATATGAATTGGAATGGATTTGTATCGAAATTATCTTCGGAATATTTCGATATTGGATTCCGTGATTATACCGATATTGTGGAGGAATTTGGAAGATATATATATATATATATCGTAATTCCAATACGATATTTGTTGATTTCAGAATTTGATATTGAATATAAGCCGATATATTTTCTATTCAGAGCCTTGTATTTAATATCAAATGGGATTTGGGTTTGTCGTGAATGGTGTCTTCATTAACACTGTTCTTAAACCCAGTTGAGAAAAGATTAAATCTTTTTATTTAGATTTAATGAAGTATACCAATTAATTAATATTTAATTAGAATTGAATTGGAATTGATTTTTGGGTTTATCATGAACGATGTTTTAAATAACACTTGTTCTTTAACCCGATTAACAATGGAATGTGATTTTGGGTTTGTCGTGAATGGTGTCTTAAATAACACTGTTCTTAAACCCCGTTTGAATAGAATAAATCTTTTAATTAAGATTTGAAGAAGAATTACCAATTAATTAATAGTTAATTGGAATTGAAAATAGAATGTGATTGGGTTTATTGTAAACTGTGTTTTTAACGACATTCGTTCTTTAACCAGACTTACAGCGAAATGTGATTTGGAATTTATAAATCTTTTTATTAAGATTTAACGGGAATTTTCCAAAGTAAAGTTTTCCAATTTAACATATTAAATTGGAATTGAATGGAATTCGATTGATAATAATCGAAATGAACTTCTGTGGAGGAAGACTGTTAATACATATGGAATTTTAAAGGCTTTGTCGTTATTCCATTTAAATTATTGGTCGATTATGGATATTAATATCGATTATATATTGATTTGTTTTTCCATGAAAATTCCATAATTAATGGAGTGTATTTGGGTTTATATCGGCAGAAATTAATAGTACGGTGTAGATTGTCGGTGCGACATTTTTGTGTTTTCAAAGTTAAATAATCATTAATATTTTTTTTGGGAAGATTAAAACTAAGCGGAGTTTTAATGAATCTTTAAATAGATTGAAAATGGGAATTGATAATTTAAATTATCAAATTTGGGAGATGATCGAGAATGGAGTATCGCCAGTTTTTCTCCTAGCGATAGTTAAATCTTTAATTAGATTTGAACGGGAAATGATAGTTACATTTTCCGATAACACCGTGGTGTTAGATATGGAGTATGATCAGTTTTGCTCCATGGGATGAATAGCTTGGGATCGGGAAATAAAATAAATGATTACTTCGTTGTGGTTCGCTAATCCCAACTAGTTTGGAAAACCTTAACATGGTTTGAATTGACATCCAAAGGAAGATTAAAGAATAAATTTTAAAGAATCTTCTATCTTTGATAAAATTAATGGGAACAAATTACTAGGAGGTGAATATTTAAATAAAAGAATATTCAGAATTGGAATGAGGCATATGCTGTGTTTTTATGGCACTTGTTTATTATATATGCGAGTTATTCGGAAAGGCCGGGTTTATACACATTCTAAATAACTGATTCGACGATATGTCGACGATGAAGACGGTGGTTGAAGACGGGAGGTCTTCACATCATTTGGATGATTACTGATGTCTTGATTGGGCTGTGCACCCAAGATGAGATAATAAGTGGTGATCGTCTAGATGTACTTGGAGATCGACGGATATGCCAGGGCCTCTCTCTTGTATTGGACATATGAGACGAGGAATAAGGTGCCTCCGGTTTCGTTCAGACCCAGAACGAACTTGTAAATGGATGTGTGTCTGACATTGGATTTTATTAAGTGTTGATTGATTTCTATTAAATATATATCTGTTTGGCAGCGGAGAATTTATTCTCTTGCGTAACGCCCTTCTCTTAAACGTACGAGCTCAGAGGTTATATATCGATAGATATCAGTCGCATGGCATGAATTGCCTGTGTGGCATGCCGAGATGCAGCGATCAAGACTTTTGTTAAAAAGCAGAGTCTTATGGTTGATGATCAAAGCACGACTTTAATACAGCATAGCTTTGTGTATGGCGTTAATTCACGAGTGCCTCACACCTTGGTATGAGTCAAAAACGGGATCGTGACTGCAGGGAGTGCACGATGTTTCTTTCTAGCTATGTTTGGTGTCAGCGTTTTACTAGCCCTGACATTGTTGTTATTTTTACCTATGTGGTTGTTGGATTGCTAGGCGCCTCGGTTATATCGGTCTCTACGGAGCCGATGGATAGGTCCGATAGGACCGGGAAACATGTGTTCAGGAATAACCAATCCTCAAACGTAAGGGAGGACCAGCCCTGAAGATCCAAGGGTTACCCAGAGTGTGTATTCCTAAGACATTTGCTAGAGTGTCTCGAAGCGGTAAGGAGCCACCCCTGGCCTCAACTCATGATGGAAATCCAATTTCCAATACGTGACAATTCAGTTTTGATTGTAGAGCCTAGTATGGCGACATGATATATGGTTCCATGCCGTCTAGGATTGATACAATTATATTTGAAGTTGTTTTCACACTATGCATTTATAATAATATCAAATGATTTGTTTTAAACATACCAAGCATGTTTGGCTATTATAAGGGAAAACCCTATCCTCCGGCTTGCGTTGCATTAAGTGATGACGCCTGGGTCTTATAATAGCTTCATTTTTCCAAAAAGCATTGCGTTGTTTGTTCTATGCACTAGTATTCTTGGAGGAAACCCGTTAAGTGTTATACGGTGTGGTCCTTTGATTTACCTTATTTTTAAAGTAAAAATTTTAAATAACTATTTTTGTTCTCACACCAATCACATGACTGACCTGGAGTTTATTGTTTTAACCTAAACTCTGGGTGCCCCTATTTTCCACACGGGCAGCTAGTAGTTTTGGTTTTGCAGATTTATATCCACAGGATCCTGGTTTACAGCTGGAATGATATTCGGAAAGCTCTGTATCCGTTTATCTCTTTCGGTTGTGTTTTGTATTATTCTCCGCTGCTATGTAATGTGATTTAAATCCCTGATATTTTTTTGATGTATAATATTTATTCATACTCTGTATATTCTTGTACTCTGATGTAAATGGTTGAAATAAGCAATGAAATGTTTTTCTGTTTGTGTTCTAATTTGTCTTGTCCTCAAAGCAATCCGGGCTTTCCTTAACGGGGAAGTTCGGGTCGCCACTTTCGGTATCAGAGCTTTGGTTTACAGAGCTCGAGAACAAGGCATATTAGAACCATACCAGAGAATTCATCAGAGATTGGATTAGTAATATCCAATAAGAATGACTTGTTAGAGATAGGATCAGTAGTATCCTAGAACGAGTGTGAAGAGTAGTGTTTTTAAAATTAAAATGAAAACAAATTTTGATTTGTAAATTTAAACCATTTCATACGTATTTGAATATATATTTGTATTGAATTTGGAGAATCCAATATATAAAGATTTTTCATATACGCCTTGCAAACGTGTATTCGAAGTTTTAATATACTGGATAGATATAGAATCACACTCTAATCGCCCGAGGATGAAACTATTGATGACCATGTAGCATCAGTAGTTTGTGTTCGAGTTTCGAAAGTGGGATATCTATATAATTCCAATTGACTGGTGTAAGAATCAAAACTAGATAGGGTTATTGTGGTGATTTGGCATCAAAAACATGATTTTCTCTATATATATCAAAGCTATAAATTTGAAACGTTAATCAACTAATTGATTGCTGGTTGTGTTGCATGGTTATTGGTTTGATTAATTAATATTTTGATTCATTAGCCAAATCGAATCAAAATCTTAAAATGATAAAATTAACATTTTTATCATGTATATGAAGTGCTAAAAATAGCTGTGTGGTGAAATAGATGTTTATTCGCTAAAAATATTATTTTTAGCTTAGATGTGCATATATATACACATTGTTAAATAGGTAAATGTATTTTCTGTTGAGTAAAGAATTTATTTGCATGCCCGACAAATAAGTAAACCTTAATGAGTTGGATGCGCAATTTTATTTATTATACAAACTACTGTGAATGCCATTGGATGCGGAGTGCTGGTTGTTCTTTGTGAGATTATAAACGTCGCCATGGGATAGTAACAATTAAATTTAAACTACACTACATAGCATACTGCGTGAAGATAGCTTACTCTATCATATACCACATAAGCACTTGGAGCATGTGTGACGAGGTTGAAGATTTACCATACAAGCGAGAGGTTTGTATGGCGATGACTATATTTCAAGTTGAACCGAAGGCTGATATGGACTATAAAAAATGTAATGGTAAATTGCCAGATTAATAAAAACCCCACACGGGTCTGGAGTTGACAATAAACACGTCTCTCTAGTCATTAAGGCATAAAAACCATTTATAGGGTGACGAGAATTTATTCTCTGGAGTTACGATCTATATACACTCCCCTGTGGACACCGGAATATATCACTATAAATATGTGTATGCTTTTTAGGATTTATTGGGTGCCTAATACGGCCTAATAAATTTCCAAACCCCTCCCCGTACAAAGGAGGTTATGGCAAAAAAATTCGAAAATTTAGGGTGTTAGATGAATTTTTGAAGAATTGGAAAATTCTTAGAAACTGAAAAGTTGAAGAATGAAAGCCAAAATGAAATTTGAGTCGATTTGTTAAACAACTTTCAGCTTCGTTCCTTTTCGAGGACGAAAAGATTTTAAGTGGGGGAGATTGTAACAACCCGAAAAATTAGAACCAATTAAAAAAAATTATTTCAGCAATTTTAATGAATTTTGAATATTTAAAATGATTTATTTTAAATAATAAAGACGAGAAATTTATTTTGAATAGAATTAGAACGTATATATTTATTCGAATCGACGTTATAATATAAATATTTATTTTAATTATAAAATAAATTGGAAATGGCGCAGTTGTTTTATATTCCATTTTAAAATTCAAATGAATATACAGGATTCAAAATAAACTGGATTTTAGTGAAACCAAAAATATTTAAATCTATTTGAAAATATCTTTCCAATGAATTTGAAAAATTGAAACTTCATTGCGGGAATAAAAAGTTATGCCCAGTTGAAAATTCAGAATAGTCGCTATGGAAAATATAGCCCTTAAAAATGGAAATTTTGCAAACGACCTCCGTTTTCGACGAAACCACTTTTGTTGGATCAGAATGTCGAATTATTGCTAGATTCCAAAATTCATAATTTTTGAATCAATCTGTGAGTGTGGCAAAAGAAAACGTGTTTTGTCAGTTTCAGTCAATTTGGATCGACCAGAAAATGGCCATTTTTCAAACGGTCTCCAAATTCGACGAAATTAGTTTTGTTACGACCGTATCATCTAAACATAGCCAGATTAATTTTTCTGAAATTTTTAGAATCAGTATGTGGCCCCAGTAAATTAAATGTGCATTCAAATTGAATAAATATTGATTTATATTTTAAATTTGATGAAAACTGATTATAACAGCCGAATGGGGTTATTAAACATATCCCATTGTGTTAAGAATGAGGGGAATTAGCTAGGGGCGACAGTCATTAGGTCTCGATCGGAGTTCGAACAAAAAGTCAACCCTTTTTGAAATTAAATTAAAATAATATATATATATATATATAACTCCTTCACCCCCTTCCTCTTTCTCTCTCCCCGTTTTGAAATCGAATAAAAGAAAAGAAAAAACTCCACGTCGATCGTAGCCCCTCCCCGTCGCGGCCTCCCCCATCGCTTCGCACGTCCTCAGGCGGATCCACCACATCCCCGACCCCCTCCCTCCCTCCTCCGCCCCTCTTTTCCTCTCCACCATGACACCGTAAACCCTAGCCCCAAATTAAAGCCCCTGAGCCACTGTTAGCCTGACCCTCGCCAGCCGCACCTCCGTGGACCACCCCGGAGCCCTTGTGCCGCCATCCATCACCTCAGCCCTCCTCCTCCCTCTTCGTACAGAAAAAAGTGAGTTTTCTATCCTTTTTTATTTTATTTTATACTATATAATGTAGTTAACATTGTTTAAAATAAAAACTGAAATTTATATATATGTATTGTTTTAAAGATTATATTTTTAAACATAGAAAGATTAAAATTTTCATTATAAAGATTCGATTTTTAAAACTATAAAGACTCGATTTTTAACATGAGAAAGATTTCATTTTTAATTAGAGAAAGATGAGATTTTTACTTAGAGAAAGATGAGATTCTTAATTAGAGGAAGATGATATTTTTATAGGGAGAAAGTTATGATTTTTGAAAATAAAAAGATTTAATTTTTGAAAATAAAAAGATACGATTTTGAATAAAAAGGAAAAAGCTATGATTTTATTAATGGAAAAAAATTCGATTTTTACATGGAAAGTAGCGTTGTGAAAATATAATTTTTACATATATAATAGCGGAAGAAAGATGTGATTTTTATCCATATAGCGTTGAAATAAAAATGTGATTTCTATCATGAACAGCGTGAAACGCTTGATTTGGAATATCGGGCGAACCCAAACCGTTCAGAAATGAAATGACAGAGTAGAACCCCAAGGTGAGAACTCCTCACTATAATTTTCTTTATACAGTTATTTATTTTATAACTACATATATGAACTGTTCCCCATCGTCCACAGACCATGGACGACTTGTTTGTTTGTGTGTTTAATTGGATTATTTGTTTGAATTTGGTTGTTTGGGTGAAATGAATTGATTAGAATTGATATGTATATGGCGCGAGCCAATATTAGGAGAGGGGTAATGCCAGATATTACCCGATTTCAATATCGCGCCGTTATAATACTGAAATTTTCTGAAATAAAATGTGTTAGTTAAAAATAACATTTTTTATTGAATGTATGAACTGTTATAAATAGCAAGTGTTGAAATAAATATTTTAACCTTAAAAATATTATTTTTAACGTATAAATGAACAACATGAAATTCTCCTGAAAAGAATTGAATATTCATTTACAAATTAGACGATTTGTTTATGTAGACACATTTATCTGACATTGATTAGGACGATAAAATTTTTCACATCGCCCAACTGCACAAATAAAATCTGTGCTTGATTGATTGAAACCCCACATGGGTATTGGGATGATATTTGACATACACTAATCCCAATTGCTTAGTAGTATGTCGATTGATTGGTTGACAGACTGTTGTAAGCGTTAATTATTTATATTTAATGCTTATGCAGTGTAGAATGCACTTTGGATGATGGTTGACTGTGTTTGATTGTTGTTGTGTACATGTGTGTATGAAATCCATATAATAACATTATATGGTAATTGACTATGTCTAATTCCAATTCAGAAAGAATGAATATTTTAAAATAACGAATATTTTAAAATAATGAATATTTTAAAATAATATTCAGTAGTGGATCAAAATCTGATTTTATTGTCCGTTTTGGGATGGACACGAAAATATTTAAATATATAAAGCCGTGTTGATTAGATTGACGCCATTTTGATGTGAACGATATTTATATCGATTTTATTCATTTCTATAATGAATATCGAAAAAGAGTTGATTTCAAAATGTAATGTTTTGAAAATACTATCATTTATATATCGATGATATGGAATATTCAATTTTGATTTGAAATTGAATATGAAGTTGAAATCGTTTTGAAAACAAATTTAAAACGATTTATAAAATGCGTTTTGAATGGAAATCGATGAAATATATATAATATATATATAATACATATATAATATATATTATATATATATAATATCCTGAATAGAACGCAGCGCGCCGTGGCAGTTCGTGAATTTCGACCATTGATTCGAACGGGCATTACGGGAGATCCGACCGTCGGATTCTCCTAAAACCGGAACCATTGGGTTTGTATCAAAAAGAGCTTTCCAACGAATATTAGAGATTTGAAGTCTAACGGTTAGATTTGGAATTATGTCCAAATCAACTTTGGAAAAGGTCGTTGTACGTGCAATTTGATGACCGTTTATGGAAATCGACTGTACTATACGGGCCTTGATAAAATTATTAAAAATATCAATAATTTGTGTAAAATCATAATAAATGATTTGAAAAGAGTTGGGATGAAAAATTCCATATTTGAAAAGATAAAAATATATAATACCGAAATGAACTAGTGGTGAACTAGAATTATAAATCCAATATTTTTAAAAATAAATAAATTGGATTTGAAATGGTTTTAAAAATAACCAGAATTTCCAATATATGAATTGGAATGGATTTGTATCGAAATTATCTTTGGAATATTTCGATATTGGATTCCGTGATTATACAAATATTATGGAGGAATTTGGAAGATATATATATCGTTATTCCAATATGATATTTGTTGATTTCAGAATTTGATATTGAATATAAGCCGATATATTTTCTATTCAGGGCCTTGTATTTAATATCAAATGGGGTTTGGGTTTGTCGTGAATGGTGTCTTCATTAACACTGTTCTTAAACCCAGTTGAGAAAAGATTAAATCTTTTTATTTAGATTTAATGCAGTATACCAATTAATTAATATTTAATTGGAATTGATTTTTGGGTTTATCGTGAACGGGGTTTTAAATAACACTTGTTCTTTTACCCGATTAACAATCGAAAGTGATTTTGAGTTTGTCGTGAATGTTGTCTTAAATAACACCGTTCTTGAACCCCGTTTGAATAGAACAAATCTTTTAATTAAGATTTGAAGAAGAATTAACAATCAATTAACATTTAATTGGAATTGAAAATAGAATGTGATTGGGTTTATTGTGAACTGTGTTTTTAACAACATTCGTTCTTTAACCCGACTTACAGTGAAATGTGATTTGGAATTTATAAATCTTTTTATTAAGATTTAGCGAGAATTTTCCAAAGTAAAATTTTTCCAATTTAACATATTAAATTGGAATTGAATGGAATTCGATTGATAATAATCGAAGTGAACATCAGTGGAGGAAGACTGTTAATACATATGGAATTTAAAAGGCTTTGCCGTTATTCCATTTATATTATTGGTCGGATATGGAAATTGATATCAATTACATATTGATTTGTTTTTCCATGAAAATTCCATAATTAATGGAACGGATTTGGGTTTATCGTGAATTATGTTTTAAATGACATTAGTTCTTTAACCCAGTTAAAGGCAGGATTACATGTCTATCATTGTATTTTGAACGGTATGGTTGATCTCTGCTATATATATATCTGTTTGGTGGCAGAGAATTTATTCTCTTGCTTAACACCCTTCTATTAGACGTACGAGCTTAGATGTTATATATCGGCAGAAATCAATAGCATGGTGTAGATTGTCGATGCGACATGTTTTTGTTTCCAAAGTTAAATAATCATTAATATTGATTTTTGGCAAGATTAAAACTAAGCGGAGTTTTAATGAATCTTTAAATAGATTGAAAATGGGAATTGATAATTTAAATTATCAAATTTGGGAGATGATTGAGAATGGAGTATCGCCAGTTTCGCTCCTAGCGATAGTTAAATCTTTAATTAGATTTGAACGGGAAATTGTAGTTAAATTTACCGATAACACCGTAGTGTTAGATATGGAGTATGATCGGTTTTGCTCCATAGGATGAATCAGTTGGGATTGGAAAATAAAACAAATGATTACTTCGGTGTGGTTCGCTAATCCCGACTAGTTTGGAAAACCTTAACATGGTTTGAATTGACATCCAAAGGAAAATTAAAGAATAAATTTTAAAGAATTTATCTTTGATAAAGTTAATGGGAACAAATCCCTATAAGGTGTATATTTAAATAAAAGAATATTCAGAATTGGGATGAGGCGTATGTTGTGTTTTTATAGCACTTGTTTATTATATACGCGAGTTATTCGGAAAGGCCGGGTTTATACCCATTTTGAATAACTGATTCAACGATATGTCAACGATGAAGACGGTGGTTGAAGACCGGTGGTCTTCACATCATTTGGATGATTACTGATGTCTTGATTGGGCTGTACACCCAAGACAACGTAATAAGTGATGATCGTCCAGACGTATTTGGAGAATGACGGATATGCGAGGGCCTCTCTCATGCATTGGACATATGGGACGAGGAATAAGGTGCCTCCGGTTTCATTCAGATCCAGAACGAACTTGTAAATGGATGTGTGTCTGACATTGGATTTTATTCTGTGTTGATTGATTTCTATTAAATATATACCTGTTTGGCGGTGGAGAATTTATTCTCTTGCTTAACGCGCTTCTCTTAGATGTACTAGCTCAAAGGTTATATATCGATAGATATCAGTCGCGTGGCATGAATTGCTTGTGTGGCTTTCTAAGATGCAGTGATCAAGACTTTTGTTGAATAGTAGAGTCTTATGGTTGATGATCAAAGCACGGCTTTAATACATCGCAACTTTGTGTATGGTGTTAATTCGCGAGCCTCACACCTCGGTATGAGTCAAAAACGGGATCGTGACTACAGGGAGTGCACGACGTTTCTTTCTAGCTATGGGCGGTGTCAGCGCTTTACTAGCCCTGACATTGTTGTTATTTTTTTACCTATGTGGTTGTTGGATTGTGAGGTGCCTTGGTTATATTGGTCTCTATGGAGCCAATGGATAGGTTCGATAGGACCAGGAAACGCGTGTTCAGAAATAACCAATCCTCAAACGTAAGGGAGGACCAGCCCTGAAGATCCAAGGGTTATCCAGTGTGTGTAGTCCTAAGACATTTGCTATAGTGTCTTGAAGCGGTGAGGAGCCATCTCTGGCCTCGACTCATGACGAAAATCCAATTTCCAATACGTGACATTTCGGTTTTGATTGTAGAGCCTAATATGGCGACATGATATATGGTACCCATGCCACCTAGGATTGATACATTTATATTTGAAGTTGTTTTGAAACTATGCACGTATAATAGTATCAAATGATTTGTTTTAAACATACCAAGCATGTTTGGCTATTATAAGGGAAAACCCTATCCTCCAGCTTGCATTGCATTGAGTGATGGGACCTGGGTCTTTTAATAGCTTCATTTTTCCAAAAAGCATTGCGCTGTTTGTTCTATGCACTAGTATTCTTGGGAGGAAACCCGTTCCGTGTTATACGGCATGGTCCTTTGATTTACCTTATTTTTAAAGTAAAAAATTTAAATAACTGTTTTAGTTCTCACACCAGTCACATGACAGATCTGGAGTTTATTATTTTAACCTAAACTCTGGGTGCCTCTATTATCCACACGGGCAGCTAGTAGTTTAGGTTTTGCAGATTTATATTCACAGGATCCTGGTTTACAGCTGGAATGATATTCAGAAAGCTCTGTATCCGTTAATCTCTTTTAGTTGTGTTTTGTATTATTTTCCGCTGCTATGTAATGTAATTTGAATCTCTGATATTTTTCTGATGTATAATATTTATTCAAACTCTGTATATTCTTGTACTCTGATGTAAATGGTTGTAATAAGCAATGAAATGTTATTCTGTTTGTATTCTGATTTGTCTTGTCCTTAAAGCAATCCGGGCTTTCCTTAACGAAGAAGTTCGGGTCGCCACAAAACATGATAGATACAAATTTCTTTCCCAAGTGAAATACTTCTATTAGGACGACCCAAACTTATTTAAGTATTGTCCGGACCAAATCATTCGTCGATGCATTCCTGGTAGCGAAATTAGGAGTGTTCTCTCATTCTTCCATGATCATGCGTGCGGTGGACATTTTGGTCATAGGAAAACTGCTGAAAAGGTACTTCAATGTGGTTTTTATTGGCCCACTCTCTTTAAAGACGCATTCAAATTCTGTAAAATTTGTTGTCGTTGCCAAATGTTAATAAAGATATCTCGACTTAATATGATGCCTTTGAACCCCATCCTTACGATTGAAATCTTTGATGTACGGGATATTGACTTTATGGGACCTTTCCCAAACTCCTTTGGAAACTTGTATATTCTTCTCGCCGTCGAATACGTTTCGAAATGGGTCGAACCGTTCCATATAAAACAAATGATCATAAAATTGTTGTGAAATTTCTAAAAGAGAACATCTTTTCGAGGTTTGGCACACCTCGCTAATAAGCGATAATGGAACGCATTTCTGTAATCGATCTTTTGAATCCTTAATGAAGAAATACTTAATAACCCACAAGTTATCCAATCCTTATCATCCGCAAACTTGTGGTCAAGTCGAAGTATCGAATCGTCAAATAAAACAGATTTTGGAGAAAACTGTAAATAAAAAACGAAAATATTGGTCACAAAAATTGACCGATGCGCTGTGGGCTTACCGTACTGCTTTAAAAACTAATATTGGAATGTCACCTTTCTGATTGGTTTATGGTAAAGCCTGTCATTTACCTGTTGAACTTGAACATAAAGCTCTTTGGGAGATAAAGAACTTAAATTTTGATCTTGAACAAGCTGGCAAAAACCGAAAATTGCAACTCAACGAGCTAGAGTAAAGTAGTAATGACGCTAACGAAAACGCTAAAATTTACAAGGAAAAAACCAAAGTTTTTCATGACAAGTCAATCTTAAGAAAAACATTTTTTCCAGACCAAAAAGTTCTGCTACATGACTCACGACTTCATTTATTCCCTGGGAAGTTAAAATCGAGATGGACCGGGCCATATGTTGTTCAAACTGTTTTTCCACATGGTGCTATTGAAATAGAAAGCCCGAGGTATAGAGCCATATTCAAAGTCAATGTTCAACGTCTAAAACCATTCTTAGAATTGCCCACTGATCAAGAGGAGGAGCTCATGATTCTTCATGAGCCATGCTACGTGAAGTAAGAAAGTTGAGTTTAACCCTCCTTTGTAAATATGTAATTATTTCTCTTCCGTTCACTCAGTGTGTCATGCATTGACTGTGAGGACATAGTCCAAATCAAGTGTGGGGGGAGCTTCATATTTATTTTGGTTTTGCACAGAATTTTCCTTTTTTCCATTAAAAAAAGGATTTCGCATTTCTACTTACTTTTAAATAAGACATGATGGAGTTAGCATAAAATTTTGGTCGTTCGATTAAAATGTGGAGATTTACTTCTCTTAGCGGATAACGAACGGAAAGTTTGAATTATGAGCAAATTTGGTGTAACTGATATACATGGAAATTCGTAGGTGATGAGTATGAAATGTTTCCTAAATTGTAATACGATTAAATGAATAATTGATTTTGACTACTTGTAATAACATTTCAGATTTTTTAAGTGAAGTTGTGCTAAGATATTCTCGCTTAACTCTCTCCCTTATGTAAAAAAAAAGAAAAAAAGAGAGAAAAAGATAAAAAAAGAATGTATATATATAATAATAATCCAAGGGTATACAACATTGCTAGTACATCTCACGTTGGTGTGCAAACCCGCTAAGCTCTTTCTGACACCTTGTTGACAATGTCAGCGTCGGTATATCTTGGTCTCATTTTATGACTTGGACACCTACGGATTACCGACATCTTGTTGACAAAGTCAGCGTCGGTCTGACAATCCTGCAAGCTCTGTCCCAAATTTTCACGGGTGGTATACCTTGGTCCTTTCGGTTAGGTGATTGTAAATAGTAATAATGTAAATATTTTGTAATAAAGAGAGAGTAAGCACTTGAAATCCAAGCACACTCTTCACTTGTTCGGCCTAACTTGTTAACAAAAACGAAGTTGAGATGCCATTTTACGATAGTTGATATCGATTATAGAATTCATTTCATATTTGCACTATATTTCTACCAAAACAGCTGGCCAAGCTGGAGGAGTTTGTGACGATAACCTGACTTTTGTTTGAAGTTTTGATTAGTAACGGACTCAAATTTCATAGTGACGACCCAAATTTGCGTTAACTCATTCGTGTAATATTTAAAAGTAAATTATCCATTTGTAAATATTTCTTTAAAAGCTTGCATTTGTCTTGTAAATATTTTCTAATCTTGCTTTTTGTAAATATTTTTGCATTTAACATTTGGATTTTGTGGGTAGTATCAGCAGAAAACCCTCACGAGACAAAACTCGTACTATTGGGAACACCCATAGATTTAACGGCTTGTTGCAAACACTCAATGCAATCGTGCTCCCTACGAAAATGGATTTATCTTAGTTTTTTTTTCTTTTTTTTTCATTCGAGCACGAATTAAAAGATAAGTGTGAGGGTATTTGATGTGCACGTAAAAATGCACATTTATATTCACATATTTATTCTTGTTTAATTAATTAAATAAACATTTTTGGATATTTTATACGATCAAACCATATTTTAAATATTTTCAGAATAATCACTCATTTTGGGAAAAAGTGGTCACTTGTGCATGTTTTAATTTGTGAAATCTTTTACTTGTTCCTTGTGTTTATCTCTTGTAGGAATTTTGGAGCTAAAAGGATATATACACATGAAGAGATGAGGGAATGCATGCATTTTTACAAAAGGAGGCAAAGAATTAATTAATTTTATGGATAGAGGAGGCCCACACCTTTCAATTAACCCATTTTCTCTTAAGCTTCATACTAAAAACTAAGAAAAACGGTTTCATGCATTCTACATGACTCATTAGTGGCTAATGGCAATTAGAAGCTACATGAATGGACATTTTGGGGATTTCCCAATGAAAGTGATTAGGTTTTTAGTCTTTTTTGATCATGTATATATACCCCTTTGTTTCATGTATTTCAGAATCTTCTTTTTAGAAAATAGAAGTGTAATTGATCAAATAAACAAAAGTGGCTTCCAAGCCAATTTCTTTTATGTCTCTCTCATATCTCTTTCAATTTCTATGCTCTACTTTATGTTAGTAGTTTAGATTTTCTTTTCTCAAGTAGTGTGTAATAACCCGGAAAATGTGAACCAATTTAAAAATTTTAAATTAGGTTATTACCAAAGAATTTGAATAATTTAAATAGCCTATTTCCATGAAATATAGATTTGGGTATAAAATTGCAGTTTGAAATTTTGAATACAAACTTTGTCTGACTGTACCGAGTGGAAAATATAACGGATTTTAACGAAACTGAAAATATTTAAATCTGTTTATCAATACCTTTCTAACGAATCTGAAAAATCGAAATTTCATAACGGAAATAAAAAGTTATGACCAAATGAATTTTCAGAAAGGTCGCTATATAGTATATATAGCCCTTGAAAATTGAGATTTTGCATACGACCTCGGAATTCGACGAAACCACTTTTGTTGGGTCCGGGATGTCAAATTATTGCTAAGTTTCAAATTTCATAATTTTTGAAGCTAGTATGTGAGCGGGGCAAAAGAAAATGTGTTTGGTCAAATTCTGTTAAAATGGGTCGACCTAAAAATGGCCGTTTTTCAAACGAGCTCAGAATTCGACGAAACTGGTTTTGTTAGGATCGTATCGTCAAAACAAAGCTAGATTTATTTTTCCGGAATTTTTCGATTCAGTTTGTGGCCCTGGCAAATTGAAATGTACGTTTAAATTAAATATCGAATGTTTTATATTTTAATTTGAAAAATAACTGATTGTAACAGTCGAAATGGCCAACGAAACATATCCCATTGTGTTCGGAATGGGGGTATTTAGCTAGAGGCGACAGTCGTTGGGTTTGATTTCGAGTTCGTCTGTGGAAGGGGGTATTTTTGGAATTAAATAAATTAAAAATTAAAATAAAAAGGGGATCGACCAATCACAATTCATCCTCCTCATCGTCTTCCTGTCGCAACGCGGAAAAGATATCCGAAACTTCTCTCTTAAATTTCTCCGTAACCACACAACGAAATCAAGCAAACTCAGATCCATTTTGAAGAGCGTTCAGAGATCTTCAAATCCATAGTAATTTCAAGAATTATCGTTGAGTATTGAGGGAGTTATAACGTCGGGAAACCCCGAACTTTGCGCCGCCGCCGTGGGTTCTGGAGGCCACCGAGTTGATCATCTCGGGTAGCTTTGGGAAGCTCTTTCCTTCCTCTTCGACGCAGCGCTGGCCGTTCGTCCTAAAATTTCGTGGTTTTGCCGAAAAGTTCAACCCTAGTTTTCGAAATCAAAAGGGTATACGGCTGAAACCATTTTCAACTGATTTTTACACTATAAAGCGTTGCAAACTTGTAAAAATCGTATCTTTTTGCTATGTTAACGAAATTCGATGAAACAGGAGACACCGTGACCGCAAGGAGACTCTCTACATTCTAGAAGAAGCCGCGGATTTTTCTGACCTTCCTACGATTTTTAGCACTGCAATAACCAATGTGAGGAATCTAAACTAATTGTGTGATTGAAATCGCATTGTATAAATTATATAAGCGAAGTGTAAATTATATACGCATTGTATACCTCATGTACATGTGTTGTATAAGTTATATTAGCGATGTATAAATTATACAAGCGTTGTTTGAAACATATATGCTTTGAATTATGATGAAATGCAAGTGAATTATTATATTATATATATATATATACATACTCTCCTCGTCCACAGACCATGGACGATATTTATTGCTTGTGATTGACGTGATATTATATGGTATGACGAATGGTTGGAAATAATTGTTTGTGGTTGATATGATGGTTGAAAAATATCTTTATGGTTGAAAAATACCTTTGTGGTTGAAAAATACCCTCTTGTGGTTGAAACAAAATAGAATAGGATTGTGGAATTGAAAATAAAACATGCCGCTTGCGTGCGAACTAGATGCATGATCCCCATTGTCAAAAACCGCGAGGTTTTAAGGTAGAGCGAGGAGCCGTACTAGGGACGGTCCCGGTTTCAACTACCCTGCCGTTATGCTGCCGAAATTTTCTGAAATATTTATGTGTTAGAATAATTTCCATTCGTTGAAATAAATTACACAAACTATATAGAATATTCATGTGTTGAGTTGCAATTCATTCGTTGAGTTGAAATTCATGTGTTGAATATTATTTGAATTTAAACAAATGGCTTTAGCAATAAAAATCACATTTTTATATATATACAAACGATATAGAATATTCATGTGTTGAATTGCAATTCATTCGTTGAGTTGAAGTTCATGTGTTGAATGTTATCATCTTTTAAAAATAAAATGAATCGACGATGAAAACTATATTTTTATAGTGAATATGAAGAGTTAAAAATACACATGTGTCGAATAAATATTTTTGATGATAAAAATATTCCTTTTATCATGTATACACTTAGTTAAAAATACACATGTGTCGAATAAATATTTTTGATGATAAAAATATTCCTTTTATCATGTATACGCTTAGTTAAAAATACACATGTGTCGAATAAATATTTTTGATGATAAAAAAAATTCCTTTTATCATGTGTACGCTTAGTTAAAAATACACACGTGTCGAATAAATATTTTTGATGATAAAAATATTCCTTTTATCATGTATAGGCTTAGTTAAAAATACATATGTGTTGAAATAAATAATAGTTTGCTAGAAATATTATTATTAGCTTTGTTCTGCATATATATACATGTGTTGAACAGGAAAAATGGATTAGCTGTAGAGTAAAGAAATTATTTACGTGCCCGACAAATAGGTAAACCTTGATGAGTTGGCTGCGCAATTTTATTTATATATCAACTCCTGTGAATGCCATTGGATGCGGAGTGCTGGTTTTTCTGTGTGAAATAATAAATAACGCCATAGGATAGTAACAATTAATTTTGAACTACACTACATGGCATACTTCTTGATGATAGGCATACTTCATCATATTCCACATAAGCAATTGGAGCTTGTGTGACGAGGTGGAAGATTTACCATATAAGCAAGAGGCTTGTATGGCGATGACTATGTACTACAGGTTGAACTGATGACTGATATGGACTATATAAATTATAACGATAAATTGCCAGATTAATAAAAACCCCACACGGGTCTGGAGTTGACAATAATCACGTCGCTCTAGTTAGTAGATACGGCACATGGACTATTTATTTCCACACGGAAACGGGGTGACGAGAATTTATTCTCTGGAGTGATTATCAGTACATACTTCCCCGTAAACACCAGAATATATCACTATAAATATGTGAATGCTTTTTAGGATTTATTGGGTACCTAATACGGCCCAATAAATTTCCAAAACCCTCCCCGTACAAAGGAGGTTATGGCGAAATTTTTCGAAATATTAAGGCGTTAGTGAAATATTAGAAGTGAAAACGAAGTTGAAAATATAGAATGAACTATAGTTGAAATTATAGATTGAACTATATTCATATATATAAATATAAATATAATTAAAAGGAATAGAGGCCGTGCAGTTCGCGTTTCAGAATCGTAATTTGAAACGATTAGTACGAGAAATCCGACCATCGGATTTTCCCGAAACCGCAACCGCTGGGCTCGCCTTGGAAATATCTTTCCAACGGCACCAACCTTGTAAAAATCCTACGGTTGGATGGTCCGGAATGTTTAATTTAAATCTAAAGAAAAACAGCGCCAGAATCGTTTATATTTATATATAAATATAATTAAATTAAATCGAATAACGACGCTGCAGTTCGAATTTTGAAACCGTAACTTCAAACGACTAGTGTGGAAGATCCGACCGTCGGATTCTCACGAAACTGGAACCGTTGGGTTCGCTTTGGGAATATCTTCCCACTGATATAGGCTTTGTAGAAATCCAACGGTTAGATTTTCCGATATGTGTAAAACAAATTAGGAGAAAAACAGCGCCAGTGCCACGGCACGACCTGAAACGTCGTTTAATTAAATATGGCCATTTTTAAATAAATAAAAATGGCGAATAATCGTTATAAAATATTATAAGCAACATTGATTGAAAATAAGCCAATTGGGCTTGAATTGCTTGATATTTATTGGTTGTATGTGTTTGACGCGAAAATAACACTAAATAACTGAAAGATGGATGTCGGATAATATAACCATAAGAAGAATCGATTTAAATTCTAATGACGTGAATTATTTGAAAAGGCCGAGCTAACCCTCATTTCAAATAATTTATCGAGCGATTCGAATTGGAAAATGCAAAGACGATTCAAGACCGATGATCTTCGTATCGGTTGGATGGGCGCTACTGAGGTTCCTGACCGGAGTAGCTACCGGAAGGGGGCGGAAGTAGTAGCCGTCTGAACGTATGTGTTGATTGGACGGATATACGAGGAATTTGACGCCTCCGGTTTCGTTCAGACCCAGAACGGACTTGTAAATGGATTGTGTGTCTGACATTGGATTTTGTTCTATACTGATTGATCTCTGTTAAATATATATCTGTTTGGCGGCGGAGAATTTATTCTTTTGCTTAACGCCCTTCTCTGAGACGTACGAGCTCAGGGGTTATATATCGATGGAAATCAATCGTATGGAGTGGACTGCCTATGTGGCATGCCAAGATGATGTGATCAAGGCTTCTGTTGCAAAGCAAAGTCTTGTGGAAGATGATCAAAGCAAGTTCTACGTGGCCTAGCTTTGTGTATTTCGTAGATTCGCGAACCTCACACCCCGGTATGAGTTAAAAACGGGATACGGGCCGCTGGGAGAGCACGACGTTTCTTTCTAGCTATGGTGGTGTCAGTGACTTACCAGCCCTGACATATATATCTATTTTTCACCTATGTGGTTGTTGGAATGCGAGGCGCCTCGATTATAGGTCTGTAAGGATCGGGAAACGTGTGTTTAGGAATTGCCAATCCTCAAACGTAAGAGAGGACCGGCCCAGCCGATCCAGGGGTTACCCAGAGTGTGTAGTCCCGAGGCATTTGCTAGAGTGTCTCGAAGCGGAGAGGAGCTTGCCCCTTGCCTCGACTCATGACGGAAATCCAATTTCCAATACGAAATAACGGGCTCGATTGTAGAACTAGTATGGCGACATAGTATATGGTAGCTATGCCGTCTATGATTGATATTTATGATGTTATTCGCTTTTGAAACATATATGCACTAGTAATAATATCAATTGATTTTGCTTTATACGTATCAAGCATATTTGGCCCTTATAAGGTAAAACTCTATCCTCCGGCTTGCGTTGCATTGTATGATGGGACCTGAGTCTTATACTGGCTTCATTCTTTCAAAAAGCATTGCGTTGTTTTTAAAAGAATTTACTTTGTTTTAAATGCACTAGCAATCACTGGAGTAAACCCGTTCCGCGAAAGTGGCGTGGTCCTATGATTTGCTATTTACTGTTGTTTAACTGTTAAATAGATTCCTCATACCAGTCCCCATAACTGACTCGTTGTTTGTTTCACTTTGCAAACGCGGGTGCCCTTATTTTCACACGGGCAGCCTAGTACACAGGTGATAGGTTGTTTTTGGCTCTGCACTGCTGCATAGAGTGCATTTTTGGCTCATGGCGAGGCTGACTTCACAGAGACGACTTTGACATTCTCCGCCATTATAGTTCTTATATTATGATTCCGCCACGGGCGATGCAGACTGATTTACTTTCCGTATTTCTTGTTATATGTATATGTATTCTGCCTTCGGCGATGTAGACTGATACCCTTATTATGTCTCACTGCATGTATGTATTCTGCCTCTGGCGATGATGACTGATCACTTTCCTTTTTATTTACTAAGTTATATCCCACGTTATGCTATTCTGATGTTCCTACATGTTGTGATTCCGCTGTCATATCCATGTAAAATTATTTTATTTATTATTTCTGCTATTATCTGTTCTCTGCTATGATGATTAATGAGTTATTCCCAATGATTATCCTTAATACCGCCCCTCGGATTTTGGGATCGTCACATAGTGTAATTTTCTTTTATGCAATTTGAATAGATTTTCCTTTATTTAGTTCTCTATTTTTGTTGTTTGTCAAAGTTGAAATCTATTGGTGCTGAAATAATCACGCAAATGAGGAGCTAAACCCCTACAATTTTGGGGGTGATGAAGTTTTTCCTCTTAATTAATGTAGATTCAACATGAATTTGTATGAATGATCTCTTTGGGTTTAATGGAAATGGATGTTTTTGTATATTTGGGTTTCATATTGAATTTAATAGCCTCTTTTGTTGATTTCATAACATTGAGGCTATGTTTATGACATATACAACAAATTTCCTCTTAATCTAAGTTTAAGTTGAAATTTGATGATCTATATTACTAACCAACAGTAAATAGATCATACTTAAATTAGATTTTATTTTCATTTCGATGGCATGTTTCATAAGAGTTACAAAGTTAGATTAATCGTGTATTATAGTTTGATAGCTTATTTTGTGTTAATTATTAGCGCAAATAAGTTATGCTTATGATAATTACAGAATTAATCTTACTTAGGTTATTTGAGAGATCTTTGTGCTATTTTATGTTGAACAATGTTGAAAGAGAGAAAAGTGAAGTTGCCTCTAAATTGGTTTTAATCTCATAGTTTTAATCTGCACTTTAGTTTACCTTTTTTAGTACTTGATCACAATCCAAATTTTGGTTTAATTTGACTGAATAAGATTGAAATTATTTCTTTCCCTACAGATCAACTCGTATTCGCCACGTATTAACAATTGTACGCCGTGCGCTTACGATTTATTATTAAAATATTTTGTTGACGGTTTTCTAATTCGATAGAAAATCCGTTTGCAAATAATAAAGGACAGTAGTATACTATTCCTATTTAGTTCTTACCTTCGCATTGGATATCAAACGTGTATCTTGCGCTATATAATAGTATTGTTGCATGGACCACATGATATATATGTTGCAACATTAATAATTTGCAGGTTTTATTTTATGTTAATTATTATTCACGGTTCATAAAAGCAAGAATGAGGATTCTTACATGGTATCAATGATGTATTGGCAGTTTATAAGTTATTACAATGGAACCTCTGAACTAGTGATTCAAACTCATTTTGCACATCTGCCTCTTTTGAAATTTTCATATATGAGTCATTGGTCTGAAAATATGGATTCCCATCTCAGATGCACCAATGCCACATGTTAAATTTCCTTCTGACAGGGAATTGTAAACACCCATGAATTTTTTTAGATAAGCATACATTTGTATGTATGCTCAGGTAGGGATATGTTAGAAAAAAAGGGGTACATCTCCTTTATGTATTTTTTAGGTCTGCAATTAGTTTGCCTGAAATACCATCCAATAATTGGCACTGACTTATTCCGGCGCTGTGCTACGTTCATGTTGTCTTTAGACTTTGTTTGTACACTTAGCCACATTGTAAGTTACTGTTATGTATGGGACAACTTGGCCACGCTTTAAATATACTGCATAGGTTACCCCTGTTTGAACTACGTAGGCGTATTCTTATATATGTGAATGTTAAACTACATAGGTTACCACCGTTTATTTGCATGTGCTATTCGAATGCGAGATGCTGAGGCAGTGTACTCATGCAAATTATATGTACATGAGTGCATATGTAAGCTCCTGCGTTCGCTTCTCACAGAAAAGTAAAACTGATATGAATAGATAGTATACCTGTTAATTTACATATGACCTCTGTGTTGAGAATTTAGGTTTAACTAAAATATTTCGGTTTGTACTGAAATTATTTTACTTGAACTATGATTAATCCTAACTCGAGGGTTTTATGTTTTTGCATGAAATGCTCGGGTCAGACCCAAATAGTACAGATTTAAAGATTTCAGCTTAGGATTCGAAGATTGGCAAAGTGGGGATTCCAGAAGACGTGCACTTTGAATATTTTTTTTAAAACAGTAAATATTTCTTTTGTATTCTAATTTTATTTTAATGCCGCTGTATGTAGAAAAGTTTTGTATTCAAAAATTCTGAATATAAATAAAAGTTTTATTTTGTTGGTCAAAACTGTGCTAATATTTATTCGGTATTTCCGTGTTGATTCTATTTTTAACTCGGTAAGCTAAATAACGAACCGTCGATTTGGACATTTTAAATTGGTCAAATTACCAATTTGAAGCAGTCAAAAAGGTGGGACGTTACAAGTGGTATCAGAGCTTTAGTTTATTCAAAGCTTAGCTTATTGAGTTTAAAAACGAATCTTGAAAATTCAAAATATAACTTTTGAAAGGTAAAGTATTTTAAAAAATGTTATGTATTTTGAAACTGTTATTTTTGAACTAATACAGCGAAAAAAGTATTTTGAGATTTAAATATTGTTTGGAATCCCCGGTCTTCGGAAGTCTTCAGATCCAGGTTTGCAAGAGCTAATCTTCGATAAGTTCCCTTTTATATTTGAATTTCGAATCCATTATCAAATGGTAACAAAAGAAGGGAGGTATAGGAGAATCAACGAATCGATTTCTCTAATTGTGTGTTTTAGTGATTAAGGACAACTGAAATTTATTGAAAATAAGAGTTCAGATGAGAATTTAAATGAGAAGAGGAATTTGAAATCATTTCAAAAACGAAACGACGAATTTTATTTCGACATTCGAAATGCAAATTAATGAAAATAAAATTGGAAAAGGTTATAATTGGAATTCGATTGTGTAAAATTATATTTAAATGATTCATAACGTTGTAAGATAATTTATATAATTAGTTTCAAACAAATAATGTATGATCAAATATACGAATCAGATAATAAGTTGCAAAATTGTTAATTTATTAACAAGAAGTGAATGGTAAGTGAAGTGAAATATGAATGAAGTTTTTTAATAGATATGAACCTATATTTAATGGAATTGAAATTTGATGCGATGGGTCCAGATTACCACGAAAGGAATAATATTCACCTTTTAGAAGTGAATAACGTTCGAAAGCATAAATGTTGCAAATGAAATTTGGGATAAAAGAAATTGAGTTGACCAGTACGGTGGGATTATTCTGAATTTTAGAATATAAATCAAATGAGATTTGTCCGAAGTTCGGGATATATCATCGGTAAGGGATTATTCGAAAGGACGTTATGCAGGAAAATATTATTTAATTTCCGTTTTAATCAAAATTTAATATATTATAAATAAATTGTTATGTATTCAGATTAACAAATAAATTATAGTTTAAAGTTAAATATTTCAAAGGCATGAAATACTGTTGTAATCAACGATTTTCGTAAGCAAATTCTTAATTTAAATTCGGAAGTCACAAGAATGAATATTTTGTTCAAAGCCGTGAACTTGATCTATTTCGAAGTCAATAATGTTGTCCAGTGAAGTTCTAAGAGGTAAATATACCCCAACTTGATCAATGTCATAGTTGACTAAGAAGTGGATAAGGTTCGATAACAAGAGTGGTTAAATGAAGTAAGTAAACGAGTGTCAGCAGTTAAGTGAAAATAGCGGTGTTTTACTTAATATTTGTTTTGATTCAAATAACGAATATAGAAATGTTTATCCCTAAGAATTAAGGGTATTTTAAAGATGTGTGAATGTTTTTCTAATAGTAATATAAATGATTTTCTATAAATAATGATAATTGGAAATGTTTTTCGAAAGATCATGAGAGGCTAACGAGTTTTGATAAAACAGAATGGCAAGGGCAAAAAAAAAAAAACCAAAACCGCATGTTGAGAACGATGAACGACACAACGTAAGAGAACTAGATCCGAAAATTGAACTCGGAAATTGCGTAAGCAATAATTTGATAAATAATAGTGTTAAGTAAATTGGAAATTGACCGAAGATTGATCAAGTGAATAATTTTTGAGTGTTGATCTGATGTTGGTTTCAGCCTTCGGGATTGATGCCCAGAGAGTCATTCACTAACTAATTTACAGTCAGAGATTGATGAATATGGAAGGATAGAAATGTGTGATAATATGTATAACCATTTGGTTAAGTATACAGAGGGATATTTTCAAGCAATGAAAATAATATGGAGAGAATTGAGAAATAAAAATAAAAATGGTGTAAACAGATTGATTGAAGATCGTAAAATTTCAGGAATTACGATAAATGAGGGTGATAAATACCGTGGAGACGATTATGCAGAGATGGGGCTATTGATCGAGAAACAGACAAACACCAATGAATGTAGATCCCAATTAATGAAATTTTGTGAAAGAACGGGAAGTTCAGAAAATGAAAAATTAGGTAGATATATTCTCGTCTTCTTGTTTGCGAGTTTCAACGAAATGAAATAAGAAGTATATACGTGAATGGATCTAAGAATGAGAAACTGTTGAATGAGATGAAATGGAGTATGTTCCAAATTAATTTAAATAAAGGAATAAAATAACCTACCAAATTTGTTATAACTGAGGAAACCATTGAAGAAAATAAACGGTGTGTATTTGAATTGAGCCCAAAGTGAAATAAATTGCATATCGATTTGATTGCAATTAAGGAGGTCATTTGACGAGATTTGAGAATCCGATTCCGGAAAATTTTGAAAAGTAAGTTTCATATAATTTGAAAATTTACTGTATATATAAGTATTTTTTTATAGAAATACTTTCAAATAGAAGTAAATCATTTTATAGCCTTACAACTAGGTTGTTTTGATAAAATAACTTCATTTTGAAATACGATTTGACAAAACAATTTGATTCGGAATATGAAAAGTTATATATATATATATATATATGAATATTTGAAATAAAAACCTGGAATTGATTATCGAGTTTGGTAGAATGGTAATCCGATATTTTGGAATAATGAGATTATATATCTAAGAGTTGTATTAAAGAAAATGATTAAATTTGTAATTTTTGAATTCGAAGATGAATTTCCAGTTATTTAATAATTCAATAAGATCTGAAATTTTAAATTGAGATTCAAATTGAAATAAGTGGGAAACGAGTATGATATCGTAAGCGGAAACGAATAAATTTCCATAGAAATGAAAATTTTGAAAGATTGAAAGTAAAAGCAAGGAATTTGGATGGGAATTTATCAATACAAGGATATATGAAACCTATTAGTTAACAGATTTGAATAGAAAATTTTAAATCAGCAAGATTGAAAATTAGCAATGAACTTAATAATTGGAAACTTGAAGAAATTTGGTTTATAACTAATGGATTTTATAAGGCTGAGTTTGAAAAGATATCAAATATCTAAATTGATTAAGAGATCAAAACTGAAATTTTGAAAGTTAAATGGAAGTTCGAGGATATTCGATTTTAGATATGGGATATAGAAGTTTTTGAAACTTATATGGAGAAATATATATATATATATATATATATATAAGAATATAGTTAATTCAAAGATTGTTGATCTGGAAGGTAATCGATCTGAGATGGATCTTATACAACAAAATTCATTTAAAAATAAGATGTTTGGAAATATGTTTTGAAAAAAAAATTATGTATGATTTATGAGGAATGTGAAATGAAATACTATATGTACATAGTATTATATGTTTTTCAAATAAAAATAAGGGAAGTACCTTCCTTCTTCTTTGAATTTCGAGCTTAGTAAAATGTGCTGCTGATGGTAGTAGGTTGTCCGGACGTAAAACTCATGAGTTGTCATTGTTCCTTAAACATCATGATCGTGTAGCGTAATTCGCAGGGCTGTAGATGGCCCACAGCTGACAGATGTTTCTTGGGGAGCCAAGCGTAACCATTGTGTCTGCTACGATCTACAGTCGTGAAGATGGCGTAATCCGCAGAGCTGTGAAAGTTTACAGGTATGGATGTTTCCTGAGGGAATCAGGCGTAACCACTGTGTACCTGCAGTCCACATGGTATATCTACAAGTGAAAGTGTAACACCCCACCTCCTCTAGGGTCACTCACAAAGGGAATGCACTAGCTTTGGTGGAGCATTGTCTAGGTAAACATACACAGAAATATTACAAGACAGAACATATAAAACAACGGAAGAAGAACCAAATTTCATTGCTTTAAAATCTAGAAAGGTCTAAAGCCTTTTACATCAAAATGCCATTAAATCCATTACATCGAAATCTGTCTTGCAATAGTAATGAAGCATAAAACCATAGTCATAAATCATTCCCCAAGTAAAACAGTAAAGCAAGCCATAGCCAAGAGAAATCCAAGCCGTACATGAAAGAGCCTTAGAGCTTGGTAAGATCCGAACTAAGCTGTATTTCCACCCTGTGAACTTGGGAGGGGGGAAACGGAAGAAAAAGAGGCGAAACAAACCGGGTCAGTCATAAAGACTGAGTAAGTTCTAGTGACTTTCAGCATAAAAACAGGTAAGATAACATGGCACGAATAAACTGAAAGTAAACATAAGCATGATGACAAGGTAAGCTACAGGCACGATAACTAAGAATAACATCATAGGATTTCTGTCATGTATAACATTGCAAGCTTCCCATTCAAGATGAACTAAGTATAGTTTGGCAAGATTTCTATCAAGCATCGCAAGATTTCTTTGCTTCACCATTAAAATGGTATCTATTTGCTCTGCACCACCAAACTAGTGTCCCAACTAGTAATCTATATAAAATGATAAAATCATAACGTGATCCCAATCCCCGAAATTAAGGTTGCTTTCACGTGAACATCTATTTATTTATCACCTAGACCTAATCTAGGGTTTTCTATCGAGCGCTTCCTAGATTCAACCAGGATTTATGCCACTTAGGTCCAACCTAGGGATTATGCTACCTATTGAACACTTCTCGGATTTAGGGTTTATGCCACCTAGGTCCAACCTAGGGATTATGCTACCTACGTGTGTCATACGGCCCCCAATGATGGTAGATACCTATGCTGGTCCCACCATGGGGTGTATCAAGACCCATGGTGGCGGCCCGACGCAATTCTAGAATACATAGGTTATACTACTGGTGCCCCAAGTGCCCTGTTTGTCTGCTTCGAAGTGTGTGCACGTCCGCAATCCGTTAGAACCTACACTGTTGCACCCACCGCCGTCGCTTTGACCGCTTACAATCAGCCCAGTAATCGTGCCACACCCTGCCTAGTTCTAGGGTACCGTGATACATCTAGTGGGTTACTGCTGAAATGGGTCCCCCTTACTAGGGTTTCCTACTGGTTAAGTTTGTTGGCCTATATATACAGATATTACCCACCTTCCCGTGATGTACTTATCCCACCGATTCAAGCATGCTTATTAATGGTTAAGTTTGTGGGTCTATATTTACTAATATTACCCACCAACCCGATATGTACTTAACCCTCACCGTCCATCACGTTAAGTTGGTAAAGTGTTTTCTCTTGTTTTACTTAACCCTACCACACATCATGTTATATCGGTTAAGTGTTGTTCCTTGTGTTACTTAACCCTACTGCAAGCCTTGTTATACTGGCTAAGTGTTCTCCCTTGTGTTAACTTAACCCCACCGCATGTCATGTCATATTGGTTAAGTGTACATTGACTTAGCCCACCTACTTATCATGTTGTAACGGTTAAGTGTTACCCTCTGTTGTTTACTTAACCTTACCACGCATCACGTTATATTGGTTAATTGCATGTTAACTTAACCCCATCCACCAGTCATATTTAGTGGTTAAGTGTCATTAGCCTAGCCACGTTACTTAACCCACCTATTCATATCATATTGGTTGAGCCTACATTTATAAGTTTTACATGTTCTCAACTCATACCGGTTAGGTCCACATTTACATGTCAAATTTCCATGTCATCCCACCTAACCCTCTAACCATACCCATGTCTTATTATGGCTAGTATTCCTTAATTCATTCGTTATGACGAACGAATCATGACCTCTCACATTAGACCGTGCATTTTGTGGTCATTGGATTTGCCGGGCGGTTTTGGGCAGATTTACACCACAAACTGGGTCTAACCTCGTGTCATCAACCATTACGCCTACAATTTGGCCTTCGACCTCTCACATTAGACTGACACTTTGTGGCTACTGGATTTGCCGGGCGGTTCCGGGCAGATTTACACCACAGACCGTGTCTAACCTCGTGTCATAGGTTCATTAATGGTCGTATTCCACCCATAACCCCAATATCAGTTCATATGTTTAACATATAGAAATGTTCATGATTCACGTTTTTGCCCCAAAACGTATTCCCAAATTATTATCATAATTCACTATAAGGTTATGCCAAGTTATAGCCTTTTATTTACAGTACAAGCCAACTACCCAAAACCCAACTTAGGCGCGTTCATATTAAACTTTCTCCAAGTCATAAATTATCATATATGTTTCTTCTCCAAATTTTACATAATTAGCATATGCCCAAGTTCTAGATTACATGTAAATTTTACAAATGCCCAATTCGTACCAAATTTACATATGTTCAATTTATGTCGTTTTACATGTATGCCAATTTTATGCCATTTTACCATATCAAGTTCTAGCCAAAATTACATGTATCAAGTTTCATACCCAATAAACCCAAATCATGATTCATGATGTAGTTATCCCAAACTATAACCTTTTTATTATAGTACATGTCAGTTGCCCAAGTTCATAATACATGTTTATACCAACTATCAAGTTTACGATTGCTCTCATGGTCAAATTCCCAATTCTACATATGCCTAATTAATATAAGCCCAATCTTTTGATTTAATTTACATAGTTCCAAACTCGTGATTTAATTACACGCCAATTCATGTATGCCCAAACTTGCAATTTCAACTATATTGACAATACCCAAATATCCAATTTCATGTTAATAGTAGTAATACCCAAATATCCAATTTTTATGTTATGCCATCAATTCCACCAAACACATATATCCCACTAGGCAATATTCCAATATTTCCCCCGTATACCATCGCACGTATATCGTAGTTTAGGCCTAGGTCCGAAATTGACCTAGGTTCATCAAAAGAAAATAAATAGGGGAAGGTAGAATTTTGCATAAAAATAAGATCAGAGAGAAAAACATCATCACAGGCATGAAGATTACAACTTAGTAATAATATCAATATGAATCAAGAAAACTGATTTACAACAGGCTGAATAGATCATAAACTAGACATGGGAATAAAGACAGACAAGTCTCAAAACTCAAGATCCAAGAAGCAACAGAAATAGATCGATAAACATACTTAAATCCAATTTCACTTCATCACATGCCCATATTATATTTAAATATTTTAATCTGAAAATAACCAGAACTTACAGGGCATGGTTAATGAATTAAGAACTGAAATTGTCATAGAACGTTGTAGTAGTGTTGATTTATTGTTTGAACCATTTTTGAAGCTTTGTTCTTCGAATTGATTTGAGTTTCAATGCTTGAGCTTTAATTTGGGAGCGGTGGCCATGGTTCAAGAGGGAGTTCAGCAGCATAATAGTGTAAGAATGATTTGATATGAATTAGGTTAGGTCTAATGGTGTTTTTACAGGTGTAGCAACTAGTTTAGGCCCTTAGATTAACCCTAGAATCAATCTGGACCATCAAAACATGTCTCAGGCTTCAAAAATGAGTTCTGGGTCAAAACAGGCCGACCAGGCCGACCCGTAAGAGGGGGGAGGTCGACACTATGGTCGACCTGGGGGGTAGGTCGACCTGGGGTGTGTGTGTGTGGGGGGGGGGGGTAGGTCGACCCTCTGGTCCAGTGCTGCCTGAAAACTGCTGAAACTTGTACAGGCCATAACTTCTTCATCCGGACTCCGATTTTCGAAAACTCAGACTCTATTTCATGTAAAATTTCTGGACGAACGCAATGGCGTAACCCGTTTCCCCTGATTCTGACTTTAAAATTAAATTCTTCCTTGATTTCTTGTTTTAACATGTTATAAAAATACGGGTTGTTACATTCTCCCATCCTTAAAGGATTTCTTCCCCGAAATCTTCAAGTTAAGAAGAATGTGTCCTACCATCCAATCATCCATCTACTCAATCATCAATCACATGCATCCATTATCCTTAAGAGATTTCTAATGTTGTATGAACATATGCAGAAAATGTGTGTATATGTTCCTTATCTAATGCAAATGATCAGGCCTGATTGATCTTTTTAATGCAAAATATGTTTAGTGCCATGAGTCCAACATGTATGCAAATAGTCCGAGTCACATAAACACTATATGTGTGCACAAACATACATCCAAATGCAACGTCCACATGATAACATATTCAATTTCATTCATAAAAACACTCACGCATATGCAATATGAAAGGTGACGGAGCCGATCTAGTGTCTAAGGTGCGTGTATATGCATCCACGAGCAACCACTTGTAACCACTTGCAACCATCAATCATAACATGTCTCAAACACATGTTTACACCCAATTGTTCCTACCTAAAGATATAGCCGAACGATAGAAGCAAGTAAAAACTTTGAGCCCATTAGGCAATGTCAAAACTGGAAATCTACGCCACATATATACTGATTAGGAGAAAAACTCCCTAAGCACCAGCCCCGAAGACCGAAATCAACATCAGACTGATACCCAAAGAATTACTCAACCCAACGGATACCCTCAAGCCCCAACATGTATTACTAACAGATGATCCCTATGGGGTTTTGCAACAGAAATAGGGTTGAGAATAGGACCGAGAGGTTATACTTAAAAGATAGCATGCAAGTAAGCTCTATAGGAAAAGAGGGATCAAGGATATACTCTTAAAAAGAGATATGATGCGCGTGTCTAGTCTTCAATCTTCTAAGTCACATTTCCTTGAGCTTAACTCCATTGTGCTTTGACCGTCTTTAGCTTCACAATTTCGTAGCTTCTTAATTCCTATTTCCAAAATATGAGTTGGAACTCATTTCACTGTCGCCTCTCGTTCCACTTTCACTTATTCTTTTTCTAGTATACTCGGCTTAAACATAATTGCGTACTCATGGTTTCATGCAAGCTCTCCAAAATTCACTAGTGAATCTCGGATCTCGTTCACTTACTAGAAGGTATTCCACATAAATGAATCTTCTCTTGAAAACAAACAAATGCCAACCATGTTGCCAAATGTACTTACTAAGGTGATTTTCTATGACTCATGCATAAGCGAAATGAACCATTCGCCTTAGTGGCGAACACTACTCGAGCGGATCAATAAATGTATCAAGAGATTCTAGGTAACTAAGCATGGAAGAACCCTAAGGGTTACACTAGACTTCGAGGGCATTACTGGGGCAAGTCAAGAGTCTAACTACCCTCTTTCCATACTCGAGAATGGTATCATTTCTGGATAACCACTCCATCCCTAGAAACAACCCATAGCCCAAAAACATAAGCATTACTTCTAAACTCAACAGTTAGCATAGACATTCTCAAATCCAAATAAGTCATGAATAAATGAGCCGATTCGCTAACAGGATTTGAGAATAAAATGGGATCCTATACTACGCTAGTACTAAGGTGAAGAGACTCAACTATCAAAGCAGAATTAAAAGGATGCGATGTACAAAACAAAGTTCTCACGGTATGATAGAAAAGAGAAGCTAAACCTTTAACAGAAACGGTACCACCTCTCTTAGGTACGTTAGTAGTGAGAGCATACAATTGCCCTCTCGACGATCTTGTTCTTTGCCCTTGTCCTTGTCCTATAATACTTAATTACATGTCCCTTTTTACCATACTAAAGATATTCTCTCTTGTCATGGGTTTTTATTATTCTTTTTGGCCTCTTTCCTTTCACCTTTTTCCTCTTCGTGGATTAAGCCATATCAACAAGTTTCTCATCCTTAGACTTGTGTTCTTTATCCTCATTCCTACTATCCTTGTATAGCTTGTTGAAAAGTTTCTCGAAAGCTACTTCCATCGCACGACAACCCTACAAAGCTTGAGATAAGATTAGTCGCAATTAAAACTACTGCGGCTACAGATGGAAGTTGGACCCTACTTTGCCCTCCGACATATGTCGCATGCCTACAAACTATGGTGAAAAAGAAAGAGAGAAGAGACTCAAGGAGAGAATCAAAAGATAGTGCATATGGCTTTGGGGAATATGCCTTTCGTAAAACAAAACTTTTCTTTAGAAAAATGCTTCTTTGTAAATTTTTTGAAAATAATTTCAGAAGGTTTTTAAAAGCTTTTGCCCAGTCTGGTAACCTTCTTCTCTGATACCAAATGTAACACCACACCTCCGCTAGGGTCACTCACAAAGGGAATGCACTAGCTTTGGTGGAGCATTGTCTAGGTAAACATACACAAAAATATTACAAGATAGAACTTATAAAATAGCGGAAGAAGAACCAAATTTCATTGCTTTAAAATCCAGAAAGGTCTAAAGCCTTTTACATCAAAATGCCATTAAATCCATTACATCAAAATCTGTCTTGCAATAGTAATGAAGCATAAAACCATAGTAATAAATCATTCCCCAAGTAAAACAGTAAAGGAAGCCATAGCTAAGAGAAATCAAAGCCGTACATGAAAGAGCCTTGGAGCTTGGTAAGATCCGAACTAAGTTGTATTTCCACCCTGTGAACCTGGGAGGGGGGAAACGGAAGAAAAAGAGGCGAAACAAACCGGGTCAGTCATAAAGACTGAGTAAGTCCTAGTGACTTTCAGCATAAAAACAGGTAAGATAACATGGCATGAATAAACTGAAAGTAAACATAAGCATGACGACAAGATAAGCTACAGGCACGATAACTAAGAATAACATCATAGGATTTCTGTCATGTATAACATTGTAAGGTTCCCATTCAAGATGAGCTAAGTATAGTTTCGCAAGATTTCTATCAAGCATCACAAGATTTCTCTGCTTCACCATTAAAATGATATCTATTTGCTCTGCACCACCTAACTAGTGTCCCAACTAGTAATCTATATAAAATGATAAAATCATAACGTGATCCCAATCCTCGAAATTAAGGTTGCTTTCACGTGAACATCTATTTATTTATTACCTAGACCTAATCTAGGGTTTTCTATCGAGCGCTTCCTAGATTCAACCAGGATTTATGCTACCTAGGTCCAACCTAGGGATTATGCTACCTATTGAACACTTCTCGGATTTAGGGTTTATGCCACCTAGGTCCAACCTAGGGATTATGCTACCTACGTGTGTCATGCGGCCCCCAATGATTGTAGATACCTATGCTGGTCCCACCATGGGGTGTATGATGACCCATGATGGCGGCACGACGCAATTCTAGAATACATAGGTAATACTACTGATGCCCCTAGTACCCTGTTTGTCTGCTCCGAAGTGTGTGCACGCCCGCACTCCGTTAGGACCTACACTGTTGCACCCACCGTCGTCGCTTTAACGGCTTACAATCAGCCCAGTAATTGTGCCCCACCCTGCCTAGTTCCAGGGTACTGTGATACATCTAGTGGGTTACTGCTGAAATGGGTCCCCCTTACTAGGGTTTCCTACTGGTTAAGTTTGTTGGCCTATATATACAGATATTACCCACCTTCCTGTGATGTACTTATCCCGCCGATTCAAGCATGCTTATTAATGGTTAAGTTTGTGGGCCTATATTTACTAATATTACCCACCAACTCGATATGTGCTTAACCCTCTCCGTCCATCACGTTAAGTTGGTTAAGGGTTTTCTCTTGTTTTACTTAACCCTACCACACATCATGTTATATCGGTTAAGTGTTGTTTCTTGTGTTACTTAACCTTACCGCATGCCTTGTTATACTGGCTAAGTGTTCTCCCTTGTGTTAACTTAACCCCACCGCATGTCATGTCATATTGGTTAAGTGTACATTGACTTAGCCCACCTACTTATCATGTTGTAACGGTTAAGTGTTACCCTCTGTTGTTTACTTAACCTTACCACGCATCACGTTATATTGGTTAAGTGCATGTTAACTTAACCCCATCCACCAGTCATATTTAATGGTTAAGTGTCATTAGCCTAACCACGTTACTTAACCCACCCATTCATATCATATTGGTTGAGCCTACATTTATAAGTTTTACATGTTCTCAACTCATACCGGTTAGGTCCACATTTACATGTCAAATTTCCATGTCATCCCACCTAACCCTCTAACCATACCCACATATTATTATGGTTAGTATTCCTTAATTTATTCATTATGATGAACGAATCATGACCTCTCACATTAGATCGTGCATTTTGTGGTCACTGGATTTGCCGGGCGGTTCCGGGCAGATTTACACCACAAACTGGGTCTAACCTCGTGTCATCAACCGTTACGCCTACAATTTAGCCTTCGAACTCTCACATTAGACTGACACTTTGTGGCTACTGGATTTGCCGGGCGGTTCCGGGCATATTTACACCACAAACCGAGTCTAACCTCGTGTCAAACGTTCATTAATGGTCGTATTCCACCCAAAACCCCAATATCAGTTCATGTGTTTAACATATAGAAATGTTCATGATTCACGTTTTTTCCCCAAAACGTATTCCCAAATTATTATCATAATTCACTATAAGGTTATGCCAAGTTATAGCCTTTTATTTACAGTACAAGCTAACTGCCCAAAACCCAACTTAGGCGCGTTCATATTAAACTTTCTCCAAGTCATAAATTATCATATATGTTTCTTCTCCAAATTTTACATAATTAACATATGCCCAAGTTCTAGATTACATGTAAATTTTACATATGCCCAATTCGCACCAAATTTTCGTATTTTCAATTTATGTCGTTATACATGTATGCCAATTTTATGTCATTTTACCATATCAAGTTCTAGCCAAAATTACATTTATCAAGTTTCATACCCAATAAACCCAAATCATGATTCATGATGTAGTTATCTCAAACTATAACCTTTTTATTACAGTACATGTCAGTTGCCCAAGTTCATAATACATGTTTATACCAACTATCAAGTTTACGATTGCTCTCATGTTCAAATTCCCAATTCTACATATGCCTAATTAACATAAGCCCAATCTTTTGATTTAATTTACATAGTCCCAAACTCGTGATTTAATTTACACGCCAATTCATGTATGCCCAAACTTGCAATTTCAATTATATTGACAATACCCAAATATCCAATTTCATGTTAATGGTAGTAATACCCAAATATCCAATTTTTATGTTATGCCATCAATTCCACCAAACACATATATCCCACTAGGCAATATTACAATATTTCCCCCGTATACCATCGCACGTATATCGTAGTTTAGGGCTAGGTCCGAAATTGACCTAGGTTCATCAAAAGAAAATAAATAGGGGAAGGTAGAATTTTGCATAAAAATAAGATCAGAGAGAAAAACATCATCACAGGCATGAAGATTAAATATTAGTAATAATATCAATATGAATCAAGAAAACTGATTTACAACAGGCTGAATAGATCATAAACTAGACATGGGAATAAAGATAGACAAGTCTCAAAACTCAAGATCCAAGAAGCAACAGAAATAGATCGATAAACATACTTAAGTCCAATTTCACTTCATCACATGCCAATATTATATTTAAATATTTTAATCTGAAAATAACCAGAACTTACAGGGCATGGCTAACGAATTAAGAACTGAAATTGTCATAGAACGTTGTAGTAGTGTTGATTTATTGTTTGAACCATTGTTGAAGCTTTGTTCTTCGAATTGATTTGAGTTTGAATGCTTAAGCTTTAATTTAGGAGCGGAGGCCATGGTTCGAGAGGGAGTCCAGCAGCATAATAGTGTAAGAATGATTTGATATGAATTAGGTTAGGTCTAAGGGTGTTTTTATAGGTGTAGCAACTAGTTTAGGCTCTTAGATTAACCCTAGAATCAATCTGGACCATCAAAACATGTCTCAGGCTTCAAAAATGAGTTATGGGTCAAAACAGACCGACTGAGTCAACCTGTAAGGGGGGGGGGGGAGGTCGACACTATGGTCGACCTGGGGGTAGGTCGACCCTATGGTCGACCTGGGGGGGAGAGTAGGTCGACCCCCTGGTCCAGCGCTGCCTGAAAACTGCTGAAACTTGTACATGCCATAACTTCTTCATCCGGACTCCGATTTTCGAAAACTCAGACTCTATTTCATGTAAAATGTCGAGACGAACGCAATGGTGTAACCCGTTTCCCCTGGTTCTGAGTTTAAAATTTAATTCTGCCTTGATTTCTTGTTTTAACATGTTATAAAAATACGGGTTGTTACAGAAAGAGATATAACCACTAGAGTTACTAAAGGTAGAATGGAGTCATACAATGTTTGAGATATCTTAGTGATGTGGGGCCACCCTTTTGATGCAGCACTGTGTCTTCATGACTAGATTTGTCTTCATGACTTGATGTGTCTTCGTGACATTCCTCATGATTTGATCTGCCTTCATGACTTGGTTTTATCTTCATTACATGATAATTTGTTTTCGCAACCCTGAGATAGAGCACTCAATGCTTAATGACCTCAGTTTATCTTTTGACTCTAAAATATCTTCTATTGATCTGTCCAAGACGAAATTCGCAGGGAACTGAATTCCTATGGATGAGGATGTTTTCTCGGGGATTAAGACGGAACCATTGTGTATCTGCGATTCATGAATAATCAACATATCAATATCACATTGGTACTTTGCGTATCTGTTTTTAAAGGATTTTTTGAAATATTTTTCATTGGAAGTTGAAGCAAGGATATATGGAGTACTTGGAGATTTTAGTCGTGCGCCTGGCCAGCGTATGCCTAACATCTGTGAGAACGACAACAAACTTGTCAAACTTCTAGCTATCAAGTATTTTCAAATCAATAATTTGACTAAATAAGTTAAGAAAGAGAGTTTTTGAAGCATTTTCGAGTACATAGCTTTAAAGTAAAATACAAATATTTTCAACACTAATTTCGTGTTATGTTAAAAAAGCTATCAAAGATTTTGGATATTTTCAAGTCAAAAAAAATGTAACTTGAAGAAGAAATGGTATTTACACTCTTCAATGAGTGTTGAGAAAGATTATATGGATTGAATGAAAAGAGATTGGGTTGAGACCTATTACGATGCAATGATGGATAAGTAACATTGGCAGATGAGGTTTATAAGAAATTTGGAATGATTTGTGATACATAAAATCTGACTAATGCAGAAATAGAAATTTAAACAAGAATGGTTTTAGAAAGAAATTATAGGATTTTGAATTCCTTAGAATATAAGATAGAGTGAGAAATTGGGAGATATCTCAAACAATTTGAGATAGAAATTTATCTAATTTTTTTTAATATGGTTCAAAAAGTATGAAAATAAATGAATTCATTTTTCGAGTTAATCGAATATAGTGAATATACAAAGCGGATCGAGATTTAAATTAGTTGTGAAAATTTCACTTAAATATGAAAATTCGAAGTATACATTGGGATAATTATAACAATCTCTCCTTTTCGAGGATGAAAAATTTTAAAGGAGGGAAGACTGTAACGTCCCAGAAATTTCGACAATTAGGATGTCGAATTAATTAAAGATTTAACTATAAACACTAAATTTTTATATTGATCTTGAGTTGGAAATTAAAGATCGAATATATGGTTTGTATATGAACCGAACTCGATATTTAATTTAATTTGGTTGATTGAGAATAAAATAATCCTTGTTGAATATTTGAATTGAATTTTATCGGATATTTGAATTGGATTTACGATTCAATTTTAGAACGAAACGGAATTGTTGATGAACGAATGGAATTAAATCAGAGAATGGTTAAATAATTTAAAAATAACATCATACGTGAACAAAGTCGAATTACAACCAGAATAATTTTATTGAATTCGGAGCACCGAAATATGGAGGTACGTCAAATTTCGTTGCGTTGGGAAGTAGTGTTCACGGTACGAATGTGGAGTGTCCAACAATTGTGTACGGTATGGGTTAATATTAATTAAATTAATATAACTTACCCTACATATTACCTCCCTCAGTATTTCACGCACCTACCTACATTTGATCGTCACCCCTACCCTAACCTATATGACATTACTTCGTTCTTATCTTCATCCGTTCGCCCTCTATAAAAATCACCCCTCGTTTCGCTTTTTCTTCAAAGAAAATCGTTCCTCCTTTTCTAATTTTCAATGTTTGAGGCCAAATTCCTCTCTTTCCCCAAAGAAAAACTTTATTCTTTCCTCCCAAATTGACTGCCACTTCCATCGTTCTTTTTCCCTTTTATCGGCTGAAGTTTTCCCCTTTATCCAAATCGAAATCAAATCCCATCCCAATTGAGTTCCAGCAGATCGAAAACCTAGTTTCCCTTGGATCAAAGGTTGCAGCTTCATCGGATCGAAGCTCCACATTGGAGCTAGCACACGCACCACCGTTGAAGCCACCATCTCGCTGCCTCTACCACTCAGATCAGCACGTCACATCGCCGGTTCAAGTCGAGCGCCTAATTCGAATTCCTGGAACCAGTTGTCATCGCCTACAAATCCAAGTTGCCGATAACATCGGTTTCAAACCCAGGTCGTGTTTTATGGTGAGTTATCTCACTCACGGTTTATTTTAATTCAAGTATTTTAACTACAATATAAATTGAATTAAACTAGTTAGAGTTGGGTTTGAATTGTTGCGGGCCGCTAATCTCTGGTTAAAAACAGCTTGATGGTTTACCCTAACTGTTTTATGTTATGTCGGCCACCTGTATACCCTGTTGAAATATGAGAACATGAATATTGATCTGTGACCCGTCTCTCCACTTTGTTCTAAACGTAAAATTTGCATTTGTGCTGCCTGTATAATCCAAATGTATAAGTATATATGTATGTGTATACGTGTATATTTATGCATTTAGACTAGTGATTTGAGCCACTACTTACTATTTCTATGCACATGTTTGTGTTAGCCTTGAATGTGTGTAACGCTGGAACATTTGAATGGCAGTAAGCCAAACTTAGTAGCATATATACTGCTAGTAAACCCTTAAATTTCCTTTCTTTAAAATATAATTCAAGGCTGTGACTGTGTCAAATGAATATATATATATATATATATATATATATTTTTGCAGTCAGCTGCTAATGATTATGTCGTATAACCATCTTGTGAGTTTCTCCCCATAATTAACTGCATTTTTAGTATGTCAAATTTACACATAACCTTGGACATGAACACATGCATATCGAAGGACTGAACTATTTTTGAAGTATAGTATTGGTATATATATTGTTTCTTGTTACCACATGGCAGGATACTATTTCATGTTTAGGATCTTATGCCATGATCAACGATGATGTCATTTGAACGTTAAGATAGGAAACAAAAATGAGGATAATTGAATATGCAAGACATAGCAAAAAGATAACATAATGTCCTGGCATATATACGTATGAACTTGAGTTTTACCCAATCCTTACATTACTATTCTTGTTATGTTATTAGACTCGGTATATATAGACATATACCCTTAACAATCAAATTATGCACCACCGACTCAATTATAGCGTTTGAACTGATAACGTTTGGTATCTATATAGTCCAATAGTAGAACTACATATATATACTCAAACAGAAAAGATATGTAAATATAGTAAGTTAATCATGCTCAAGACAGAGGATCTAAAATCTATAACAAAGTAGTAAATGTTGTTGCATAAAAAAATGTCTATGCCATGATCATGTGAATTTGCTGCTTTGCAATACTGAATTTGTGCGTTCTCATGACTTGTGAACTGATTTGTTTGGGCCGCACGCACATGACACACATACTTCTGTAATATACGCCAGGAAGTAATATGTTATATCCCATGGCCATTGTATAAGCCTGGACTGGGAAGCATATAAGAGTAGTGAGTACACTATTGTTTCACTTTAAATCTATTACACACTAGTATACACACACACACATTATACATTCTCGCTTCTAAACATGGTTAGTACTTATGGCTATGTCAAGCATTGTTACTGAAAGTTAAAAGCAATCTGATTCTATTTAAAATTGGCTACACTTGCCTTGCTTTACATGTTTCATATTGAAGTATGCTTAGTTTGGACCTTTTTAACATAAAAAGTAGTAGTATACTATTCCTATTCAGTTCTGACCTTCACATTGAATATCAAACGTGTATCTTGCGCTATATAATAGTATTGTTGCATGGATATATATGTTGCAACATTAATAATTTGCAGGTTTTATTTTATGTTAATTATTATTCACGGTTCATAAAAGCAAGAATGAGGATTCTTACATGGTATCAATGATGTTTTGGCAGTTTATAAGTTATTACAATGGAACCTCTGAACTAGTGATTCAAACTCATTTTGCACGTCTGCCTCTTTTGAAATTTTCATATATAGTAATAATGTAAATATTTTGTAATAAAGAGAGAGTAAGCACTTGAAATCCAAGCACACTCTTCACTTGTTCGACCTAACTTGTTAACAAAAACGAAGTTGAGATGCCGTTTTACGATTGTTGATATCGATTATAGAATTCATTTCATATTTGCACTATGTTTCTACCAAAACAGCTGGCCAAGCTGGAGGAGTTTGTGACGATAACATGACTTTTGTTTGAAGTTTTGATTAGTAACGGACTCAAATTTCATAGTGACGACCCAAATTTGTGTTAACTCATTCGTGTAATATTTAAAAGTAAATTATCCATTTGTAAATATTTCTTTAAAAGCTTGCATTTGTCTTGTAAATATTTTCTAATCTTGCTTTTTGTAAATATTTTTGCATTTAACATTTGGATTTTGTGGGTAGTATCAGCAGAAAACCCTCACGAGACAAAACTCGTACTACTGGGAACACCCATAGATTTAACGGCTTGTTGCAAACACTCAATGCAATCGTGCTCCCTACGAAAATGGATTTATCTTAGTTTTTTTTCTTTTTTTTTTCATTCGAGCACGAATTAAAAGATAAGTGTGAGGGTATTTGATGTGCACGTAAAAATGCACATTTATATTCACATATTTATTCTTGTTTAATTAATTAAATAAACATTTTTGGATATTTTATTTGATCAAACCATATTTTAAATATTTTCAGAATAATCACTCATTTTGGGAAAAAGTGGTCACTTGTGCATGTTTTAATTTGTGAAATCTTTTACTTGTTCCTTGTGTTTATCTCTTGTAGGAATTTTGGAGCTAAAAGGATATATACACATGAAGAGATGAGGGAATGCATGCATTTTTACAAAAGGAGGCAAAGAATTAATCAATTTTATGGATAGAGGAGGCCCACACCTTTCAATTAACCCATTTGCTCTTAAGCTTCATATTAAAGACTAAGAAAAAAGGTTTCATGCATTCTACATGACTCATTAGTGGCTAATGGCAATTAGAAGCTACATGAATGGACATTTTGGGGATTTCCCAATGAAAGTGATTAGGTTTTTAGTCTTTTTTGATCATGTATATATACCCCTTTGTTTCATGTATTTCAGAATCTTCTTTTTAGAAAATAAAAGTGTAATTGATCAAATAAACAAAAATGGCTTCCAAGCCAATTTCTTTTATGTCTCTCTCATATCTCTTTCAATTTCTATGCTCTACTTTATGTTAGTAGTTTAGATTTTCTTTTCTCAAGTAGTGTAATTTTCTTTTATGCAATTTGAATAGATTTTCCTTTATTTAGTTCTCTATTTTTGTTGTTTGTCAAAGTTGAAATCTATTGGTGCTGAAATAATCACGCAAATGAGGAGCTAAACCCCTACAATTTTGGGGGTGATGAAGTTTTTCCTCTTAATTAATGTAGATTCAACATGAATTTGTATGAATGATCTCTTTGGGTTTAATGGAAATGGATGTTTTTGTATATTTGGGTTTCATATTGAATTTAATAGCCTCTTTTGTTGATTTCATAACATTGAGGCTATGTTTATGACATATACAACAAATTTCCTCTTAATCTAAGTTTAAGTTGAAATTTGATGATATATATAACTAACCAATAGTAAATAGATCATACTTAAATTAGATTTTATTTTCATTTCGATGGCATGTTTCATAAGAGTTACAAAGTTAGATTAATTGTGTATTATAGTTTGATAGCTTATTTTGTGTTAATTATTAGCGCAAATAAGTTATGCTTATGATAATTACAGAATCAATCTTACTTAGGTTATTTGAGAGATCTTTGTGCTATTTTATGTTGAACAATGTTGAAAGAGAGAAAAGTGAAGTTGCCTCTAAATTGGTTTTAATCTCATAGTTTTAATCTGCACTTTAGTTTACCTTTTTTAGTACTTGATCACAATCCAAATTTTGGTTTAATTTGACTGAATAAGATTGAAATTATTTCTTTCCCTACGGATCGACTCGTATTCGCCACGTAATAACAATTGTACGCCGTGCGCTTACGATTTATTATTAAAATATTTTGTTGACGGTTTTCTAATTCGATAGAAAATCCGTTTGCAAATAATAAAGGACAATAGTATACTATTCCTATTTAGTTCTTACCTTTGCATTGGATATCAAACGTGTATCTTGCGCTATATAATAGTACTGTTGCATGGACCACATGATATATATGTTGCAAAATTAATAATTTGCAGGTTTTATTTTATGTTAATTATTATTCACGGTTCATAAAAGCAAGAATGAGGATTCTTACATGGTATCAATGATGTATTGGCAGTTTATAAGTTATTACAATGGAACCTCTGAACTAGTGATTCAAACTCATTTTGCACATCTTCCTCTTTTGAAATTTTCATATATGAGTCATTGGTCTGAAAATATGGATTCCCATCTCAGATGCACCAATGCCACATGTTAAATTTCCTTCTGACAGGGAATTGTAAGCACCCTTGATTTTTTTTTAGATAAGCATACATGTGTATGTATGCTCAGGTAGGGATATGTTAGAAAAAAAGGGGTACATCTCATTTATGTATATACCATCTAATAATTGGCACTGACTTGTTCCGGTGCTGTGCTACGTTCTTGTTGTCTTTAGACTTTGTTTGTACACTTAGCCACATTGTAAATTACTGTTATGTATGGGATAACTTGGCCACACTTTAAATAAACTGCATAGGTTACCCCTGTTTGAACTATATAGGTGTATTCTTATATATGTGAATGTTAAACTACATAGGTTACCACCGTTTATTTGCATGTGCTATACGAATGCGAGATGCTGAGGCAGTGTACTCATGCATATTACCTATACATGAGTGCATATGTATGCTCCTGCGTTCGCTCCCCACGGAAAAGTATAGCTGATATGAATATATACTACACTTGTTATTTTACATATGACCTCTATGTTGAGAATTTTGGATTAACTAAAATATTTCAGTTTATACTGAAATTATTTTACTTGAACTGTGATTAATCCCGACTCGAAGGTTTTATGTTTTTGCATGAAATTCTCGGGTCAGACCCAAACAGTATAGATTTAAAGATTTCAGCTTAGGATTCGAAGATTGACAAAGTTGGGGATTACAGGAGACGCGCACTCCGAAGATTTATTTTAAAACAGTAAATATTTCTTTTGTATTCAAATTTTATTTTAATGTCGTTGTATATAAAAAGGTTTTGTATTTAAAAATTTTGATTATAAATAAAAGTTTTATTTTGCTATTCAATATTGTGTTATTATTTATTCTATATTTCTGTGTTGATTCTATTTTTAACACGGTAAGCTAAATAACGAACCGTCGATTTCGACATTTTAGATTGGTAGAGATACCTATTTGAAGCGGTCCAAAAGGCGGGACGTTACAAACACGGATGAACTAAAGGCCAAATAATGAGTACATATATAATTAGATACTAAAATAACAGTACTTGTGTCAGTATAATTGGCACATTGTACGTTTGTTGGAGCCGCTTATTAAATTGAACACGTAGTTAGTTTGAAAAAAACCAGTTCTGTTAATAAATTCATTCCTGCCAGCTGCCTATTTATATATATGCTTGCCTGGTTTTCATTTTGTAGGCGAAGGTTCAAATAATGGTGGATGCAGGAAACATAGCTGAGACAGATGCACTTGTTTCTGGTTGGAAGAGTCACACGCGGAACTGGCTTGTAGGAAGGTGAGGTAAAATGGCCGAAAAGTCTCCAACAACTCCGTGTTCTTCGGACAGTTATGTGCAAGAGCTGACCCAAAAAATAAGGCAAGAGCTTGAGGCGGATTTGGCAGAAAAGGTGAACAGAAAAGTGAAAGAGAACGTGTCATGGGTGTTAAAAAAGATAGGTGAAGCCAATCCAGATCTTAATTTAGACGTCGGAGACTTTTGTGCCACCACAACAAGTGATGAAGATGACATTGTTATCCCTGTAACCCCGGCAACTAACTGAAGTATTTGGATGCTATGCGTTAGCACTTGTGATATATACTGTTCTTTTAAATTACGACACCTGTGGTATGTGTTCGGGATGGCACTTGTGGTATGTTTGGATGATGGCACTTGCGGTATGTGTTGGTGATGACACTTTTTAGTTGGTATATATAATTGGTTGGTCTGACTGTGGTTATGAATGTTTTGGGATGATTTATTATATGAATATTTTGGTATATATGTATAAACGTGGTACATTGTTTTGGATTGAATATATGTAGTGCAGAATTTGTAATTACAGGGTTGTATTACAGCTGCATTTGATTTTTTTTTTGGTGTTGCATTTGATTTTTTTACCATTGCAGTTGATGTTTTCTGGTGTTGCAGTACAGTATTGTGGTGTCACATCAAATGGCACTGTGGTGTTGCATTAGACTGTGCTGTGGTGTTGCATTAGACTGTGCTGTGGTGTTGCATTAAGTGTAATATTATTAATTCCACAATGGTACGACACGTGGGGCATACAGCTTACGTGGCGCCACGTGGATAACCGACGTGGCATGTGACACATGTGCAGCTGACGTGGAGAGATGACATGGCGTGTGACACGTCGGCAGCTGACGTGGAAAGTCCATGTGGACCCCACTACCATGACCTAGAAGCCAGGCTCTGGCTTCTACTTAAGGCAACGTTGCATGTTGTTGCATTACGTGCATATACTGTTGCAATAGGGTTATAATGCAACACTTTCTTTCCGTTGCCGTAGATGGGAAAAATCGTTGCATTAGATGGCTAATGCAACGGCCGCGGATGCCACTCTCCCTGGGTGTTGCCTATTTGAAAAACTGGCCTACATCAAAGCTTTTTTGATCTACGACCACAGAAAAATAGTGTCGAATATGCCCACTTTTGTAGTAGTGCTTGTCAATGAATCCACACTTTTTTCAGTTTGAAGTTGTATACAATTAGTTTATGTTATTTTGTATGTTGATTCACTGAAATGTTCTTCGAGCAGCTATTGGGTTCACTACGCCATAGATGGCCTATCACAACGAAAATCCAAGGTGTTGCTAGCTACAATGTAACGATAGGTATGCTGATTTTTGTTTATTGCAACACACGCTTCAAAGTGTTACCATAGAAAATCCAAGATGTTGCAGTAGCCACATGAATAAATTTATCAATCTGGATGATTACGATCGAATGGTCCACGTTAGCAATCCGCGTGAAATAATCTTTAACGTGGGAAGCAAAAACAAAAAACAAAGCGGCAAAAGACTTAGCAAAATTTTCAAGGGTTTCAATTGAAAACTTAACAAAATACGCCGCCGCTCAACCTGTCAAAGAATCTCACTCGCAATTTCAATTAGGGCTAAAAGTTAAAGTTTACAAGCTTAACTGGGGTTCGATTATAGCAAGTTCGAGTTCGAGTTCAAGTTCAATTCGGGCGTCGGTGTTTCAATTAGGTCTTCAACTGGGTTTCGTTTGGGCCTCAAATTTCAGTTAAGGCTTCGATTTAATCCGCTGCTTAAGGTATCACTCAATGTATATTTCAAGTGTTTCCTAATTTAATTGTTGTGTTGCCTAATTTACGGATTTACCTATGTATTCAGGTGTAATCATATTCCTTATTTTATTATTATGCTTACTTTTATAACAAACTTATGTTGAGCAGTGCTTATATAATATTATTGTGTTTTTTTTCTTATAGTCATGGCTATATAATATTTGTGTATAAATTAGTGATGAACGAGGAAAAAATATGGGTAGAACTTCCTAAGTTCAGATGGTTGCATGTTATTTGTATGTAAATTTAGGCCTCGATTACCAAAGAATACATGCATGTCCAAATGACTGCATGCTATATTGGGCAAAAAATGAAAAAGAAAATAACTGTAAAAATTGTGGCATTTCGAGGAAAATAACTGCATGCTATTTAAGTAAGAAAATGTTGTTTCTGCCTTGATTAAATGTTGTAACTGATATATCATATTTGTGGCTTCTTTCTGTACCTTTTTTAATGTTTTTGCCTATATTACATGTTAGTGAAGTGGCTGTTTTATTTTATAATGCGCTTGGTTTATTTTATTTTGTAATTATTTCAATCTAATGTTAATTTATCCATTTTGTGTAGGATGGAGGCAGATCTTAGGTTCCACCACAAGGGAAAATTTAGGAAGAATGGATATGTTGGTGGAGAAGGGGTTATTGTCAAGGGAGTTGATCTGGATAGGTTTTTGTACACAGTACTGATGGAGTTTATCAAGGAAGAGCTAGAGTACACCGAAATTGGAGGAATATATGCATGGAAAGGTCCAACGAGTGGGTGGAAATTGGTGGCTGATGATGTAGAGCTGTTGTTTATGATGTAAATAAAAAATAATGGTGATTACATTGATTTCTATGTCGACACTATCGTCGATGATAGTACCGAGCCAATTATACAAATGCAGCCATATGTCATTGTACGCCAAAGGAAGAATATGTTTCCAGGTATAAACATGTCTTCTCATTTATACTATTTTGACGAATTTTATCATTTTGCTGAATATGTTTTTCATTTAGGACTTTTTTGATTTTTAGTGCACTTAGTAGAATAATAAAGAACTTGTATGTTGCCGCTACGAAATCACAGAAACGGCAGTTTGTCACCGCTCACCATCTGCAACAAGTAGCAAAAAAGAAGCAGCAGACTGATCAAATCTTTACTCCTAGAAAGTCGACATGGCTAAACAATGCCCAAGTGATCGGCGAAGATGCTGTGAGTCCACCTATCAACAAGAAGCAGACTAAAATTTTACTCCTAGAAAATCGGGACAGCTAAATAGTCCAGTTACGAACAATCCAGAAGTGATCAACAAAACTGCTGCGAGTTTTATGAACAATAAAAAGGTGGTCAGCAGGAAGTCAACTAGAGTCAGTAGTTCGATGAAGTTACCAGAGAAGGAAAAGCCAACTGAAGTCAGCGATGTAACTTTGAATATCAACTCGGCAGGTGTTAGGAGTAAATTGAATTTCAATAATTCTCCATTTGATGAAGAGGAAAATATAGATGAAAATGAGTTTCTAGTAAGAAGACTATAATCTGATCTTCTAATATATGATCTACATATTTTGCTAATATTTACAATAATGTCTTGTTTAATTATTTTCAGAATGATGATCTATCACCTCCACCGCTTATAGAATACGAAAGGGAGGGAGACAAAAATGTCTCACATAAGAATAGAGTTTTTGAAAAACTTGGGATGCCTAAATTATTTTCTGGAATGAGAAATGAATTTGGAAAAAATAAAGCAAAATCAAAGATGCTTGATGAGGAAAGTGAAGATTATTTTCCAAAAGAAGATGATACTTCAAAAAATCAAGGAAAGATGCGTTATAGCTGAAGATTAAATTTTACGTTGCTAATTATAGAATAGCTTCATTATTTTTTATTTTATTGTTTTTGTGTGCGTATTTTAAAGAACAAAAAAAGTTAGGGTTACAAAGCCTCAGACTGGACCAACAACTCGTTCACGAGCCAATGTTGAATCTGCAACTGATAACACTACTACAAAAGTGGGAATATTCGACACTATTTTACTGTGGCCGTAGATCAAAAAAGCGTTGCAGTAGCCCCTTTTTTCAAATAGGCAACACCAGGGGGCGTGGCATCCGCGGCCGTTGCATTAGCCATCTAAGGCAACGCTTTAGCACATCTACTGCCACAGAAAGAAAGTGTTGCGTTGTAGACGTAATGCAACACTAATTGTACATAATGCAACATTATTCAGCGTTGCTTGAAAATTAGTTAGATCCTGGGTACCAGGTCACGATAGCGGCGGCCACGTCAGCTTTCCATGTCAGCTGCCACCGTGTCACACGACACGTCAGATCTCCACGTCAGCTGCACACGTGTCACATGCCATGTCAGCTGTGGCGTTTACGTGCCACGTGGACTTACTACTGTTTTACGTAATGCAACATCACTGTGTTATGGAATGCGACACCATTATCTTGAAACACGACATCAGGAAAAAAGCAAATGCAACAGTAAAAGAAGGCAAATACAACGCTTTAATTATAAATTTTGCAATATCAGTTTTTTACATAGAAGAAACACATCCGCTACATTCATCATCACATTCAAACCTTCAATACATACCGCCTTCAATACATCCGATCAAATATATAACACATACGATCAAATACATAATTTAAAAGTAGTAAAAGTGCCAACACATACCACCTTCAATACAAGTGCCAATAAATACGATTAGTGTGCATTCTACAAAGTAGCAATGCCATGAACCAGAAACTGTATCTCTATGTCATTTCAGGTCCTCCACTTGCCGGCTGTATCTCCCCACGTCATTTCAGATCCAGCAATTTGAATTTACAAGTTATTAATTTGATAAGTGCATATGTGCTGTGTGCATGCATCTGTGCATTTGGCCATCTAATTAACTTATAAATCTTAGTGAGTTACGCATACAATTATAACAGTTGACCAATCAGCATTGGTCACTACGTGCCACCTCATCAGAAATAGAATTGAGTATGCTTCGTCTTCTGTGCAAGCATTTCCAGTTCACATATCTGCCTGACACCATTCATTGGGTCCCTCGCACATCCTTTCCAGCGTCAGAACATCATCTCCTCCATATCCCCTAAACCCCAATCTTCGAAATTTTAAAAAGAAACAAAAACAATGGACTCGTCTCTATACATCACAGCCACTGTTATTAAGGGACATTGGAATTTCGAAGCTGTGCAAGACATTCTTAAGGTGGCTCTCAATCATAATTCGTGGCCTATACGGGTAATACCCAACAACTCTTTTCTAGTATCATGCCCATCGTACAGAATTCTTGATCATGCCCTAATGTTGAAAGTTTTTACAAAACCTGGTGGTGCTATTTACCTGCAATCATGGTCTGATGAAGAATTTGAGCCCTCACCAGCATTAGAAGTGGAATCATGGGCTAAAGTTGATGGCTTTCCCGAGTTTCTAAAGAGTAATGTTCCTGCTGTTGAAGAAGTAATGAAGCCAATGGGACGTGTGCTTGCAATTGACGACTGTTACTGGTCTCAGTATGACCATACATCTTTCTACCTGAAAATGCAATTTTATGAAGACATTGGCAATATAAACACTTTTGCTGCTCAAATCAATAACAAGGTTTACTTCATTAAGGTTCAGCGTTGTACCCATGCTCATCCTGGAACAAGGCCTGAACTTCTTTTTGTGAGCAATAGGGAGGAAGAGGTGGTTCCATGTTTGCATCATTACGGATGGGAATGGGAAATGGATTCAGATGAAAGATTTAATGCAATGATACAAGAAGCTGCTGAGCTACCCCCCTTGCCAAGCTTATTTCCGGAAGCCGCCCATGACATACATGTTGATAACCAAGCCCCAATGAACCAGAGGAATGATCAGTGGGTAGATATAGAAGTTGATCAGGAATTTGACTGGCCAAACTACCTCACCCCTTGTCCAGATGCTGTGGGTCCATCACATGCGGCTGCTCACTTCGGACCGGCTCTCCCACAGCCGCAAAGCCCTAACGAATCAGTTGGAAGTTCCACTGCCCCGCAACCCTGATCTGGTATGAATTGATGCTACTATAATTTCATTTTTTGGATGTGTATATATTAAGTTAACTTTATGATACTTTTGGATGTGGATGTGTATGTTATTTTTTGGATGTGTATGGTATGAACTGATCAATGCTGCCTTATTATACTTGTGCGTGTATGGTATGAACTGATCGATGCTGCCTTATGATACTTGTGCGTGTATGGTATGAACTAATGTGTATTGTATGGACTAATGCTGCCTTATAATACTTGTGCGTGCGTGTTAGATACGGGTATTTGTATCACAAAACCGCAGTGCGACACATGTATTTGTATCACAAAACCTCAAGCATACAGTTGTATGTCATTTTTTGGATGTGTATGGTATGAACTGATGCAAAACTGAGCATATGTTTCCAAAATCGAAACATTGAAATTGGTAGTTTCCAAAATCAAATGGAAAATACCTGTGCATGTTATAAGATACGGGTGAACGACTCGTCCGGATCGGGAAATTGTTAGCCTCAAGCACACCGCAGTGCAAACACACCGCATTACTACACATGTATATGTATCACAAAACCTCAAGCATACAATTATATGTCAGTGTAAATGAACGCAAAGTGCAAATCACTTTCGACTGTACAGTCCACATTCCTTAACTAGCTCGATCTCTATAATAAACCAATGTCTTTTTCATGCCAATAGCCCGGTTCTCATGGTTTATTGCTGGGTACAATTTTCGAATAAATCTCAGCATAATCCCAAATCAATGGTCAAAGCGCAACTAATTACTCATAATCTAATATTTCATCGACTAATCACTCATAAGCGAACGGGTTTCCCTAAGTTTGGGATGTCCAAGCAACTAATTACTCATAAGCGAATGGGTTTTCCAAAGTGTAACAAATGAACTACTTACTAATTACTCATAATCCAATCAATAATAAGCGTAACTAATTCACAGTGCTATACAAACTGAACCTGAGTGAAAAAACTGGCGATGTCAATGCCCTGAGCAATCAAAGCTAGAAAGCATTTCAAAGCTTCAACCTTTTCAGAATAGAATTTGCTGTCGAGGAGAGGAGTGATACTGACGTGAATTTAGGTTTAAATTTTTGTCAATAGTAAAAAGGGGGAAAACGATTAGATGATAGAGAAGAAAACAATTTCGTGAAGGGAGAAGATCGTGCCAAAATTTCGTCAAAATAATGCAATGACGTGGCTGTCAATGATTGGATGATGGCTATCGTTAAGATCATCAGACCAACAGATGGTTTGAACCGTTGGATTAATCTTGCATCTACGGTTGGGGTTTTAATATATTGATAAGGCGGATCGCTAAGCAGGATTATATATATGTAATGCTACGCTTTTAACTGGTGTTGCACGTCAAAACACTAGAATTCCCACCGCAACAGTGCATTCACATATAATGCAACAACATATGAATATTGTTGCAGAAGATCAAAGAAAGCATAGCTTTCGCCACACTTTTCATGCAACGCACACAAATTAGTGTCGAATATGCCCACTTTTGTAGTAGTGTAAGAATGCAACTCTGAAGGTAAGGGAAGTACCAGTTCCTACGCAATCTGATTGTCCATCATGTAGCGTTGAGTTACCACACAATGAAGGAATAGGAACAATGTTGGCTTATTTGGCTATGTGAGAACGCCATAAGATTAACAACAGTGGAAGTGGAAGTGCAAGGAATAAGGCTGTTGTCGGAAATGTCCCGACAAATATTGAAAATGAAGAAGATGAAGTAGAAGAAGATGAAGGTAGTATTTGATTGAGTTCTGATTTTAATAGTTTAAGTTCTCATTTATGTTTTTCCTAGCCGTCTCATTACTATTGTATGTACTTTTAACAGTAGTCGGAGCTCCCAGAAGGCACAGGGGAAAAACAAAGATGGATAAAGTTCATCCAAGGCCATATGACAAAAGAATTGTAATCCAAATGAATGATCGGGGCCAACCTATTTTAGAGATGACCAAGTAATGACTGAACTGAGTTATTTTTTAGGAACACTGAAGAGGAGTGTTCCACTTACTTACAAGTCTTGCTTTGATGTTCCTGCAAGTTTGAAAGATACGCTATGGAGCTATGTGAAGGTAATTTGCAAACTTAGCTGAATTTTACATAAATATATGAAACTTGTCACAAAAGTAGCATGACTGTTCCTTTTAATTTTTGATTTGTATTTAAGCAACGGTACATATTCCGAATGAATGTGAATATTGGGCTTTGAGATCAATTCATGACGCTTGGAGGCGGTACAAGAGTCGTATTAAAAAGGCACATTATACGGCTTATGAAACAGATGAAGTGAGGCTTGAAAATAGGTCGGATGAAATTTCACTCTAGGATTTCAAAGTACTCTTGCAGTTTTGGGGAGATGAAAAGTTCAGGTATAATTTTAAGTTTAATCACAGAAATATTTCCCTTTTTATTCATTCAAATCAGTCAGACAAACATTTTTATTTCATGTGGTTTTGTAGTCCAAGGCCCTAACAAATTCTACAAATCGGAAATCATATACTAACACACAAACTGCTAGTCCAAAACTTTTTACCAAATTCAGCATAAGATGGTATGCATTTTGCTTATTTTTATGGTTGGCTAATTTAACAATATAGGTCATATGGAGGTATGCTTCTTTAACTAGAATGCAATATTCTTGTTTAACTTGTGAATAAACTACATATCCTTGTTTAACTTGTTTAGTAATATTAGTGATATATGTTCTGGAACAATTGGTTTGATATCTTTTTACTATCTAATGTTTTTTGTATCAGTCCAATGAGTCAGATGGAGAATTTTATGTTAAACGGAAAGAAGGAAAGGTGTACAATACCGATGCTTCAATAATGAACTACATAATTGTAACAATTTTGTCTTCTCTTCAATCAGGTGTCAAAAAAAATGGTTCATTTTGCACATGATCATTATTATAGTAGAATTAGATCCTGTTTTGTCGAAATTGATAGCAGGATCATAACAATGGGTGTGACCTTTTACTTTGAGTTTCAGTGTGTTATATGTAACAATTCATATTTAAGAAACTTGTTTAAAAATTGTTAATTTTATTTAATGTCACATTTTAAAACTGCTTTATTTTGCAGGAGAAGATTGAAAAAGCAATTGGTGAAGGAGATAGTGATGGAGTTGTTCATGAACTTGTTTATGATGGAAAGGTCGCACGGTCCATCATGGCTTATAGGATGACACACAAAGTCTCCAAAAGTTTCAAAAGCTGCTCCAACAACAGGCACGTACATATAGGAGCTGGCAACAAAGTTAAGGGAAGATATAGCCGATGAAGTCGAAGCAAAGGTGAACAAGATGGTCCAAAATGAATTTGATGCAAAGGTGAACGAAAAAGTTCAGGAGAACTTGACAAGGATGCTTAAGAAATTAGGTGAAGCAAACCCTGATATGCACATTGATATTGGGGATCTTTGTGCGACAGTTTGCTATGAATGCACTGAAACCGAAAGCAGTGAACGCAGTGGAGGCTCGCACTCTTATTCATTGATATCGGGGATCTTTGTGCAACTGCAGTGAACATGAATTAATATTTAGTACGTACTAGCTGTGTTTGTAAGTATGCTCTGTGAACATGATTTTTCAGGCTATGTTTGTAAGTATGTTTGTAAGTACTATTTGTGTTGCTTGTGAATCCGAGATAAGAAATAGTTTAATTTAGTGTGATGTTAAATTCTGTAATGTTGCAGTATGTGATTTAATGATGTCATGGCTCTTATATAATGTTGTTGTATGTGATGTCAAATGTTACCATTGCTATGATATGGTGTTGCCAATGGATGGTAAAAGTGTTGCATAGATTAATGCATGTGGGCCACACAATAGGATTCTGTGAACCCGGGCTACAGCCACAACAAGATTCCGTGAATCCGGGTTATAGATTTTAGTGGGCCCCACATTTATGTAAATTTAGTACATGCGGCAACACCTGTGCTGATGTTGCCTTAGGGTCACGAAGATGTTGCCTTTGACTCTAAAGCAACGCGGCAAAGGGTAACCCTGAAAAAGTGTTGTCAGAGATCATTTTTGGCCTATACCAACATTTTTTGGCACCTCCTGCATTACTTCTCTGGTGTTGTAGTATGCAATATATGGCGTAGTGGTTGTTAATAAATTTAATAACACAGAACTTTCCTAATGTAGTGTGGTTGTGCACAATTAGACCATCGACCTTATATGAGCTGCATGTTCTAAACAACTGCTCAGGTTTGTTTGAATTTGTATACAATTTGTCAATTCATTTCTTAAGAATTTTCATGTTTGTCATATGCATGATTTTTCACCTAGTTCCCAATCAGTTAAGTTCTGTATGCATAGTTAGAAATTATGTGCAAATTCACTTCATCTATGAATGTTTACACCTGATGTACATTGATATGTGCATCACCATTGACATCAAAGGCCATACAACGAAATATCTGCACACGTGGATCAAAAAACTGCTAATGGATGATTGTTTCTTCATGATGCATGCTTCTAAAATTTTATGTGGGCTTTGTTTTGGGGTGTGCGTGTGTAAGACTGTCTAATAAATATATGCATGTTTCATTTTGGTGAAATGATTTGTAGTTGGTGATATCACTTCAATTCTTCCTTCGATTCGAGTTCAATGACCGCTCAGTCAATTTCTATTTCAGATTCATCAACAACGACTGTAAGAAAGAACTGCCACCATAAAATCCCGAAGAAGATAAGGACTGTGAAGGTAAGGTCGAATGCGGGGAAGAAGTTTTTTGGTTGCTCTATGTAGCTGGCAAGTATAAATTAAGTTTTTTTGGTTGCTTTGTTGATTATCATATTTTTCAGTGATGTTTTAGTTGAGAATTTAAGATATGTGCAGAATGGCGATTGCAGGTATTTCATGTGGCATGACGAAGTATATGAAATCAATAACAATGCGGAATTGGTTGATACTACGATTAAATTGGTGGAAAAAGAAAAGACTATATCGCAATTGTTCGTGGAAAGGAAGACAACTGAAGAAAAGCTGCTGAAGAAAAAGCAAAAGAGGGCAAAAGACGATGAATTTGTGGCATATATGAAGGAAAAGTTGGCCCTAATGCGCATTAAATGTGGAAAACACGAGAAAGGAGAAAAATTCTTTGCAACAACTTTAGCTATGCCTTGTATCATGTTTGGAGTTCTTTTCTGTGTTGCTATGGCAATGTAGTGCAGTAAAGTAACATGAAATTGCATGCATGGACTGTTTTTCCGGTATAATTTTAAGCTTTTCGCATTGTAGGTTAGTGATAATTTTGCAACTGAGTTACGGTCTTATTTTGCATGAAATGACATCCATATTGTAACTGTCTAATTGTTTACTCAGTATCGTTTGTGCTTTGAACAAACTGAGTCATTGCATCAATTTGCAACTGAGTTACTCAGTATCTTTCAGTTATGCAAATGAAATGCAGATAAAACTCAGTTATGTCACTCGGTTATGCAACTAAAATGCAAATGCAATTCATTTTGTGCTGAAATGAAAATGAAACTCAGTTTGTGATGAAATGAAAATGTAAACGAGGCATGCAGGTGAAGGAGGCAGTGATGAGGTTGTTCAAGATCCATTTACTAGAGGCATTAGAGGTACTCGAGGCAGTAGAGGCACTTGGCACTGAACACATTGGAGGCTTGCGCTATATTTTGGAACTGTTTTAGTTCGATGTAAAAATGAATTTAGTATTGGTTGCATTTGTAACAGAAATGTCTGTAAAATTGAATTTAATGGCTATGTTTTGTTATTTTGTAGTTGATTAAGTAGTACTTTTGTTGCTGGTTAATTTGACATAAAAAGTTCTTTTTTATATTCCATTGTGATGTTGATTGTTGTTATGTTGCAGTGTGTTTCGTAATGTTGCCATAGCTATGATATAATGTTGCAGTATGTGATGATAAATGTTTCCATAGCTATGATATAGTGTTCTCATTGGATGGTAAAAGTGTTATCATAGATTAATGCATGTGGGCCCCATAACATGATTCCATGAACCCAAGCTATAGATTTTAGTGGGGATTCTGTGAACCCGAGATGCAGATTTAAGTGGGTCCCACATTTTTGTAAATTTAGTACCTGTGGCAACACCTGTACCGATGTTGCCTTATGGTCGCAAAGATGTTGTCTTTGACTCTAAGGCAACGCTGTAATGACCCGGATCCTTATGGTTTAATTTTAAATATTTAATATGGATTTAAATATTGGGAGGGGATAATATAAATGGAATTTTATTTTATGTTATTAGTTTAATAATCAATTTCGATTTAAAATCGAATATATTATTATAACAGAATACGAAAATGGATTTAGATTGAATTCAAAATTTTGATTTGAATTGAAAACAGTTCAAATGATTTATTGGAAAATTTATTTAAATTTATAACGATAATAATATTAATTTATTATCAAGGAAATAAATTGTTTCGAATTTAATTCATATTGATTTAAATAAATATCTTTCACAGACGATCGAAATTGGACTTCGTGACCTATCCCATTGGGTTCAGAATGGTAGTATTACCCTAAGATTGTCATCTGTTGGGTTCAGAATGGAGTTCGGAATCAAAGTAACGGATTCGGTTAAATTTAATTTAAATTAAAATAAAATATGGTGTTGTGTGTACCAAAACCAAACTACGGTGGCTCCTCCCTCTCCACAAAACAAAACAACGGTGGGTTCTTTATCTCCACGAACCAAAACAGAATGGTGGCCTTCTCTCCTCCTCATTTCATTCGGCATTTGCTGTTGATTCTAAAACCACAATCCTTTCTTATAAAACCACACCGTTCCTATCAAAATCACAGTTCTCGTTCCTTTTCCAATTTCCACTCCTCAGACGAAAAAAAGAAGGGAAAATGAAATCCGCGATTAAATTCACTATCGCGACCGAAGATCTCGAGTTCTCCGAAGCTCGCTCAAGTGCTCGCAAATCAAGAGGGGCTCGCGACTTTTGAGGCATCCGAGTAAAGGACCTGGATTTGATTTGGTAACTGCGATTTTGGGGAGAATGATCGATGGAGGCAGTCGATGGTATAAGTGCGATTTGGGGCTCGCTTGCAAAAGACGAAAGGTGAATGTCGAGTTCGATGGTGAGGATGCGATCGCTCCTGGGGTTTCAGAGTCGTGATGAAGGTGGATGTCAAGATGGCCAAAGGTCAGTAGATGGGTGCAATGCTCATTTTCATCGGTGTTGGAACCTGTTGAAGTCGTGATAAGCACGACAGTTTGGGATTGTTTGACGAGGTGGTTAGGAGTGAAGGACGGCAGTGTTTTGGGGTTGAGCAGTAAGTTCGATAATAAGGTATTTTGGAAGTATGGGTCTGTGATCTTGGTTCGGAGTATGGCATTCAACCGTGACTGGAAATGGTGCTTCTGGTTGGAGGAGTTGACCTAGACAATAAGATTTTGTTGGGTTATTGCATTGCAGCAATGAATAAGGCAATGTGATCGGATTGCATTTGAGATTAAGGTAAATTTTGTAACAAATTAATTAATGAATTTTAAATTAATAAGTTAATGCGTATATAAATTATATAAAAATGCATAAAGTATATATATTCCATACGATACAATTTTGACGAGAAAAGAAATTCATTGGAACCTCAAAGGCCTAAAACTTCGCGATGAATTTGACTTTGGAATTTTCAGAGTTTGTTTGAAATCAACAATGGAGTTAACTGGATATTTGCCAGAAATAAAAACCCTGGTGAGTAAATCTCACTCACCTTAATTAGAATTATTTTTATATCGTTGAAAATAACTGTTTGTTGTTTGTTGATGATTTCTGGTTTGTTTAAATATATATTAGTTATTTAGGATATACATATATATTGGGTTGATGATTGGTTGGATTCCCGCAGTTTCATTAGCGGATGCCCGCGGTTTCATTAGCGGATGATTACCCTATACGCCCCACGCTATGATTAGTGGATGACCTTCATACCGCGATATCCTGCCTCGAAGCAGGATGGGTATTACTATGTTGACTAACGTCTGTGGATGCAGGAAAACAGGTTGGAGGAATCCAACTGGATTCCTCAAAATTATATATTATCTGTTTGTTTGTTTGGTTTCATATGTATATTCATATATGATTGTGTTAAAAATCAAATGATTGAAAATTGGTTGATTTGACTGTTTAAAATATCACTGGGGCTTGAATATTGAGAAATAAAAATATCGAAAAGGGTATTTGAAATTTAAAAGGGGAATTCTATTTTTATAAATAGAATTTGAATTTTAAATGAAGTATAGAAACATCAACTTGTTTTGAATATATATGAACGAGTATTGAATTTATAAACTTTGTTTATAAATGAAAAGATGGGATTTGAATTGAATTTATAAACTTTGTTTATAAATGAAAAGGTGGGATTTGAATCGAATTTATAAACTTTGTTTATAAATGAAAATATGGGATTTGAATCGAATTTATAAACTTTGTTTATAAATGAAAAGGTGGGATTTGAATCGAATTTATAAACTTTGTTTATAAATGAAAATATGGGATTTGAATCGAATTTATAAACTTTGTTTATAAATGAAAATATGGGATTTGAATTGAATTTATAAACGTTGTTTATAAATGGAAAGGTGGGATTTGAATTGAAGTTATAAACGTTGTTTATAAATAATGCAAGGATTTCAAATGGAATTTGAATAAGGAATTGAAATAGGATTTGAATAATAGAATTGAAATGGAGTTTAACTATAGAATTTGAACATAGTATTTCAAATGGAATTTGAATATAGAAATTCAAATGGGATTTAAAATAAATAGATTTGGATAAATAGAAGTGGATTAGACTAAGAAGTTAATTAACAGATTTAATTAACAAATTGAGTTAAAACGATTGGTATAGTTAAAATAGATTGGACAGGTATAGACATACAGGAGACAGGTTTGGAATAAAGTATAGAAGTGAAATAAATAGAATGCCCGACAAAAAGGTACGTATTTAATTCATATATGAGATTTTATGCGCCGTATCGGCAAGCCGCTTGGCTTTTTCTTTTTCTTTTTGAGATGAGAAGGACCGGGAAAGCTATTTGAAATTTCCCGATGCTCCCGGTACAAAGGAGGTTATGGCGAATTTTTCCGGGAATTTAAGGAGATAGAATATTTTTAAGATAATTTGATAGTTAGAAATCAACGTATCGATATATATAGAAGTCGATAAGGGAATGAACTTAGAAATAGAATAGTATAATAAAAAAGGAAGACTAGGAATAAAATCTCGAAAGAATAGAAGAGAAAGTTTATATGTGTTTAAAAGTGAATCAGTAGTTGTATGGTATTGATTATTCGAGTAAGTAGTTTTATCTGTTTTGACGTTATAAATGTTATTCAATCAAGGTCTGAGAGGTAGTTATACCCCAACTTGATTGATTTCATTATTAGCAAATAAATAGTAAGATTCCAGGCTCGAAGATCAATGTTGGATAAAAATTAGTTGAATATAGTATTTGGGTTGTCGTAACGATGTTTTACACAACATCCATTTTAACCCAAATGAGTGTAACTTGAAAATAGAAATAAAGGATATTTCCTAAGTATAGGAATAAACGAGATTGTAAAAGAGCTAAGTAATTGGAATATTTTCCAATTATAAATAACATATATTTTCTAAAGTTTAGAAAATAAAAGAAGGCGATATATGGAAATGTTTTCCAAATAACGTAACAGGCCAATATGGTTATTGAAAATATTTGGTTAACAAATATTGATAAAGAAATAGAGAAGAGATTTAATTAACGGAATATTAATTAAAGGCTCAGTGATTGTTGGATGTTTGGATGAACACTTGTTTTATTCGATAGTTAAATCATCGACTATCGAAACACTTGTTTTATTCGATAGTTAAATCACAGACTATCGAAGTTTTGACCATCGTTGTCAATATGGAGAGACCGGTTGGATTATTATCCGAAGAACCACTCCATATCGGCAGTAGCGTGCGAATCAGATTATATAAAGAAAATCGAAGACGGAGTAGAGTGCAAGGACTTTTTCTATTAATAGAAATTGTGCCTTCAGTTCATCCTGTTCCTGGGTGACTTGTATGGATGAATGTCTGACAGAGTATTTCCAGACGATCACGTATATTGATTTCTCCAACCGTACCAAGAGTGGAGGCGGAGAAGGAAACTTCTTTTAGCTAACACATAATGTATTGTTGTAGACGTCAATCGGTGATTTGATGGATTTGACGATGTGGCATTCAAAGTGAATCTGGTATGATGATAAAGCGTAGCTTCTAGCCTCATCATCCGGTAAATGACAGAAATCGGGCAGGCAGCATGGCTAAGTCGGTCGCACCGAAGTAGGGTGTATAATCACCTGATCTAGAGTTTCATTTACTTCTAAAAATCTATTGTCGATGCTGTCCCATTCGGGAAACGGTTGCTGATCCCAATCGTTGGTGATATACATTCGATACACTCAAGCGAAATGAGTGGTCGGTCATGTGTGGCTGAGTTGCAAGATGTTCTTGTTGAACTCGGTGTATTCTCCTCTAGAGATATACCAGCGGAAGGTGGTTCCATACCTTGTCATAGTTGGAAATCCATTACCCAATACATGCTTGCGGTTTTGATTGTATATTATTTATGTGGAACGTGAGATGCAAACGTCCCACTAGATTGTATTTACTTGATTTAGACACTATTATAATATCAAAGGAGTTTTGATATAAAGCTATCGTTCCTTTCAAAGGGATTTTGAAAGTTAAGTCAAGTGTTTGGATTTTCATAAGGGAAAAACCCGTTCCGTGTTATACGGCGTGGTCTTATAAAATATCATTTAGTTTTCTGAAACTGTTTTAAACTGTTTACTCATACCAGTCCCATGACTGACCCGGAGTTTATTTGTTTTGTTCTACCTAAACTCTTGGGTGCCTAAATTTGTACAGGCAGTCAAGTAGTTCAGGATTTTTCAGATATATCTAAAGGAGCTTGGAGCAGGAGGCTTCAGCGTTATCCAGTTATAGTGGTTCCGTTGTGTTGTACTCTGATAAGTGTATGTTATACAGTGAAGATTTTGTATTTCAAAGATATGATATATTATATTTTGTTCCGCTGTGATGTGAGATTCTGTGTTGTTATTTATGTTCTTCTTCTATCTCTTTCTTCTAAAAAAAATGTTCCGTATTTTCGCGATATTTGGGTTGGACGTATGATGTATATAGTCAACTCCGATGTTACGGAAATCTGGGTCATTACACTTGGTATCAGAGCTTAGGTTGAGCGAATACCTAGGCTTTGTTGGAATGTGCTCCTTAGAGATAGGATCAGTAGTATCCTAGAATGAGTTGAGTGTATATATATACGAGAGAGCGTATTTGTTATTTGATATAAAAACCGTTTTATATTGTGTTGACTAGTCTGTTGAGTGGATTATAAATTTTGGTCGAATCGTGGGACGCCACGATGTCGATAGGAGTTTATAAACACTTGAACAGAAGATTGGACACGATATTGTTTTAAATAGTTGAGTTGATTGTTAGGATTATAATCGAATTAGATTATAAAATAGAAATAGTTATATGTATAACCAATGGAATTTGTATATGAAATCAAATATACAAATGTGATAAATTGAAATTGAATTCCAACCAGAATTCAGAATTTAAAATCTTGGGAGTTTGGAAAATGTTTTTCTAAATGGAGTTTGAAAGAAATATAGCACTGGACTCATTCAGTGGCTGGAAAATAATTCTAATGATGGTCGCAACATCATTAGTGTTCATTTTCGAGTTTCTAAGTGATAAATTGCTGCCTTAGAAAAGTTTTTGGATGGAAATTTGTTTGAAAAGAAACAAGTTGTTGGAAAATTCAAATGTTTTGAATTTGGGATATATATAAATATATGTATATATTTATATTACTTCAGAGGAATTTTGAAATAGGAATTGGAATATAGATTTCAAATAGAAGTAAAATAGAGGAATTTGTATATATATATATAATTCAAATAGAAGTGAAATTAAATAGAATTTGAATTCAAAGTGAAATTAAATAGAATTTGAATTCAAAGTGAAATTAAATAGAATTTGAATTCAAAGTGAAATTAAATAGAATTTGAATTCAAAGGAGTTAAAATAGAATTTAAATTCAAAGGAATTCAAATAGAAATTGAACAAAGGAATTTAAATAGAAATGGAATAAAGGATTTCAAATGGAATTTGAATAAGGGATTTGAAATGGGTTTTTGAATGAAGGATTTCAAATAGAAATTGAAGACAAGAAATTCAAATAGAATTTGAAGATAAGGAATTCAAATGAATTTAAATAGAATTTGAATTCAAAGTGAAATTTAATAGGATTTGAATTCAAAGGAGTTAAAATAGAAATTGAATAAAAGGAAATAATATAGAGTTTGAATAAAGAAATTCAAATGGAATTTGAATATTGTAAATATATAGGATTTGAATATTAGAAAGGAAATAGATCGGAAATATTATGAAATGGATTTGATATATATTAAAAATATATCAGAATGGAGTTGAATTTATTATAAACAAAGTTAAAACGTTTATATTTATAAATATAATTAAAACGAGCTCGCCATAGCGCGGCAGTTCGTAAATTGGCGATTCGAACTTCAATTTAGTATACAGAACTCAATTGAAGTCGGAATTCTTTGAAACAAGAATCGTCGGGACCGGTTGAATAATAGTTTTCTAATGAAAGAGAAAAATCTGGATTTCGTCGTATAGATTTTGAGTTATGTCAAAATCAAAATTTTAGAAAAGCAGCGCCAGAACCATTATATAACCATAACGGTTTAATTAAATAAATAAAAGGATTTTTAGGAAATAAAATCCGAATTGGCACTAGAAAAATCCAGACTGGGGATATAAAATAAATATGAACTCCAGTGAAGTAAGTGAAATGATTTTTAGGACAAAAATCATATTTTAAATGGTTAAATAGAATTAACTAAATTGGAGAATAATTAGTTAAGGAAAATTTGAGTCGAAATTGGGTTTTTGATAAGTGAAAGAGATTGATAATTTATATTCGAAATCGAATATATAACTCGAGTTAAAAATATAATTAGATTAGTTTATAACTAAGTTGACATATATTTGAACAAGTTATATTCAAATAAAAAGGGTGAAATAGGCAAAATGGTTAATTAGCAACTAGTTAATGGGAATTTGAATGATTGAAATTGAATTTAACTTAAGTTAAATGGATCGAAACGAATAAATTGAGTAAAATCATGTGAATGAAATATGAATTGGGTTTGAATAAAGGAAAAACCAAAAGAGTTAAAAAGGAAATATATTTGTAACACAAATACAAAGGAAGTTATGTACAAACAAATAGGAGGAGAAATATTTGTAAAAACAATTACAAATAGAATTTAAAAGGGAATATTTGTAAAACATTTTCAATAGATTCAATGGAAATATTTATTTATAGAAAATAAATAGAATGTTATAAATGAGATATTTATTTGTTAAATAGATAGAATTTAGTCAAAGGAATATTTAGAAGATGAATAGAAAATGAAAATCTGTTTTTAACAGATAAATCGAAAGATTTATTTGTAAATAGCAGTTTATAAATTAAATTAAATATTTATCATTCGATAAATGGAATATATATAAGTCTGAACTTATATAGAGAAGAGATATTGGTTTTAACACCGATAGTTTTAAATAGAAGGGATGCACAACACTTGTATAAGTGATGTAACGTTATTAAAGAGAACATTTATAAAGTGAAGAATTGTTACTAAAAGTAAATCTTTATAAATGAATAAACGTAATCCAATAAGAGTTATTCGAATAGGAGAAGTTGATTAGAGATAGAAATAATCGATTAGAGTTAGAATAAATCGATTAGAGTAAGAATTAACCAGTTAGAGTTAATTAGTTAGGGTTAAAATGTAGAGTTAATTGAATATTAGTTATTCAATCAGAATTTATCGAATATTTGTTATTCAAAAAAAGAGTTAACCAGATAAAGTTAATTGAACATAATTAATCGAATTAGAATTTAATTGAATGTTAGTTATTCAATTAAAGTTGATCGAATATAGTATTGAGATAGAATTAGTCTAACATAGTTACTCAGGATAAGTTGCCATTTCGTACGACTGCTAGCGTAATTTGCAGGGCTGCAGATAGCCTAGGGCGGTCGGATGTTTCCTGGGGGAATCAGGCGTAACCATTGTGATCGCTGCGATCTAGAGTCAAGCGAATGGAGTTAAATCAAATATTAGTTTATTCGAATAGAACTAAAGGAGTTATCGAATATAGTTTATTCGAAAGGAGTTATCGATTATAGTTTAATCAAAAAGAGTTATCGATTAGTTTAATCGAAGTGAGTTATAGAATATTGGTTATTGGAAGGAGTTATCGAATTTAGTTATTCGATGGAGTTAATCAAAAAGAGTTAAATCCAATAGAGTTAATTGATAAGAGTAAATTGAATAGAGTAAATCGAATATAGTTTATTCGAAGAAAGGTTTTCAAATCTAGTTATTCGAAAGAGAGATTATCGAATATAGTTATTCGAAGGGAGGAGTTATCGAATAAGGATTTATTCGAAAGATAGTTACGTAAGGAAGTTTGAAATGTTGAATATCAACATAAATAAGTTTTGAAAAGTTAATGGGTTTGTAGCACTTTTTATACCTTAGCAATTTCGAGGACGAAATTATTTTAAGTGGGGAAGATTGTAATGACCCGGATCCTTATGGTTTAATTTTAAATATTTAATATGGATTTAAATATTGGGAGGGGATAATATAAATGGAATTTTATTTTATGTTATTAGTTTAATAATCAATTTCGATTTAAAATCGAATATATTATTATAACAGAATACGAAAATGGATTTAGATTGAATTCAAAATTTTGATTTGAATTGAAAACAGTTCAAATGATTTATTGGAAAATTTATTTAAATTTATAACGATAATAATATTAATTTATTATCGAGGAAATAAATTGTTTCGAATTTAATTCATATTGATTTAAATAAATATCTTTCACAGACGATCGAAATTGGACTTCGTGACCTATCCCATTAGGTTCAGAATGGTAGTATTACCCTAAGATTGTCATCTGTTGGGTTTAGAACGGAGTTCGGAATCAAAGTAACGGATCTGGTTAAATTTAATTTAAATTAAAATAAAATATGGTGTTGTGTGTACCAAAACCAAACTACGGTGGCTCCTCCCTCTCCACAAAACAAAACAACGGTGGGTTCTTTATCTCCACGAACCAAAACAGAATGGTGGCCTTCTCTCCTCCTCATTTCATTCGGCATTTGCTGTTGATTCTAAAACCACAATCCTTTCTTATAAAACCACACCGTTCCTATCAAAATCACAGTTCTCGTTCCTTTTCCAATTTCCACTCCTCAGACGAAAAAAAAGGGAAAATGAAATCCGCGGTTAAATTCACTATCGCGACCGAAGATCTCGAGTTCTCCGAAGCTCGCTCAAGTGCTCGCAAATCAAGAGGGGCTCGCGACTTTTGAGGCATCCGAGTAAAGGACCTGGATTTGATTTGGTAACTGCGATTTGGGGGAGAATGATCGATGGAGGCAGTCGATGGTATAAGTGCGATTTGGGGCTCGCTTGCAAAAGACGAAAGGTGAATGTCGAGTTCGATGGTGAGGATGCGATCGCTCCTGGGGTTTCAGAGTCGTGATGAAGGTGGATGTCAAGATGGCCAAAGGTCAGTAGATGGGTGCAGTGCTCATTTTCATCGGTGTTGGAACCTGTTGAAGTCGTGATAAGCACGACAGTTTGGGATTGTTTGACGAGGTGGTTAGGAGTGAAGGACAGCAGTGTTTTGGGGTTGAGCAGTGAGTTCGACAATAAGGTATTTTGGAAATATGGGTCTGTGATCTTGGTTCGGAGTATGGCATTCAACCGTGACTGGAAATGGTGCTTCTGGTTGGAGGAGTTGACCTAGACAATAAGATTTTGTTGGGTTATTGCATTGCAGCAATGAATAAGGCAATGTGATCGGATTGCATTTGAGATTAAGGTAAATTTTGTAACAAATTAATTAATGAATTTTAAATTAATAAGTTAATGCGTATATAAATTATATAAAAATGCATAAAGTATATATATTCCATACGATACAGTTTTGACGAGAAAAGAAATTCATTGGAACCTCAAAGGCCTAAAACTTCGCGATGAATTTGACTTTGGAATTTTCAGAGTTTGTTTGAAATCAACAATGGAGTTAACTGGATATTTGCCAGAAATAAAAACCCTGGTGAGTAAATCTCACTCACCTTAATTAGAATTAGTTTTATATCGTTGAAAATAACTGTTTGTTGTTTGTTGACGATTTCTGGTTTGTTTAAATATATATTAGTTATTTAGGATATACATATATATATTGGGTTGATGATTGGTTGGATTCCCGCAGTTTCATTAGCGGATGCCCGCGGTTTCATTAGCGGATGATTACCCTATACGCCCCACGCTATGATTAGTGGATGACCTTCATACCGCGATATCCTGCCTCGAAGCAGGATGGGTATTACTATGTTGACTAACGTCTGTGGATGCAGGAAAACAGGTTGGAGGAATCCAACTGGATTCCTCAAAATTATATATTATCTGTTTGTTTGTTTGGTTTCATATGTATATTCATATATGATTGTGTTAAAAATCAAATGATTGAAAATTGGTTGATTTGATTGTTTAAAATATCACTGGGGCTTGAATATTGAGAAATAAAAATATCGAAAAGGGTATTTGAAATTTAAAAGGGGAATTCTATTTTTATAAATAGAATTTGAATTATAAATGAAGTATAGAAACATCAACTTGTTTTGAATATATATGAATTATTGAATTTATAAAATTTGTTTATAAATGAAAAGATGGGATTTGAATTGAATTTATAAACCTTGTTTATAAATGAAAAGGTGGGATTTGAATCGAATTTATAAACTTTGTTTATAAATGAAAATATGGGATTTGAATCGAATTTATAAACTTTGTTTATAAATGAAAAGGTGGGATTTCAATCGAATTTATAAACTTTGTGTATAAATGAAAATATGGGATTTGAATCGAATTTATAAACTTTGTTTATAAATGAAAATATGGGATTTGAATTGAATTTATAAACGTTGTTTATAAATGGAAAGGTGGGATTTGAATTGAAGTTATAAACGTTGTTTATAAATAATGCAAGGATTTCAAATGGAATTTGAATAAGGAGTTGAAATAGGATTTGAATAATAGAATTCAAATGGAGTTTAACTATAGAATTTGAACATAGTATTTCAAATGGAATTTGAATATAGAAATTCAAATGGGATTTAAAACAAATAGATTTGGATAAATAGAAGTGGATTAGACTAAGAAGTTAATTAACAGATTTAATTAACAAATTGAGTTAAAACGATTGGTATAGTTAAAATAGATTGGACAGGTATAGACATACAGGAGACAGGTTTGGAATAAAGTATAGAAGTGAAATAAATAGAATGCCCGACAAAAAGGTACGTATTTAATTCATATATGAGATTTTATGCACCGTATCGGCAAGCCGCTTGGCTTTTTCTTTTTCTTTTTGAGATGAGAAGGACCGGGAAAGCTATTTGAAATTTCCCGATGCTCCCGGTACAAAGGAGGTTATGGCGAATTTTTCCGGGAATTTAAGGAGATAGAATATTTTTAAGATAATCTGATAGTTAGAAATCAACGTATCGATATATATAGAAGTCGATAAGGGAATGAACTTAGAAATAGAATAGTATAATAAAAAAGGAAGACTAGGAATAAAATCTCAAAAGAATAGAAGAGAAAGTTTATATGTGTTTAAAAGTGAATCAGTAGTTGTATGGTATTGATTATTCGAGTAAGTAGTTTTATCTGTTTTGACGTTATAAATGTTATTCAGTCAAGGTCTGAGAGGTAGTTATACCCCAACTTGATTGATTTCATTATTAGCAAATAAATAGTAAGATTCCAGGCTCGAAGATCAATGTTGGATAAAAATTAGTTGAATATAGTATTTGGGTTGTCGTAACGATGTTTTACACAACATCCGTTTTAACCCAAATGAGTGTAACTTGAAAATAGAAATAAAGGATATTTCCTAAGTATAGAAATAAACGAGATTGGAAAAGAGCTAAGTAATTGGAATATTTTCCAATTATAAATAACATATATTTTCTAAAGTTTAGAAAATAAAAGAAGGCGATATATGGAAATGTTTTCCAAATAACGTAACAGGCCAATATGGTTATTGAAAATATTTGGTTAACAAATATTGATAAAGAAATAGAGAAGAGATTTAATTAATGGAATATTAATTAAAGGCTCAGTGATTGTTGGATGTTTGGATGAACACTTGTTTTATTCGATAGTTAAATCATCGACTATCGAAACACTTGTTTTATTCGATAGTTAAATCACAGACTATCGAAGTTTTGACCATCGTTGTCAATATGGAGAGACCGGTTGGATTATTATCCGAAGAACCACTCCATATCGGCAGTAGCGTGCGAATCAGATTATATAAAGAAAATCGAAGACGGAGTAGAGTGCAAGGACTTTTTCTATTAATAGAAATTGTGCCTTCAGTTCATCCTGTTCCTGGGTGACTTGTATGGATGAATGTCTGACAGAGTATTTCCAGACGATCACGTATATTGATTTCTCCAACCGTACCAAGAGTGGAGGCGGAGAAGGAAACTTCTTTTAGCTAACACATAATGTATTGTTGTAGACGTCAATCGGTGATTTGATGGATTTGACGATGTGGCATTCAAAGTGAATCTGGTATGATGATAAAGCGTAGCTTCTAGCCTCATCATCCGGTAAATGACAGAAATCGGGCAGGCAGCATGGCTAAGTCGGTCGCACCGAAGTAGGGTGTATAATCACCTGATCTAGAGTTTCATTTACTTCTAAAAATCTATTGTCGATGTTGTCCCATTCGGGAAACGGTTGCTGATCCCAATCGTTGGTGATATACATTCGATACACTCAAGCGAAATGAGTGGTCGGTCATGTGTGGCTGAGTTGCAAGATGTTCTTGTTGAACTCGGTGTATTCTCCTCTAGAGATATACCAGCGAAAGGTGGTTCCATACCTTGTCATAGTTGGAAATCCATTACCCAATACGTGCTTGCGGTTTTGATTGTATATTATTTATGTGGAACGTGAGATGCAAACGTCCCACTAGATTGTATTTACTTGATTTAGACACTATTATAATATCAAAGGAGTATTGATATAAAGCTATCGTTCCTTTCAAAGGGATTTTGAAAGTTAAGTCAAGTGTTTGGATTTTCATAAGGGAAAAACCCGTTCTGTGTTATACGGCGTGGTCTTATGAAATATCATTTAGTTTTCTGAAACTGTTTTAAACTGTTTACTCATACCAGTCCCATGACTGACCCGGAGTTTATTTGTTTTGTTCTACCTAAACTCTTGGGTGCCTAAATTTGTACGGGCAGTCAAGTAGTTCAGGATTTTTCAGATATATCTAAAGGAGCTTGGAGCAGGAGGCTTCAGCGTTATCCAGTTATAGTGGTTCCGTTGTGTTGTACTCTGATAAGTGTATGTTATATAGTGAAGATTTTGTATTTCAAAGATATGATATATTATATTTTGTTCCGCTGCGATGTGAGATTCTGTGTTGTTATTTATGTTCTTCTTCTATCTCTTTCTTCTAAAAAAAATGTTTCGTATTTTCGCGATATTTGGGTTGGACGTATGATGTATATAGTCAACTCCGATGTTACGGAAATCTGGGTCATTACAAACGCGATAGAACGCAACCCCAAGAAAGTGTTGCCACAGATAATTTTCGGCCTATAGTAACATTTTTTGGCACTTCCTACATCACTTCTCTGGTGTTGCAGTATGCAATCTATGGCGTAGTGAAGTCTTGCTTCATTCCTTTAGTATGAGTGCATGAAAAAAAATAGTTGGGGCGCTTGCCCTTTTTCCTTAAGAGAGGACTTATTACTATATAGCTCTTCGAAGAGGATCCTCCTAATGCTTTGGCCTTGACTAAGTATTTAGAGGGGAAGATTCATTGGAACTTCCGGCCTTTCATTCTCTATTCTCGATGCATGTTAATGCAGAGCTTTATTGGTGGAAGCTTAACTTTTTCTTATGCTTCTTTTTTGAGTAAACTAAAAAGGATACCACACTTAGTGCTCCACGTTTTTAGACAATAGTTCCAAAGTCATTGCCCTTTGGGTTAAATCGATAAGGGCTATCTCGATTGAAAAAATATATTCTTTGCTAGCAAATGCCAAAAGCTCAGTACTATGCCTTCAGATGGGCTGCTAGTTCTTACACCCCTTCGATCTAGTTCTTAAAATCAATTTATCTTTTTCATTTTTGGTTCTAAAATTTTCCCTTCCCCTAGTGAAGGGGTGTTCTTCACTTTTCAAGTCAATTATTCCAGCTGGCATTTAGCTTAAGTGATGATTCAATTTTTCTGCCTCTTAGCATTATAATATACTCGTCCAGATCTAATCCAATGGTCATGTGAAATGATTTCCTCTTCATTCCTCTCTTCACTTTCCTATAAATCGAATATTTTCAAGGAAGCATCAAAGTTTCTCATAAATTCTTTGGACTATCCTATTCTCTTTGGGCTAGAGATCGAGGTAAAGATCTTTCTTTGTTCTCAAACAAAGTGTGCGAATAAAGTGTGAATTCGATATTTACCTCAAGATACCAAATATTCAAATTTTAAGCACGAATCGATTTCCCCGACAATCGATTTGGGATTAGAACTCAAATGTCGTTAGCATTCATATTTTGTATTCAATTCAATTTGCATTTCGATATGTTTTTTGGGATGAAACATTTGAGAGGTGGAATTTTCCTAGAATTGACGTTCACACTGAATAAATTTCATTAGCCATTGTTTCCACTAAATTTCATTTTTGGATATTTGGGTTTGACATGGAGAGATTAAAAGACAGATTGTAATAATCAAAAAGTACCAATCGGTTTTACGTTAAAATCCTTCCTTTTTTACCCTTAATCAAATTATCTTATATTTATAATTTTTATTGAAATGACATCACCAGATAGCAATATGTATGATAAAGGAAAGTCTGTTATAGCTCCCATGCCAAAAGCTTCTAATCCTGATGAAGGTGAGTCTTTTCAACAAACGCCAGATGATGTTCCCTCTAAAGCAGCTGTCGTAGAGAAAAGTTCTGTCATTTCATATTAGAAGGAAGCGAACATTATCCTTGAATATTTCAATATATTCGAGATCTTAGAAACTTATCTGAAATCTATGAACAATATTGATAATCCTTTAGAGGGATTTTTGTTTTTCCCATCATTCATATTTGGCACGGTAGATTCATCACTTTTCCTCCTTTCGTTCATAACTTCCTTCGACATTTGAAGACTGCATAGATTCAACTCGTCCCCAATGCCTACTCATACATTATTGGGCTTGAAATCCTTTCTCGAGAGTCCAAAGGCCCTTCTCTAAGTGCTCTGGCTCACAAACAATAAATACATTTGGCGAAGTTAAACCAGTTGAATTCCCAAATTTATCGAGCTAATCCTTCATCGAATTTAATCAAAGGGCCTATCAATAAGTCTCGAGAATGGGAACGTTGGTTCTTTTTTGTTCAGTGTCCCTCTGAAATTTCTGGGAACTTTATGAAGCTTGGTAATAGCCTTAAACCTTTTATTTCCATACTTGATTTTTACCCTTAATCATTTACTCATTTTATTCTCTATTCTTAATTGGCATTCCAAAGAATCCTAGCTCTGACATTAAGGCTCCCATGGTTCAATTGGAAAATCCTTCGAAATTGTTAGGAAAAAGTTCATTGCTTTTAACTATCTAACTTCTCATTAGACACTCTATTCTTTCGGGTGGTCAAAGAATATTAGGCCGACCTCAGGTTTGCATTGTTCATCCTTGGGTATTTTTCATTTAGCTAAAGGGGACCCACATAGTTTTTATCCATGTCTCCCAACCGTCTTGCTTCTAGTGAGCCTTGATCTTTTAAGTCTCATTCCAGAATTTCGAAGGTTTTCTATCCTATTTTTCTAATTTTCCTTTTTCTTGGAAAAAAAATAGCTTATAATACTTTAAGTGTTGCTCCACTTCTAATTGTTAGTTCTTCTGTTGAAAAGTAAACTTGGTTTTAAATGGAAACAAATAAATTTGGTTCTATAAGTAAATGTCAATTAAGTAATAAATTCTATTCTTGTTTTAGAAAAGACCAAAATCAAATAAATGATAATAAATTTTGGTCTATCAAAATATGCAATAGAATTATCTAGAGAGAGAAGAGTGTAGAACACTATCATGTTATATATAGATACTCTCTCATATGTTGTACTAATCAATAATTAAGCAAGAAAAAGAATCAAGCAATAAAAATTTTCCTCCCTTAAAATATTCTATTTTCTTCTAATTTGTTTCTCTTTCTCTACGTAAATTTTTAACAAAGTGGTATCAGAGCTATAAAATTTTCCAACATAGTGGTATCGGAGCCTGGTTGAAATTATGGAATTTCTATTTTTTTCGACGTTTGTTCTCACAAAAGAGAATTTTGAGGAATGGAGCAGTAAGAAAAAAGAGGAGCTAATTTCCAAAGGTCTTTGGGAAATTGTTGAAAATGGCTACGAATGGCGTAAAGACGTCGCAAGCATGTCGCAAATGGACAAGAAAACCTTTGCGAAATTAAAACGGAATGATTACCGTGCTCTTTCTGTGATTGCTGAGAACGTCGATGAAAAAGCTTCGGATCTCATTTTTAGAGGAAGGTGTACAAAAGATTCATGGAATCTCTTGAAAAAGGTGTATGGAAAAGATGATGCAAAGATAATGAATGAAGATAAGTTGATTGATGAGAAAGATGAAAAGAAGGATAGCGAGAGTGTGAACGAGAAGGAGCAAGAGAAGAAGAAAGAAGAGACTATGCCAGAGCCTATGGAAGAAGAGATGATGGATGAGACAGAGAAGAATAGGAAAAAGGAGGTGCAGAAGCAAAAGGAAGCTAGGAATGCTGCTGATAAAAGGAAAGATACTGAAGTTGGAATTGATGCACATAATTCCATGAATGTTTATAGGGCGGTTGAATCAAATGAAGCAGGAAAAGAAAATATAGCCAAAGTTGAAGAAAGTTTAGTGCCCATAGTCGAACAAGAGAAGAATGAATCTGATATTATTGAAGTGAGTTCGGTCATCGAGGCGAAAGAGGAGAATAAAAGTGCTAGTGACATTAATGCTATTAAAAAAGAGAGAGATTTGAAATCTATTGAAGTTGAGTTTTGCGCTAATGATGTTGAAGAAGCGGACAGTGTAGTGGAGTTGAATGAGGTAGACGATGAACAAAAAAGCCAAGTTGAAGAAGTAAGTGAAGCGGTGCCTAATACAAAGAATGTCGATAATGAGAAGCTTGATGATGTTACTGAATCTAAAATTATTGATGAGAGAGAGGATGCTATTGTGGAAGAAGAGTCTGAAGTCGCGCTTGAAGCTGTTGGTGAGAAAAAGGCTAGCGTTGCTGTTTGTTCGGTGTTAGTTAACACAAACAAAGAAATTGAATTGATCAAATATTGTAAAAGTGAATTTTTTAAAGAATTTAAAGATGTCATATATGACTCATTCAAAGTTTATGACACCAGAACAAGATGGAAGCTAGAACACACACTTTTTGGAATGTCTTGTGCGAATGGAGGAGAACAAAATGAATGGAGCACCATTGAAGAAATTGCATCGAAGATCTTCATATTGGGAAAGAGGAAGAAACGAGAAAAAGAAAATTTGGATAATTTCTTCATTTCTGCCAAAACACGTGAGATACAAAGAAATCTGCTTGAAGTAATAAAACCAAGTTTACGGGGGATGTTGAAAAGTAAACTTGGTTTTAAATGGAAACAAATAAATTTGGTTCTATAAGTAAATGTCAATTATGTAATAAATTCTATTCTTGTTTTAGGAAAGACCAAAATCAAATAAATGATAATAAATTTTGGTCTATCAAAATATGCAATAGAATTATCTAGAGAGAGAAGAGTGTAGAACACTGTCATGTTATATATAGATACTCTCTCATATGTTGTACTAATCAATAATGAAGCAAGAAAAAGAATCAAGCAATAAAATTTTTCCTCCTTTAAAATATTCTATTTTCTTCTAATTTGTTTCTCTTTCTCTGCGTAAATTTTTAACAAAGTGGTATGAGAGCTATAAAATTTTCCAACATCTTCTTCTTCCCCTTTTCAGAATGAAGGAGCTGAGCTAGACATCCATAAACTTAAAGCAATGGTGTGAAATAGATTAGAAGAATCAAGTCCACAAAAATTGAAGGGTAAACAGGCAAGAATCGCCGAGTCTACATTTTTCGTTGTTACTAGATGCGAGGGAATGGCTCTGGCGGTTCCTTTCTCTATCCTCCTTTTATCGCATGGGGTTCCACATCAAGTTATCGATGGAGAGGCTCCAGTTGCACCGTCCCTGACCGGAACAAACATACTATTACATTTTGAATCCTTTGATACTCCTATTCAAGTTGAGGACATAAATGGAGCATTCTGCACTTCCTTCATCCTTCCTCGGTGGTTGACACTATCGGTGCTTCTTTCAAACCTTGCACAGAAGTCACATTTTCCAATTTGGTAAAGGAGGTAACCAAATCTCCCTCCTGTTCCCCCAAGTTCTCTCTTGGATTAGAAGGCATCCCTTAACAACTTTTGGCACTCTTTTGAACGTTCAAATATTCTTCATCCATTTTATTTCCTTTTTCATGATCTTTTTACTTTATCAGCTTATCAGGAAGACATGCCGATCTGCTTATTTTCAAGAAGAGAATAGAGCTCAGAAGGCAAGAAATTTTGAGTTGTCGACAAGAAGGAATGCAACTTTTAAAAATCTAGACATTACGAGACCAAATATGCTTTGGTTTCATCTCGTACGAACAAAAATTCAGAGCTAAACACTAAGCTAGAGAAATCCCGGAAAGAACTAGCGGGCTTGAATTCAAAATATGCATCTATGTTTTTCAGTTTTCTGGAAAATATGTGAAGAAAGAAAAGAGCACTTTTGGGGTGTCCTTGTTTCCTTCCCCAATGCTAAGAAAAAGGTGGATGGTATTCTAGCATATTCGTTTGGTGAAATACATAAAATGCCTTGGTAGATGCTTTTGTGGCTGCTTCTACCGATAACATAGATAAACGCCCGGACTCGGGATTCCCTAGTTTTCCTTCATACATAATGGAAAGGTTCCAGAAGAAAGTAGATGCTCTGAAAGAGGGCAAAGATTTCCTTCAAACAGAAGCTATTGATGCCGAAAAACTTCTCTCCTTCGAGGTTCTGAAGGTTGACAATGTCCTCTCTGATGAGGATGATGATGAAGGGGCGAGGATTCTGACGACCATTTTAAAGACTCATCAGATGATGACGATGAACATGATAATGCCTCAGACGATCACTTGGAGAACCCTTCTGATGAAGGGTATTCCAAGGGAAATCCTCGAACTTTCAGATCCTTAATGCTTGAAGTATGTACAGATGGTGATTTCGGAGGCAGTGCTCATTCTTTACAGAAAGATGAACCTTTGAAAACTAAGTAGGGAGCCTTCGGTACTGACACACTGGATGTCGTTGATTCTTCCGGTCCAGCAATATCTTCACCTAGACCCGATGATGCTATGAGAGGATGCTCTACTATAATTCCCCATGTATCTGCTCTTCAGGTATGTTACTAGTTTTTTCTGTACTTACTTCCTTGTTTACAATTTAAGTAATTTTATAGCTTTATAAACTTTAGATACATTTGGAATACCTTATTCCTCCTAAGGGAAAACTTGGTAGAAGGCAGATTGAAATATGATCCCTCCAATGCGAAGTAGATAGGCAAATATGAGATTATATTAACATATATGAGAAGTACTTCGAACTTGAAAAATACGCCAACACTTTGCTGTTGTTCAGAAACAATAAGGCACGTCCTCGCTTGAAGAAGGTTCGACTTCGAAACGAGAAAATCAGCCAAGAAAATAAAGAATTGATGGTGATTTTTTGGATGTTAATTGAAAAGAGGGACTTTTTTGGTTGGTTTTCTCTAGGAGGCCTATTGCCATTACATAAAAGATGACTTTGTCGTTCACAAACCTCAGTAGGGCCTTCTTCGATGCTTTCATTAGAGATACACAAAAAAATTGGACATGATCTGTACCTAGAAAGGACATGGGGCTTCCTTAAAGTGTATACACTTTGTTTTGACCTTTCGCCTGAAAATCTTACATATTACAAGGGCCAATTTATTTCAGAGTTGTTAAAGATTTCCGTTTTGTTTGAGTTACCTTAAGGTTCTATAAATGTTTTAGCTACAATTATTAAGACAAACTTTCTCTTTTAGTGTGCTTGTGCCCTTGTTTTTTTATCTCCTCGAATTTTGTTATGACCAGGTTCTCATTCGACCTTATTCAATCCGCTGGAGGTCGGTCCTTCTCAAATCATGCTTAGTTCTGGAGAAAGGGAAACATTTGTACAATCAATTCCTGGTATGTTCGTCGATAACCAATCATATTGCCTTAAGTTGGTTTAGGAAGTTACAAGACCGGCGATTATCAGTCAAAGCTTACGAGAAGAGAGAGGAGATCTTAACGGGAAACTTGTTCGTTAAGAAAAGGAGTTAGTCAAAACAATGAATCTAGTTAAGGCAATTCCTTCGGTAGATTTTGACAAAGAGTTTGGTTTTCTCCAGGGCCAAGTTTGTGCTCTCACATTCCAGTTGGAGAATAACCAAGTTTCTTGTAAATCTTAAGAGTTCATTTTATATAATAGCGATCTAGACTTTCTGACGCCTTCTTCTAAGCCCTCGCCGAATACCTCTGAAGTGACAAGGCAACAAAAAGAAAATTCTGAACACTTCCCTTATGCGATCAATCCCCCAAGGGTATAGATTATGCATTGGCAAAGGACTGGGTGAGAAGAGCGAAGTATGAAGTTTAGAAATACTTCGAAAATAAAGGAAAAGACAATGTTAATCGTCGTATTTGTGAGTATGTGGAAGAACTAAACTTCAGAAGAAGGATTTATATAGTTTTAAGAAATAAAATGCTGAATATGAGGGGGAAAATAAGCTTCTTACTAAAACCAATAAAGCATTTAACAAGGGCTTAAGGTTCAAATTTCTTCGATTGACAATACTGGTAAAGTTAGAGAGAAGGAAAAGATGCTCAAGGGGTTGCCCTAGATTTCTTTAAGATATATCACTAATCTAGTATAATAAGGAATTTTAATAGAGAAAATTAATAAGGTGAAGACATGTTTATCTAATAACACTTGCTTTATACAAACCTCCATTTATCTACGTTTTTACTAACTGTAGGTTTGAGTCCTTACGATAGCTTTTCTTTGAATTTTGGTTGTCTTAAAGAATTAATGATGTACGTAAATTAGTTGTTAACCTTTGCCTTGTGAATAGTAGTATATTGAATTTATGTTGTGCCTTTTAAAAATAATAATAAAGTAAGCGAAATCTCCTTTGATTATCAAACCTGCTTTTTTAAAAGGTGGAATTAGGATAGCCTTTGATTCCTAGAAATTTCGAAATCCAAGTTTGGTTAATTCAAATTCTTGGTTTAGGTCATAGGTTGTGGAGACTACAGACCGCTTTCAACTTGGAGTATCAAAGACACCGATTCAGGTGTGAATGGAATTTAGAAACCTTTTTCTGGAGTTTCTTTGTCTTGGATGGTCCAAAACCCAAACATTGGTATTTATGATAATAGAAGGCTAGTTGCTCCCTTTCATAATTAATACAAACGAGTTCTTTCTCGGCTTTAAATAATAAACCATATTCGGGTATTAAGACAACAGAAAACCCGGAAATTCCTTCTGAAAATAAAATAGGAGAAGCTGTTTTGGGCTTAGATAAAATATGAAATCAAGATTGGGTAATAATAGATAATAAATGTCCAGGTATATTCTCATGGAAGTAAATCAATTTAAGTCTCTTTAGAGGACCCAAATTTAGGTAATAAAAGATTTTTAGAAGTCTAGAATGTCCCCTTTCGGTTCAGTTGACGAAGCTATCTTTGGTTTTAATAAAGGTCTGGAATGTCCTCTTTTGTAGCCATTTATGGCTTTAATAGAAGCCTAGAATCTTCTTTTGATTTTTGGTATGAAAGCGCTTTTAGTTTTGATATACTTAGGATTTTTCTAAAGCAGAGTCTTAGCATGCTCTAGTGCTCCTTTAGAGCTTTTGATCCCTTCTACGAATAAACCATAAACAAAGGCAATATATGTTTATTCTGAAGTGGAGGCAGGGATAGATCATGTAAGGATTAGAGGCAGAGCATGCTTCATTCGAAACCGGGCTTATGCACAGTGCAATTACCTATCTGCCCTCTAAAGAGGGCCTTGACCTGGCCCTTGGACACGGTTAAGGGCATGTGGGGCCAGGCTCGTATGTCCTAAGCTTACCCTCCTCCATATAGGAGGTGCTCGGGACATACTCGGGGATTAGAGCTAGGAGCGCGATACCCTGGGCTTACCCCTTCCCCTTTCTGAGGGAAGGACCCAAGATATAACTAAGAATTTCCAATCTAATCCATTATGAGAAGTGTATTGCACCTATAACCAAGTAGAAACTCTTATTATCCATATGTAGAAAATCTTCGAACAAAGCTCTATGGTATTGGATCTCTTTATCTAAATCTCAAATTCAATCCTTTACGTACCCTTTCATTTTCTTCTTTTATTTAGAAGTCGTTAACCATTCTTTATGTGGTGAAAAAATAAAATCCCCTTGGAGCAAATTTTCCATGCAAGTATTTCCCTACAGAATAAAATCTTTCTTTGAAAATTTATCTTCTGTCTAGTAGGTGTTTTTTTTGTTTCTTCCTTGTTTGCAAGAATGTGATACTTTTTTCCAGAGGGCCTTGCACATATTGGTTTCGTGCTCATTCAGCAAGTGGTAGTAGAAATAACTTCCTCCTTTATTCCATTCATATTTCATTAACTTTTTCCCTCAATGGCCAACAATCGAGTTCTTCATTGGTGAGGAAAAAGACATTTTCTATCGAGGTAGCAAGTTTATACTCCAAGGGTGAGTTAAATCTTGATTTTCCTTTTGAGGGCTCATTCCTTAACCTCTTTTTCGATGATTCTTGATTCTTATTATTTCGGAATTTTCTTTTCAAGATATCTCCCGGAAAATCTTGCAGGAAGGCTCCGTGAGTGTTACTTATCCATCTTTCTGAATTATGCTGATAGCGGCTTGCTGGAGGATTATCCATGTCAATTTGCCATTTCCGAGCAAAAACCTCATAATCTTCAATCATTTCTTCTTTTAAGGATGTTTATTGTGCAAAAACGTATTTCATGTTTCGTTTGTTGGAACATGGCATCACATTTTTCAAGGTTTGCTTACAAGTTGGAGATAATATTGTCCTTCTTTCGTGGTCTAATTTGTAAACTTCGATCTTTCTTTGATTGGTCATATTCAGAGCCTTCAATCGCATCATTTTTTCTTTGTGGAATGTTAGATCCGCATAAGTTAACTCATTAAGTAAGAGGACGTTTGTTCTGACCTAATTAACCCTTTACCCATATTCGAAAGATGTTGTGTCTAAGGGACGGTACCTTTTCCTTTTGTGGAAATTGAGTCAGTCTTATTTTTGGATTTCCGTGGTTAACTTTCCCATGATTGTTTTCATATGAAGGAGTTGCAACCTTTGTTCCTTTACCAAACTGTGGAGGTGTCCGTACATTCCTTCGGGGTTCGTACCTTGTCACTCAGGAATGTCTTTTAGTTTCATAAGGTCCTTCGTATTCCCATGATTCTTATCTCTTGGTTCATACAAAATATTCAAAGCTTTCGCTGCCCTGCACAAACCATTCCAAGTTCTTATATACCGAGACCTCATTTTGTTTTTTCCTAAAGAAAAATTCAAAAAATATAGCGAGGTCAAAGGGTTCTGGAGGTTCAAGCCCTCCTTCTAGCACCAAAAATGTTAGTCAAATTTATGACCAACACCTCAAAGTAGAATTTTACTATAATTCTCCTCGTTTATGAAGAGATTAATCTTAGATATCGCTTTCGTAATCATGCTCTCGTGAAAACTTCCCAAGGTTTTTGATGGATAATTCCTGTAGAAAAGCAAAAGTTACTATAAGACTTCTGTGACTTCCGAAGAAAGGAATCCATTCGCAAGGTGATCTATTTACTGCTATTTTTCCTTTATAGCTTTATTACAATTCTTTTGATCTTCATGGAAGAGGAGTGACTAGAAGATCAGTATTCCTTTAATGATTTGTTATTGAGTTTTCCAAAAGTAAAGAGTGGAAAATGGGTCCCAATTGTCACTTAGATAATTTTAGGTAACCATTGTCTTATAAGGCTTCAGTTGTTCGACTAGGGCCTTATCAGGTAAATGAAATAGGACTTAGAACCATGGGAAAGCTAATGGGTTCACGAATCCATATTATATGAGTTGTTCTTGTGTTTCGAAATATCCGTACAAGTAGCGGATATAGCAGTTTAATACTACAATACGAGATTCTCAAGGACGACTGAAAGCGTTTTCTGACTTAATGCTAGGGTTCTGTATGTCCTCAGTAATGTCCTTGCCAAGATAGTACAAAATAATAATATATCTATTAAATTAATACACGATATTTACCTTAGAGGCTTAATTGAATAACTTTATCAGGAACCTCGAGAATTTACACACTTTTCTCCAAATTGACTACCAAATTAGATTTACAATTGGACTTTTGAAAGTAAAGAATTGAGAATGAGAAGATAATTCCTGATTCTAGACCCCTAGGGTCATATCTGTAGATGCAAGCTGACCCTTTTTCCAACTTATGAGCCTTGCTTCAGTCCTTTAGTAGGGGTGCATGCGAAAGCTTAGCAGGGGCTCTTGTCATCCTTCCTTATGAGGGGACTTATTATTGTAGAGTTCTTCGAAGGGGATCCTCCAAATGCTTTGGCCTCGATTGAATGTTGAAATGGTCGGATTCGCTGGAGCTTTTGGCCTTTCATTATCTATGCCCGATGTCTGTTCATGTAGAGCTTAATTGGTGGAAGCTTAAATTTTTCTTGTACTTCTTTTCTGGGTAAACTGAAAAGGAAACCACACTTAGTGCTCCATGTTTTTGAGACAATAGTTCAGAGGTCGTTGCCCTTCGAGTTATGCCGATAGGGGATTTCTCGACTGAAAAATAGATTCTTTGCTTTTCCTTTTTAGACTCTGAAAGCAAATGCCGAAAGCTCAATGCTATCTCTTCTGATGGGCTGTTGGTTCTTACACCCCTTCTTCTTGGTTCTTGATATTAATTTATCTTTCTTATTTTTTGTGCTAATAAGTACATTAAATGTGTTGAAAATGAAAAAAAAAACATATGCAACAATGTCCTCACTTATTATGTAAATAAAAGCAGACATACCTGCAACTATCTTACAGTGTATTGCAGACATGTATTAGTATATAGAAAATTTTCGGACAAATCTGCAAATTTTGCAAATAGTTGCTTTTTTTTTTGTCATTTGACTGAAAATGAAATACTTTTCATTTGTATGCGATTTTCATAATTTTTTTGATGATTTTTCTGCAATAATGTAATGTTTAAATAAGTTTAGGCACTAAATTTGAAAATTTGAAGCAAATCAGCAAAAATTATATAAAACCTGTAATATTTTGATATACTTATTGTGATGTCAGCAACTTCTCGAAAAATTGCAGAATTTAGCAGAAATGTGGATATTTTTTGTTTTTGAAGCATTTTTGTGTTTTTAAGCATTTTTCTTGCATGAATATGAAAATGATTATGTATTGAATTAAGTTTTGAATTTTGATAATTTATACATTGAAATTTTTTTTTTTTGATGAATTTCGAAAAACAGAGAATTGATTTACAAAGTTTTAAGACAGTAAGCCTTTTTGTATGTTGAAACTTCAATTGTAACTTAGCCAAACTGTCCCTTCATCAAACCTGTGAAGAAAGCTGGTACGTTCTTCGATCCCCATCCATTCGTATGATCCATATCTGGTACAAAACGCAGTCAACGTAACATTATCTTCCATTACCCTCAACTAATGAAACCTAGTAGTCAAATCCAACTGAAAAAACACTTTTGCTCCAAAAAATTGATCAAATAGATCATTAATACGAGTTAAAAGATACTTAATCTTTAGGACAAAATTTCGAAATATGCTGCTGAAAATAACTTACTTTAAAAATAGTTCTGTTTCATAACTTATTATGAAACTAGGCATGTTCTGAGCTAGATCAATAAGCCATGCGCTATCTGAAAATATGCATGAACAAAAGTGTTCATACGTTTCCAGAATGCACAATTTTTTATTTTTATTTTTTTTGTTCATGCGCATTCCAAAAACACTCGTAAGCAATTTTGTTCATGCACATATTTGGAATGCTCATGAACAAAAAAAGTTATGTGTTTAGAAAACGCGCATGAACACTTTTGTTCATGAGCGTTTTTGGAACGTGCATGACTTATTTGTTCCTGTACAAAACATGTCTAGTTTCATAATAAGTTATGAAATATGTTTATTTTAGAATTAGTTATTTCTAGGAGCTTACTTAAAAAAAATCCTATTCTTTATTGTCTTTTCGAGCCCTTGGTAATCAATACTTATCTCAACGATCCATCGCGCTTCTTCACAAATACTGCCAAAGCGCCCTAAGGCGAACTGCTTGGACGAATGAAGCTTTTACCTTCCAACTCAACAAGCTGCACCTTCAATTCCTTAATTTCCAAAGGGGTCCTTCGCTTGGTGGCCTACTTAATGGCTCCGCTCCCGATACAAGATTGATTCGAAACTCGATAGCTCTTTTCGGCGGCAGTCCTTCCACTGGTTTACGTTGGCAAAAATTTTAACATTAGGAACACTACATATCTCTTCCTCTAATTCCAAAACATTTATCCCTGAAGACATCTACGGAACTGCTCTTTCCACCAAGAACACAATTCAATCATTGCTATCGAGATGCTTCCACCATACCTCTCGGCTCCGACACATTACTCTTGCATCATAACAAGTCAACCAATCAGTGTGAGCAGTACAACTTCCAGCAGTGTCCGATGGAAATCTCGGGATAAAGAAGAACCACGATAATGAACTTGATTGAGTCAGTGCCATAGACAATGCTGAGCCTAGAGGTATCGCATAGACAATGCTCTTTCCGGCTTGGCATTATCTAAGGCACTGGCTCAATCAAGTTCATTATCTCGGTTCTCTTCTTAGCATTGTCTATGGCACCAGCTCGGTCAAGTCCATTAACAGACAAGCTCGAGAATGAAGAAGAGAATCCTCGGTCAACCCCATTACCACGATTCGGCCAATAGACCACCCTTTGGATCGGTGTATGCATTACAACTTCCAAAGTGACAAAGTCATATCACTTTGGTTACCCAACTCAATACAACACTAGGAAGCGTTCTGGATCGACTTCCATACACTCTCATCCACCCATCCTCCAAACAAGCCCTAAAATGAAAAGGGGAATCCTGGTTGGCCTTGACACAGATTGCACCGGATCGGATCGACACCGACCCGAAATCCTATTTTTGAGGAAGGCCGTGTTATTTTGCAGAATTGTTCTATCCATGTTTCCGGAGTTTTCTCCACGATCTCATGAGGAAAACACACACATTAATAAGCATTACATGAGGAAGCACCAGGGGAGAAGCACAACAAACTTAGCGGAAAAAGGCAAGCACGAGAATAGTATGTCCAAATAAATTATAGAATTCAACAGTGATAGGTCTTTGGATCTTTGCAACCACTAACAGCTCAAGTTGAAGACGATATCATTACTTCTCAAGAAGTTTGGAATATCACAAGGGGGAAAAGGAAAATTGAAGACTACAAGACTGATTGTTTGGCACAACATATCAGGCTTACGTCGCATGAATTTCATTTTGCTTGTGTTTCTTAATACTTCATCCCATTTCACTGTGTTTTATACTTGTAGTGATCAACTTTAAAAAAATTAATAACCAAAATAAAACACTATATAAAATTGGTTAATTCTATTCATACACCTATAATTCCTTAACATACACCGTAAAATGAAATAAAATAGCATACACCAAAAATTTCTTTTCATACACCATGTCTTTCACAAAATTGTCCTTGTATATTTTCATCACATTTCCTCTCTTTAACCTTAAAACTAAATTACATAAAACTGGGAATTCATTGCAATATATTTACCTAAAACTAAAAACAAACTTTTATTTTAACACTAGTATCTTAAATTATTTGATTGTTTTATTTATAAATTACTTTTAGTTTTAGATGATGGAAATTTGAACTTATTTTTTAAATATTAGAAAATTAAACTAGTTAAATTTTGGTGTTAAATTTAAACATGATTAGATTTGAATGAAAGATTGAAGAATTTAGTATTATGTATAACATTAATTTTAGTCGTTAGTTTTAATTTTTAATTTTTATATTTAATTAAAGTGAAAACTGTTAAAATTGGGTGTATATAAATGCTGCTTGTAATGATATACATTTTAATCCTCAAAAGAAATATAAAATTAATTTAACCAGTGATATAAATTAATTTATAACATACTAACTTTACAAGAGAAATTATATAGAGTATGCATAATGAAAACAAAGGAAAATTGTATATATTTTCATTTTTTATTATTGATTCTTTTTTAATAAGATCACTTTGGTTTGAAATTTTATTTAAAATCTCATGGTGTAGGTAAAACAATTTGCGGTGTTTGAACAGAATTTGTCTATAAAATTAGCATTTTTTCCTAAAGACAATGGCATACTCATTTATTTATCTGATGTGTATAAAAGTAAAATAAAATGCTATAAACTAAAGGCTTGAAAGCCCAAAACAAAGCCAACTCGATTGATCATGTAACTCTCATTAGTTCTCAGTTCTAATTCACAATGCATAAATTAGAACCTCGTGAAGTCAAAAATAAATTAGGGCATCACAACTTCATTATATTTCAATTTGCCTTCGCCTGACTCGGCTTCGCCTTCAATTCGACCTCGTCTTCGTTGCTGTCAATCAAGGTGCTTTTGATTTTCTTTTTATAACTTCTTACATCAATTTCGTACTTTGCTTTTATTTCTACTTGAATGACGAAACCAAAATTTAGCTGTAGTCTCAACTCAGTGATGGCCGACACTGATACGGCACCAGCGAATTTTCATGTAACGACGGATACCTTAAACCTTGGTTTTATGTTACTCTAACATAGCTGGAGATGGACTTCAAAATCCAAGAAGTTATTCTTAGAAGCACGCTGATCTCATCCGATATGAGATGTTGTAAGTTCATTTCTCAAGAAGAGACACGATCAAAATCCAACCTTCAAATTTCTGGTTGCGTCCGAGAGGTTTTATATGTCCACGAAGGTGGCTGCAGTTCTCTACGTTGCCACGATCTCATATACGCTGGACTTCAGATCTCAGTCACAATCATAGTGATGCATGACACAAAAAAGCATATAAAGCAGAGTCCGATTTTGTTAACATCTTTTAAAGCATGTGAACAAAACACTCGATCCCTATTGGTGGAAATCAGGGAAGTCCATATGAATCCCCCTGATTTCCACCAATCAAGGTGGAGTGTTTTGTTCACATCTTTAAAATGACGTGAACAACTGAAACCATGGCGCATGGCCCAGTAAATGATTAACGTCTTGGACATTCAGAGTTATTTTACAAATTTAAAATAGCTGGAGCAAGTACAGAAAAATCTTTCCATGTGAACGTTTTTGTTTTAAAAAAATTTAACCTGCTCTAACAACAACAACTCAAGTCATCATTGTTATCTTCGACAACACACTTGTTTTTAGCATAGAATGCATAATATTTGCCGTTATTCATTTATTATTATAATCGATACCTTCCAGGAAAATTGGACCAATGGTGTAAAACAAGTTGTAACTTTTTTCTAGTGCTCGATAAAATGACGAAAACTAATTTTACACCGTTTGGATTATAAAAGATAAAAGCAATAATATAAGGATTTTTTTTTTGATTTGGCCGCCTTTAGAAAGCTAATCACTGAATTAGCCTGGTTTTAAAACTTATTACGGTTATAGACTGGTTTTGACATTGGAGACAAAAACAGTTATTTTATACTAGCGTCATTCAAAATAGTGCAATACAAATTTTTTATTTTGTGCGGCATCTCAAATGGAGCACCATGCGTCATTTCAAATGGAGCAAATAAAAATAACCGTTTTGGCTGAAGTGACCAAAACCAAGCTACGGCCATAACAAGTTTTAAAACTATGATATTTCAGTAATAAGTTTTTAAAAGGTGGCCGAATCGAAAAAAAATCCATAATATAATAATAAGGCGCCATTCACCGTACCTTTCCTTGTGTGTCGTGCCACTAGAAAGAAAAACGCAGACTACATGATTCTTTTACTGAAAACTCCTCTTTCCCCACTTACACCCACGCACTAAAAAACAGGTGTGCTCTAAAACTGTGTCAATATTCTAAGTAAAAATTACCTGAATGCAATTTGAAATTAAATCACTGCAATAAACCTTACAGTGTTCAATCTAAGAGCATCTCCAGTGGTCACGTATTACGTTTGAATATTAAAGAGAGGGGGGCCAATAGTGAAGGTTATGTGTAACATTACGTGTAACGTTCAAGATCCAGTGGTTACGCGTAGCATCTCCAGTGGTCTGACGCACATAAAATAGCCCCCCCCCACCCTCCTCACACATGCAGCCTCCCACCCCAATTTCACATCTTTTGTCCCTTGCAACGGCTATAGACAATCAATTTTTAAAATATACAACGGCTATAAACTGTCATTTTCAAATTACAACGACTATAAATGATCCGCTAATAATACATCAATACAACTACAAAGCAATGTCGTCATCGTCGTCACTCCCATCATCATCACTGTGATCATCATCAACACAGTCACCGTGAACACCGTCGTCGTCATCATCAACATCATCGTCCTCGTCTGCATCATGAATCGGCAAATCATCAAGACCAATGTCCTCACCATCTCTAGTCGTAGACCAGCTGGCACAAACATCAAAGGGTGCAAAAAACTCATATACGGCAAGTCTGGTTGATAACTGATCGATCTGAGCCTCCATCTTCTGTGTATGGCTAAGGTACACATCATGCACCGTGTGAGTATGCAATGGACCTCACTTGCTTATCTGTAGGCTTACGAACAATTCTCCTTACAATTTTAGTGGAACGTGATGGCATTTCGATTCAATTCCCTATTAAAACTAAAATAAAAAGAGTAGCTTCAATGAAAATTCTGAGCAAAAATGGTTGGAGGTGGGTTTTATGGAGGATGGAGGCTGGCGCCTATTTTATAGATGCTTGGGGTCTGGTGCTTATAAAATGGACGGTTGGGTCTGACATCCATAAAATGGGCGCCAGACCACAGACAGAACTTACCCTGTTAAGGGTATAATATTCAACATCTTACACTCTTAACCCACTGGACCCACTGCAGAAGCCCTAATAATTGCAGCATTACATGTTATTAACTTTAGACTGAGCTCTTTCTAAATATACATCCACTTTTGGACGCTGATTCAACAAGTATCTGCCACTTTAGTTATCCGTAGCCAGGAAGGCAATGTAATTAGAGCAAGTGAGGTGGTGAAAATAAATTATTATTAGCGTTCCATGGATTTCTTTTTATAAAACAAAAGAAAATTAGAGTTGTATTTCCGGAGAAACTATTACCAGTCCACTTTTTAGGTTTACAAGAAATCAGCCATAATGATGAGGAAGCATGACTAAGGCATCGTTCACCAGTTTTATCGTGGCATTTTACCATTGACGTCACATCCAACGCACTGGATGCCGGAAAACGAGTGTCCGACGCATCGAACACCAAGTTGCATGCTGCTTTAAAGCCCATTCAACAAAATCAAAAGTAGTTAAATTAATGTTTTTAAATTTTCTAAACTCAGCAACTTATGAAAATGAAATCCATTTAAAATGTGGGTTTTGAACTGGCATACTTGTCTAAGTGCTCAATATTTCGGATATTGTACAAATATGTTGATGAATGTTTGAAACGGACAAACATCTTTTAGTTTCAATCATAACATCTGTTTGTTTTTTGAATTCAAATTCAAACGGTAAACAAAATACACTGTCTTTTGAACGGGTTCCCGTTGGAATCTTACAACATAATCCCCGTGACCCTAGTGGCAATCATTCTAGATAACAGAAAAATTAAGGGGATTGTTAAAAGGACTCCGCTTTTGGTTAAGGGGAGGACAATTTTAAGGGGACTCCACTTTTTAAAAAAAAAATTAGGACAGGAGTTGTTTTTTTTTATTTTAGAAAAAACATGGACTAAACTGTCCCTTGTCACAACATACAATTCACTATCGTTCATTTTATATTTCGCGCTAATTTGCATATGCACGAATACAATTTCTTATCATTTCCAAGACACAAAAACATCCGCATCTCAATTAATATTCCAATTATACATATTCGACCAGATTTGTTCATGAATATTTAAGTATTTTAAATTGAACCATCGAATTCCAAAATGATATTCATTAACTTACCTGATATGATAACTTTTGATCACTCACACAACTTTCTTATGTCTCCATTATGTTAACTATATCTCATTTTTTATGTCATTAAATTATGCTCATTATTTAGGGTTTAACTTTTAAAGTTTACATTAAATAAGATTATGGGGTTAATATTGGAATTTTTAATTAAATGTTTAAGGGAGGGCTAATTTTTTTTATCCTCCCCTTAACAATTGAACAATAATTTAAATTTTGTCTTCCCTTTAACCAAAAGTGGAGTCCCTTTAACAATCCCCAAAATTAAACATGAAGTTGATTAATTACATGCATTTTTAATTTGTACTGTCATTTTAATATAATTAATAGCATATTGCATAACAAAATAAAGAAATAATTAACTATAAAATGGTTAAATTAATAATTACAAATTAAATACCTCATTCAACAACAAGTTGAAATACCCTGTTCATTAACGCACCACGGTATTGACCCCATCCGCTGCAAAGGCACCCACATAAACAGTGTGGACGTGATATCCAGCATTAGATGCCCACCTAGTGCCACAGATACGATAGCGAAGATGCTAAATATCCATATCAGTTACAATCATGACAAATATCGTATTTCAAGTGCATATCTATACTAAGTCATTTTTTCTTACCAAACAAACAAAACAAAAATATTATGCAAACCAAATGGACGCGTGGAAGGTATGATTTAATTTGCAATAGTGAAATTAAATTAAACATGTATGTGAAGCCGGTTTTATATGAAGTACGATGGAAAACAATTCTACTCCAATAAGTATATATAACTATATAAGGGCGACGATTAAAAGGCTTTGTGATTTATTTACTCATTATATAGTCAATAAATTTTAGTTATCACATGCTAAAAATAATCAAAGATGAGTATACATTCGAGCCAAGATAGTTAACAGTTAATACAATATCAAAGCAAAAGACATAACTAACACCCACAATAAGTGCTTGTTTAATGTGCAGAACATGTAATAAGATACAACTAGGCTAAACTGAAATTAATAACTAGAGCAAAATATGAATCTTAATTCATATTATTCATGGCACATGCACAGACACATGTGTAGTGAGCGCATATAACTACGAGTTATCTAATCTTCACCTAACCGAAATCCTTAGCTCAGGGCCTTCAATATATCACTCACTATTTAACGCTCATCCAGTTGCAAGCATACATTAAGCATGGTACAAGCAAGTCGTTTGCGATACAAAACATGTAACAAAGCAATCAAAAGACCTAAATAAACACACATTCGAGATTCGACCAAAACTGAAATACATATCTAACAAGTCATCACCTGGCTCATCTGACGGGCAAGCTGATCCCTAATCCTTACCCCTTTAACATCATCCTTCCCACCAAAATCTTGAAACCCCAACTCCAACCCAACGATATCCTTCTCCTCCTCCACCACTTCGGTCTCATTACACAAGATCAAATAATTATGCAACAAACAAGCAACCACTACAACATAAGGCAACGCCTCCACGCACTCCTCCCTCCACTCCATCCTCAGCAACTTCCACCTCCCCCTTAACATCTTCACTGCCTTCTCCGCTATCTCCATCCCCTTGCCATGCACCACATTGTACATATCCTCCTCCTTGCTCAACAAATGTCCCTTATAAGGGGTCAGCAGCCATGACTTCAAGGGGCAGTAGGACCCACCAATGAAGTATCCCTTCCCTTTCTTGGACACCGACTCTTGCAATGCATAGAGCTTGGTTTTAGGGATAATCATCTCTGGTTTCATGCAGCCATGCCACCCAACAGAAAGATCTAAAAACCTACCTTCTGAATCAACCACAAACTGACCGAGAACAGTTCCACCACGAAGCTCGCCCGAAACTGGGATTCTAAAGAAGGAAAGAACTCCACAGCAGCGGGGAAGGGACATCCACTGGAACCCTTGGACGACATTAGAAACGTCCGGGGGGACATGCAAGAGGTTGTTAAGGGACTGGATAACGGATCTGCAGACTTCGTAGAACGTCCGACAGGATAGCGAGGAGGAAGAGCAAGAGAAGAAGCGATGGGAAATGAAGGAGAACGGAGCGGAGTGGGCGAGGCGGAAGAGGAACGCGGCTAGCTTCAGATCGGGAGGGAAAGGAGAAGAGGAGACGGAGGATAGGGAAGGGGTCAGGGTTTGGAGGAGGAGGTAGAAATTAGGTTTGGAGACATGGAAGTTGGAGAAGAAGAGGGAAGGGTCCGGGAAGGAAAGAAGGCGGCGGAAATAGGGGAATTGGGTGGAGGGTTGTTTAGGGATTTTGGAATGAGGAAGGAGGAGAGTAGGGTCGATTTTGAGGGAGGTGAGTATGGAGGCAAGGGAATGGGAGGTGCGGGAGATTAGGGAAGAGAGGGTGAGGGTGGAGGATGGGGAGAGGAGGAGATCGTTGGAGGAGAGGAATTCGATAGTTTGGGAGATGGTGGATATCAGAAGAGGGATGATGGGCTCTGATTCGTTTAACCCCGACGTGCTTTGATGTGTCTTGGTAGATTTCCTGGTGGCGCTTCGCCGGCGTCTCATCTGAGTTTTTGTTTTCTGAGGAAAGCGAGAACTGAACAATTAGAGCAGGGGTGGATAGTTGGATGCGAAGTGAGATATGAAGCGACCTATTCACAACGGCACGTGGAGGAACGGCATCTCAGAGACATGGAATTGCGACGAAAAAGTAAAGTTTACTTGTTGGTTCATTTTATATTTTGAGGTTTTAATTTTCAGCGGTAACTATGAAAGTTGGAAAATTTTGAGCTATAACGAAGGTTATGGATCAAAGACGAAGGAAGTGACGAAGGAGACCGCTAGATGGTGGATGGATGAATTTGTTATCGTTCTACCATTTTTTCTTAAAATATGAAAAATAATAAAAAATTGTTTTTGGTTTTGTATGTTAACTTCGTTTTTGTAAAACAATCGTTTTTCATAGTATATGTGTCTCATCGTTTATTTTGTATGTGCGAAAAATCAAAATTAAAAAATGTAAACCAAACGCACCCTTAATCACCCGAAAATGAAATAGTCGATTTCACCCTATCACGCCCATCAAATCATTTACGAACCCACTCAAATCCATCTTTAATTTTACTGTTGGGTACTTCGATTGTAATCAAGGTTTTGAATCTTGAATACCAATAACGTTTCGTCGTTGATATTCCGAAGATGCGATCTCGTAACAGACGTGTTCTTAGAAGGATGAATCTAGCTTGAATGTTTGTCTTGAAGTTCCATCTCAAGGCTTAAAGCTCGTATAGAAAATATAAACTATCTAGATATATATGATATGTTAAAAATTTATATTCTTACAAAATAATATTTATTAATGCTGCTATAAAAATAGGCAAATTCTATTTATACACCGAAAATCACTTAACATACACCATTATTTTTTTATAAAATTCTATTACTAAATTACCCTTCTCTCATAGCTGCAATTTCAAAACTTTTGCATATAGATAGTCAAATTATTCTTAAAAGTATTGAAACTGGATGTAAACTAAATATATTAATGAAGGTGTTAATGAATTATTTAATCGTGAAATCTAGAATATCAATTAAGAAAACATTCAGAAATACTGGTCTAATTTAGAAGTGTTGATTTATTTTGTAAAATAAGAGTAATTTTGTTGAAATTGATTTTTTTTTCAAAAAGTTTATAAAAGCTAGAATATCAGTAGAAGAAATAAATTTCATTTTGTTAAATTTTACTCAATTTAATGCAAAGAATTTCTAATTTTAGGTAATTGTGTTTTAAGTTTGAAAGAGAAAAGAAAAAGAAGATGAGAACATGGATAATTTAGTAAAAGAAACGGTGTGTGTAAAGTAGTATATGGTGTATAGTAGTTTATTATAATTTTTTTTGTATGTTTAGCAATTTTTAATGTATAAATAGAATTAGCCATAAAAATAATAACTTAACTTGAACTACAAAATTACTCCATTGTTATTAATCCACGAAATAACATTCATATTTATTAATCATAACATTGAATGCTTAAATTAACAAATAACACAATTAAAATGGATTATAGCCAAGGGCGGAATTAGCCCTGGGCACATCTGGGTTGTAGCCCAGTGCAAAAAAGCAACAACAACAAAAATAAAATAAAAATAAAATAAAATAAAGAATGCTTCTACTTAAATCCCGCGACCAAAGGATCAAACAAATCAGAGACACATGCAAATTTCTCATAAGAAATTTCAAACAAACAACCAAATTCCGAAGCCAAAGCAACTGGAAGAAGTCATTTGTCTAGCCAGAAATAGCACCATCTACCATAGTTCATTTTATACTGTATTGCACTTTAAAAATATGTGAAGTATCCATAATGCCCTTCCAAAATGAAGAAGGATGACTAACATTATCATATAATGAAAAAATGCCATTATAGTAAGTGTTAGAAACTCATTCACACCATAAAGAATCTTTATGAGCTGATATATGCCATAACCATCTACATAACAAAGCTTTGTTCATGTCAACCAGATTAAGTACACCCAAACCACCTTGCTCTTTTCCCTTGCAAACTTGATTCCAGGAAATCAAACAAACTGCTGCACTAGCCTCGCTTTTGCCAACCCAGAGAAAATTTCTTCTAACTGCATCAATCTTCTTGATCACCCATTCAGGAAATTTAAAAAAAGACAACCGATATAAAAGAATTGCTGTTAAAACCGAATTAACAAGAACAAGCCTTCCAGCTTTAGATAATGAATTTCCTTTCCATCTTGATAATCTCTTATCTACTTTATGTATTAGAGAGAACTAATCATCTTTGTGAAGCTTCCCTGGTCTGATGCACAAACCAAGATAATTCAATGCGAACTCACCCACCTTACAGTTTAACATATCAGCAATGTCCTTCTCCACTCCAGTATCAGCTCCAATCACAAGAACGCAACTCTTATGAAAATTGATTCTCCCGACAGATTTTCAAATGCAAAAAGGATAAACTTGAGCGCAATAATGTATTTGCATTCTGGTCTACTGAAGATAATAGTATCATCAGCGTAATGTAATGAAGTGATTCCACCCATGACGTACTCATCTCCAAAAGCTTTTTAAAATACCATTTGCACAGCTAATACGCAGAATTTGAGTGAATACATCGGCTGCCAAATCAAATAACAAAGGTGACAACGGATCACCTTGCCTTAATCCCCTCTTCAAGCTTATAGTTTTGCCTGCAACACCATTAACCAAAATATTAGCTTTACATGCCATAAAAATCTTTCTCATCCATCCAATCCAAGCTTGACCAAATCCCCTTGCTTCTAGCATATCTAACATGAACTCCCAATCCACATTGTCAAATGCTTTTGCAAAGTCCAGCTTCAATATCATACAAGGAACAGAGTTATTAGAACAGAAAGAAACAACTTCTTGCACCATAGCCGCTCCTTCAAGAATGTATTTGCCCTTGATAAATGCTGTTAGAGACTTATCAACCAATCTATCCATGACCAATTTTAATCTATTAGCAAGTACTTTAGTAATCAACTTATAAGTACTATTTAAAAGACTAATAGGTCTAAAATCAGATGGTGACAAGTATCCTTCCTTCTTAGGGATAAGCACAACATTGGCATAGCTTATCATTTCCAATTTTAATGTTCCTCTTTCAAAATCATTAAACAAACTAATGATATCCTCTTTGATCCAGTCCCGGTATCTTTTGAAGAAGAAGTTAGGAAAGCCATTAGGACCTGGAGCCTTATCATTAGGCATTTCATTTAGAGCCGCAAAGATTTCATCTTCTGAAAAGCTAGCATCCAGTCCAGAGAGATCAATCTTGCTTAGATATAGAACACTCCAGTCAACCTCAGCTTTGTTAGAACCACTTGAACCAAAAAAATTTACTATAGTAATCAGTGAACACCGTATTCAATTCCTCATGGCTGCTCACCTCTTTTCCATCATGATCAATACTGCAAATCATGTTTGATCTTCTTCTGCCATTTGCCACTCTGTGAAAATAGCCAGTGTACCTATCACCTTCCTTAACCCATTGATCTCTTGATCTCTGCTTCCAGTATAAATCTTCTTGATCGATCACTTTTAACAGTTCAGCTTCTTTGCTCTTCAACAAAGCTCTTTCTCCATCAGTCAAAACTCGTTGTTCAGCCAGAATGTTAAGTTTGAGAATATCATCTTCCAAGCTTTCTTTTTTCATTCGAACTGAACCAAAAACTTCTTTATTCCATTTCTTCAAAAACTTTCTCATTAGCTTCAACTTCTTACTAATTGAACTTGCAGCATCATTTGGGCCTGAAAATTCAAACCACTTATTTCTCATCAATTCACCAAATTCTTGTTCCAAAAACCACATCTTCTCGAAACGAAAAAAAGATTTTCTGATTGCACCATCACGAGAATCAAATGTTATAGGACAGTGGTCAGAAAAAACTGATGCCAAACCCTTTTGCGAGGAAAGTGGATGCAAATCTTCAAACTCAGGATTAATAAAGAATCTGTCAAGCTTCACCAAAGTAGGATCTTCTCTACCATTGCTCCAAGTAAATTTTCTATTGTTCAAAGGAAGATCAATGAGATTACAGTTTTGCACAAAGTCACCAAACTCCTCCAAATCCTCCCCATAATTCTCCATTCTTTTATTCCTCTCATATTGAAATCTCGTAACATTAAAATCACCTCTAATAAGCCAAGGACCTTGAATATTGCTCATAAAGGACAGACATTCATCCCATAACACCCTTCTCTCATCTCTCGTTTGGGGTCCATATACATTTGTGAAAAAGTATATTACCCTTGTGCTTTTATAACAAAGAGAAACATGCAAACAATGAGTATCCTTTCTCTTTTGTCTCAACTCCCATTTATTGGTGTACCAACCAATCATTAAGCCTCCTGAACTACCAATGGCATTCAGAAAACTCCAGCCATCCAATAGAGAGCCTCCCAGTGACATGAAACAAAAATTATCACCACAAGCAATTTTAGATTCTTGTATGAAAACAATGTCAGGGTTTAAAGATGGCAAAAAATTCTTAACCCTAAGGCTTTTTTGGGGTTTGCCTAAACCACGAACATTCCATGAAATTATTATCATTTAATAGACTCTACCCTCTCTATTTCTTTCTTCTTAAAATCAACAATGTTAGCATCAAACTTACTCAAGGAGAAACCAGATTTAACAGCTAAGTCATACAATTGATCATTAGACAAACTATTCAAAACAGAAGGAACAAAAACACTACCTTCACAAGGGTGCTCCATGTCCTGATTACGTCTGGCACTCCTCCTAAGCAAAGTAAATCCAGCAGCCTGTTTACCTTTCCTTTGAATGTACAACAGATTAGATGCACCTGAACCAGAACCTACTTCAGTTGCATGTCTCTCATCAGAGGCCAGAACATCTTCAGCTACACTCACTGCTACATGCACATTCTCAACTGCCTTCAAATGTATATTAACAGCCTCATGAACCACATCATCCATTGCATGCTTCTCCCTCACTTCCACATTCACATTATCTTCATCATTAACAGAGCTCGATGGTCCTCCTACCCCTCCCTGCGTGAAAACCTCATGTCTCTGCCCATCCTTCTTAATCTTCCATGTCTTAAAAACACCATCAGCGTCTTTCTTGAAAATCAAGTTCTTAAAATCAGGAAATTCCAACTCTGCATTCAGATCTCCATAGAATCTACTAACCCCCACTTCATGATAAGAATTTCTTGAAAAAAGCCTCAACACCGACGGCAGATAAATTGGAGTAGGCACTTCCACCTCCACTCCAAGAAACGATAAGTCCATCGCACTCCAATTGTTTTTCTGGATCCTCTTAACCACCCTCACTTTCATCAAAATCAAACTACCCATCCAATGACTTCGAAAAATAATAGGTAGATTCCTGAGAGTAATCCAAATAGTCTTCAAATCCCTAGGTTTAACAGAGTTAAACCTCAAGGAACAAGGACAGATGCAAAGTGAACCACGATCATTTGTCAAGAAATGCTCCCTATCTAAGAAATTCCTAGGAAATTTAACCACAAAGTCGTTGTTGAAGCGCTTAACATTCCAAATCCAGCCATGCAGATAATGAAAGTTATGCTTCAGCATCTGCTCCAAATGATTGATCGAAAACTCCCCCTTCACAATTGAAATCGTCGCCCAAGAATTAAGCCTGTCAAACTCGCCATCACCAGAAAATTGAGAAATATGAATTTCATTACCAACCACCATTTTCTTCTTCGGAGAATTTTTTGTGTGCAAGTTATTGGGACACTGAAATCCCTTATGACCCACTTTCTTGCAGCTGAAGCAGACGATCAGATTCCTACATTCTTTGGTCCAATGGCCAATATCACCACATCGAAAACAACGTTTACGCGATTTGACATTCTGCAAAAAATTAGAATATGAAACGGCTACATTTGGTAATGATTTGATCTTCTCCTCGATAATAGGTCTTTTATTCTTTAAAAGAATTTCTCTAAACGACGGCACGTGCGTAGGACTCTGCGGAGTTAGATTTGGAGAAACATTTGGAGTTTGATTAGGAAGAATACGAGGATTACGAGAAGAATGATCAGATTAAAGAAGTTGGACGCGAAATAAAGAACATCGTTAAGCAAGGACGCCATTACTGTAGCTCTCCAGTAATTTTCTTTTTTATTTAAGTGGAAGTTGACCTTTAATAGAATCATTGAAGGCAGAGCTCTTATGCAGATGTTGGAGCTTTTTAAACTTTTGGAGGATGTTTGTGTTGTGAACAGTGATGATGAATGTTATTGGAATAACAAGACTAAGTTTTCAGTGAAGAGATGCTATGAGATGATTAATTTCTCTGGAAGAAAAATGTTGGGGTTTAAATATATGTGGAGTTTTGTTGAGGTTCCTTTGAAGATTCGCATGTTTATGTGGACTTTAATGCATGGAAAAGTGAACACTAAGAGTCTTCTCATAAGGAAGAATATCAATGTGGATGAGTTTTGTGGTCTTTGTAGAGCTGAAACAGAGGATTACATGCATTTGTTCTGTGACTGTGATCTAGCATTCTATGTCTGGACTAAATGCATGGTGAACGTGAATGTTAATCTTGCTTGGAGGGACTTGATTCGAGATCAAGTTCAGTTTTGGAGTCATGCCTCTTCTAGAAACTTTGCATTTCTTAATTTTGCATTATGCTGGGTTGTTTGGAGTGAACGAAACAGTAGATGCTTTAAAAATGTTGCTAAATCATCAACTGCCATTGTTTTTTCTAGTTTTAAAGTACTTTTACAAGTGGGTCGGTATTGATGATTGGGTTTTCATTGATTGTATTACAGATGGCAGGGGAGCTGGAGGCTTCTGATAGGCTCCTACTGCTCTGGAGTTGCACGACACTATTATGTAGCATAGCTTTTTGTTGTAATCACATTTTGTAGCTCTTGCGTGAGCGTTTATATGACGATGTTTGTAGTATTTTTTTTGCTCCTACGTGAGCGCTTTATGGTTCTTTTTGTGGTGTTGTTGCATCTCTGGACTTTGTATTTGCTTCAGTATTTATATATGGCGTGGTGCTCTATAGAGTTGCCACTACCTTGCTCATTATTGCTCTCAAAAAAAAATAAAGAATGCTTCTCAACCCAACCCACGCCCAAAGGTGGAAGGGAGAAAACAGAACACATTAGTTCAGCGCATCCCACTTCTCTAGTTTTCGGTTCTCCGCCCATGCCTGCACAAAAAAAGAAAAAGAAAAAAAGATAATTGAAAGCGTTCTTTTTCCACTATAAGAAAATATGCATATGGTTACATTCATTGGTGACGTTTAATATGTAAATGCGACCAATATGGTTTTTAATTTTGCATTTAAGGGCTTTGGTTACATTTGAATAATAATTATATAAAATTCTGGTTACATTTAACGTTCCCTCCTTTTACATTTAACTTCCCTCCTCTTTTTCAGTTTTTCCGCCTAAGTCTAAATTATTTTCCGCCTCGTTTCCCCCAAATTACTTTAATCCTCTTGCGTCTTCCCTGTTTGAACGTTTATATTCTTCCTTGCTTTTGTACTTTCAGGCCGTCCCTTTACACAAGCAATAAAGCAACGCTTGAGGCACCCAGAAACCTAGGGCACCATTCCATCCATCCATCGTATACGGAGTTTTTAAAAAGTGGCGATCCAATCACGAAAACGAATCAATCGCCGATACAAAGCACGATCTCCAGACGGCTGCGATCAATTCCCGATTCTCCAACAAGCGAGGGTTGAAAAGCAGCTGACAGGCATGGGTGACGGCAGTTTTAGTTGAAGTGTTGAACCTGTCTTGATTCTTGAAGCCAAAGCCGAACTGCGGTGCGAAGGACAAGGACATTAGGTAAGTAAATTAGTAACTCACTACTGTGGAATTATGGATAATTGGATATTAGGTATTTTGGTTTTGAATTTAATAGTATATTTGTAAATTGTAATCTGTAGGCTGTAGCCAACTATAGGACTGAGACTGACGCATCAATGTAAGCATGTCATTTGGATAATTGCCTAATTGGATTATATGTTCAAATATATAGTTGTATTTGGTTTAGTAGCTTACCTGCTCACCTTAAGGAGTAAAAGTCCAAAACAAAATAATGAACAAAAATATATGCTGAAGTGAATTGTTGAATCGATGAGTTTGAATTTAGATGCAAATCCATTTTGCCCTTATTTTTTAATTTCAGGCTTCTAGTTAATCGGGATTAATTTAACACCGGTAATAGCTAATGAATTAGGGATAAAGGAAGTTGTGATTGAAGGACTTCAATCCAATCAATAAGGAAAAAAAATGCTTCAAATTATTGTTGAATATATTTTTGATAAATTATAAGTAGTAGATCACACATTCATACTTTTTTGTTTTGTTATTATAATAAGCATTAATATGTGGCATTATTCAATGTTATTTTGGTGGTGTTTAAAAATGCTTAAACAAGGTATGACCAATGAGCTCGAATATGATAATATTATTACCAATTTTGCTAGTTAGAAGGCTAGAAAAATGTTCATAAACAATTAGAATCTTACCACAAATGCTCGCACTATCAGTAAACTTCCCGACCTATAAATTCCTTCAAGCTTAAAGAAAAGTTGTTATCTTAGCATGGATAGGTGGTGTTGCACTCTTATTACACATTGGACTGCTTTAGCTGTTCATTATGGTATGCTGTTGGGGGCATGTATGGTGTTGTAGTTGCTTATGGTATTTTAATCTGGCTTGTTCTGCTGGCCCAAGTTGCTTATGTCAGGGGCTGGTGCTATAATGAAGGATAGACCGGGTTTTCTTATGAGTCCTTTAAGAGTATATGGGCCTTTATTAGGTCAATTATTGCTTGTACGATATTGTTGTGTTAGGAGATTTGGTATATGATAGTTCTTGCTGTTTTTACCGGCCACGTTGGAAATGCTAAAATCGCAGCTATGTCTTCTTTAATTTGGCATGGCTCTTCTATTTTTAATGCTTGAAAGAGTTTGAAATTGTTTTTTTATGTCATTATCAACATGAATATAAATAGATGGGATGTCATATCTTCACAGGCGTCAATGCAACTATAAAGTAATGATTCATAATGTGAAAGATTATGTATGACTATACAAAGAATTTAAAGTTTTTGATTCATAAATGGATTGGAAGTTTGTTGATTACTGAATGCCAACCTGCTGAGTGGAAGGTCAAAATGGAGATGCATGCCTTACATAGTTGGCAAGTTTGGGTTCATACATCAAACATCATTGCATATATGGTGGATCATTTTTGTATAAAGTAAGCTGTAACTGAATACATTGCAATCGTTTGCTGTTTATTTTAGCCTATTGCTTGATTCATTTATTTATGATGCACGTAGGGGTTTGTTCTTTACTGTGGATGTTGTTGACAAGTGCAGAGGCGATCTCTCCTTTTGAGACGTTATTCTCTTGTAACAATTAGCATGGGATCAAGGCCATAAGGCGTGCCTTTCTTAGTTTGTATTATAGTCGTGGAAGAGTTTCGGTTCTCTTATATACCAAAGATGTATATGGAAGGTTTTTCATGGTGCGGTAAGATTCTAATTGTGTCTTAGCAGTAGTTAAGTTTAGGCAGCGATCACATTTCTAGGCCCAGTTGATTTTTTGCCTAACTGTAAACATAAACACCAAATGTTCTCATTAATACCAACAACGATCACTAAGGTTTGAATTTCTTTCATTTTTAGAATCATTTACTGATGAATTTAGTTGATATTGCCTTGTGAGATTAAGTCATTGCTCACAGTTTTCACGTCCTCATGTCCCCTTTTTCTTTGTTTTCTTTTTTTGTTATATTAAACACTGATTATTTAGCTTGATCAAATAGATTCAGTCTTGTTCATCTCTGTTTCATGGATTTTGAGGTATCTCATTTTGTCATTGGTCCATAGGAACAAAAAACAACAATGATTGTTTAGTTCATTTACTGATAGAATTATGAGATGTTTAGGAAGTATTGTCGTCGCTGTCGTCCCCATATATATATATATATATATATATATATATATATATCCTTCTCTCTATTAAAAAAATGAAAAATCGATAATTATTTTCCAAATACGACATACTGATTATTTAGCTTGATCAAATAGATTCAATCTTGTTCATCTTTGTTTCATGGATTTTGAAGTATCCCATTTTATCATTGGTCCATAGGGACAAAAAACAACAATGATTGTTTAATTCATTTACTGATAGAATTTTGAGATGTTTAGGAAGTTTTGTCGTTGCTGTCTTTTCCAAATATATATCCTTCTCTCTATAAAAAAAATATCTGAAAAATCAATATTTATTTTCCAAATCCGACACACTGATTATTTAGCTTGATTAAACAGATTCAGTCTTGTTCATCTCTGTTTCATGGATTTTGAAGTATCCCATTTTGTCATTGGTCCATAGGAACAAAAAACAACAATGAATGTTTAATTCATTTATTAATGGAATATTAAAAACGAAGGTCATCATTGATAAAGATTCAGGAATTGATAATAGCTTGGCAATTTTGATGGCTTTCGAGCATGGTTTGAAAACTCGTCCGAAACCACGAGATACCGTTGTTCTCGTTTCGGTTTCGACGGTCACCGGGACGAAATAACAACCAAATCTCGTTTCGGTTCGTAAGACGAAAAAAAAAACCCTAAATCGAGATTAAGTAATAACACCAGAAAAAGTGGAGAGAAAATACATGAAATCTTCACAGCTCGAGCTAAGTTCTTCATCGATTCAGCAATCTTGACGTCTCGAGCTTCAAAAATCTATCAGATTTGAAGAAACCGATCTTAGCAGACACAAAACCCCCAATTCGAGCATAGCAAGCTCCCGTCTTGTGTTGGAAACTTCGAATCGAAACACGTCGAAAGCAATGAAGGTGTTTTTTCTCCCTTTCCCGCTTCGTTTTTTTTTTTTTCCCTGTTCGATTTGGGGTATCAACGAAAGCAGCTAAGTTTAAGTTTTGAGTACTGGTCTGGGCTTAGTTTTCATGGGCTTTGGATATGTTTTATAGTTTTACCGTTTTCAGAAATAAAAGGTAAAAAAAAAGACTTTTTGTTGTATAAAGCACAAATGTCTTATGTTTACATCTAAAAATGAGGAAACCGAAACATTTATCATTATTATATTTTTTGTTGACTATATTTCTATATGAAGTTGCTACATTTATCGTTAACCTTTTATAAAAAAATATGAAAGTTTGATTTTTTGACCGAAACCGAAACAAAAACCGAAACCATCGAAACCGCCGAAACCATCCGAAACTAGTAAATTTTCAAATGACCGAAACCGAAACCGAAACCGAGTTTTCGAACCTTGCTTTCGAGGCCCAAAAACTTGTCATTATAGGTTTGAAGACAGTTTTTGGTAATTGCCATACTGAAGTTGCAATGCCTTACTTTTGGACAGTGTGAGATAGTAGGGAATTCTGGAGCACCATAGCAGAAGGTAGTCATGAGCCACTGAAGGACAAAAATTGATAAAAATGCATCTGAGTTTTTGGTTGACAAAACTTCTGAATATCCTGGTGAAGTTTCTGTACTTGCGTTGGGGCCTCTAACAAATTTGGCTTTGGCAATCGATAGAGACTCGTCGTTTGCTAACAAAGTGAAGAAATTGGTTGTACTTGGTGGAGGTTTTTGCGCCTCTGGGAATGTTAATCTTGCTGCTGAAGCAAATATTTATGGGGATCCAGAAGGAACTGACATAATGTTCACCTGTGGAGCAGAAGTAGTGGTAGTAGGAATTAACATTACAATTTAAGCCTCTCTTACAAGTAAAACCTTAGTCTTTGATGTTAAACCTTCACTTATGTCTCCTATTCTGAAATATTTTTGTCAATAATTCTCAGATGAAAACATCCTGGAGTTCAGAAATTCCATGGGAAAGCATTCAAATTTCCTATGTGACACGCTGAAGTTTTACAGAGACTAGCAAGTAAAATCTGATGGAGTGTATGATATATAGCGTTCCGTGTTGTTCTGCTTATTTACCGCATTATAACCATATACCCAAATTAGCGATTTCTTTATAATAAGTTATGTTTCTTCATGATCCGGTTTGTCTAGTTGCACTACTTAAACCCGATTTATTTACTTATAAAAAGGGAGTGGCTAGGATTGAGACTCAAGGAATTTGTACCGGCCACACGTTGATGGACCAAGGATTGAAAAGGTGGAACTCTAGTAATCCTTGGACGGGTATCCGTCAATGTCAGTTACGTGGGATGTGAATGTGCCAAAAGTTCTCACATATCTGAAAGAGTTGCTCCTGAAGCCTTGAAATCAAAAGGATTATGCGTCTTTGCAGAATTTTCAGCTACGATCAAAAGGACTGCGTCTCATTATTTTAAAAAATTATTATCATGGGTTTCATGTTTCAAATGATTTTCCGCTGGCTAGGAATTTATAAACTGAATTGGTTAATACATTTAAGCGTTTTTAAATCGTGTTTTGTTGTGGTCTTATTGGTATTGTAGCACTTACGTTATGCTGTACGCATTCCAAAATCGAATCGCTGAACGACTGCACTTTGTCTATTTATTTATTATGAAAAAAAAGATGTTTAGGAATTATTTTTACCAAGGGAGAAAATAAGTTGAATCCATAGTATATGAAGACAAGATAGACTATTAAATTTGGTTCATTTTTTAATAATATCTAAAAGGAGAAAAGGTAAAGCAGTCTTTAATTATTATTCCATCCAGTATTTATAAAATAGTCTTTTGCATTAATGCATGTATGCTCTACGGTGGAAGGTATATGGCATTGCTGCAATTAGATGAGCTTCTATTTTTTATGTATTCGTAATTGCCTAGTTTTGACTTTCCAGAACTGATGTTTCTCTTCATTTTTTGCAACCTATCATAACTTTATAAGCATTTTGAAATAACACTAAAGTACATTTGTTTACACTTATAAATCTCATTGTTGTCTTTAACTTGTCTCTTTTTGTGCAGAATGCTTTCTCATTTGTCTGGGTTCATTGTGATCTTTATGACCAGTTACTTTATCTAATCGAAATCTTGGCATGCAACGAGGAAAAAAAACTGCAGTAATTTTGTCTTATTCCTCGATTAATTGCTTTTTTGTACTACAAGGCTTAATGATGGGTGTCGGCTTTCTTTCTTATGCTTCCCGTTTTGTTTATGAAACGTTTCTAACTCATTTCCCTATATGTTTCATCAAGAAGCAAGCTGTGCATTGTTCTAATTAATCAGTAAAGTTTTCTGCTTAAAATATCATGTTTATAGAAGCATAATTCTATATATAGTCTATTTGATATTTTGCTGTGCATGGTATGTTTGGAAATTACTTTTTCTTTAACCTTTATCCAACTTCTTCAATCTAGAGTATTCATTTAGATTGATAATATCCTTTTTCGTAAACAACTTGTTGTTTAAGACTTGTAAGTAGATATTCAGCACGAGCTTCTATTATGTTGACATTGACAAAGCTTTACAAAGTTGATTTAACGTTGATGGTTTATTCTAACACTATTATGTTTGCATATTTTGATGCACACAAGTTGGTTCGAAGCTGGTCCAGAGCATAGCGAGCATAGCAAAGTTATAGAACAGGTAATGTATTTTTTTTCATTCTTTAACGTTATTCTATGCTTTTATAAATAATAATTATAATATGTTTACAAAGTTTATAGTAAATAATAATGATGATGATTAACTAAGTTTACAATTATAATAATAGAGTTTGGGATGAATTTTGGTGGGGATGATTTGTTGCGATGGGAAGATGTTTGCGGTGCGATTGGGGTTTCGATGATAAGTTGTAGCAAGATAATAGCAGGTTTTTTTGGGGATTGCCAGGTACTATAGGAGAGTAAAAGACAGTGCAACTGTGCAAGGCTGTGTTGAAGGTGGTTGTTAGTAGGCTTGCTCTAAATGAATCTGCAAGGCTGTGTTGAAGGTGGTTGATAAAAAGGAGAGGAGTCCAGAGTTGTGGAGTAGGCTTGCTCTAAATGAAGCTGCTATGGCTGTTAATATCATGACTTGGAGAACATTGAGTTTGTAATATCTGCACTCTTTCATGTGACATTATTTCATGTTTACATTAGTATATGTTATCCTAATGAAATTTCTGAAAACTTAAGTTTTTAAACAACAATATTTATCTGTCTTCTAATAAAACAGTTCACTATTTCTAATTTTGTCATCTCATCATTTGCTTGGTTGATAGGCCGGAAAAAACTGTATCTCACACTTCTATTAACTTAGACTGCTAATGTATGCTTCCTTTGTATGCAACCGGCAATCGCTCCTTTCCTCTCAACCCAAATCGGTAATTTTAATCATGACAGTTTATTACATTAACATCGTTCGGTATTTTGTCTGGCTTCGTTGTATAAGGTTTGGCCAATGTCATCAGTGTCATATTAACAGATTGAGGTCAATGTTTCTTGTTTCAGTATTTTGATGTGATTTCTGCAAGCAGTATTTTGGAGAATTAATTCATATTGGCATCATATTTTCCCTACTGGATCAAAAATATATCAACTCACCGGTATGTAGTTTGGAGGATTCATTCATAATGGCAAGCAGTATTTTGGAGGATTTCTGCAATCTGAATATATTTTCCCTACTGGATCAAAAATATATCAACTCACCGGTATGTATTTTGATATGATGGCTAATCATGAGTTCGCATGATATTTGAATTATTAGTTATAAGGTCTGTGCATGCTGTTAACAAAGGCATCCGTGACTAATGTTTTTACAATAGAATAATCTACGATAAGCTTGATGTATTGTTGAAATTTCAATATAAGAAGAACAAACTATAGATGCGTTAGCAATGAAATATTTGATGTACCAATAACAAATGAGTAAATTGAATGGATTTACACCATCTCTGTTCAATAAATAATGCTTTTATTTCAATATTGCTTACCATTATCCTCCTTTTGGATGTGTCTATATTTAACCAAGGTTTACACGTAGAATCACTGTGAAAGTTGGAGTTAAACTGGTAATTCAATATTTACCAACTATATACATATATCACAACAACTAATATATAATAAATATCAAAATGAAGTTAAACTTGCATGTATTTTGTTGGTGAGAGATATAAAAATACTCACAATAATACACGAATTTGTACATGGCACCTACATACAACTATATCCAATCAACCCAATGAATATGAGCAGATATGAACACGATACACATGAGCAAAAAAAGACATGGTAGGTGATTTCAATGGTGGTTGCTAGGCAATGTGTTATGCTAGTGATGTAGGGACTGAGTGTTGGTGGCTGAACCTGGATCTGGCATGGGTACTAGTGGTTGTTGCATGAAAGGTGGGTAAGCTAAGTGGATCTGGGTTGAAAAAGGATGGATGTATAGAAGGGTCTGCTATAGCAGATGAGGGTTTGCAGGAGGATTTCTTTTCTTTCTTTCTTTTTTTTTTTTTTTTTTTTTTTTTTTTTTTTGAATGCATTGTTGATCATTGAAGGCTGTGTAATGGTCAGTGAGGAATGTGGGTGACCGATGCGGAAATGTGATCGATTAGGAAATATGGTGGATGTTCTTGGTGGAGGATCAATCGAAGCTTGTCAGATTTGTGATAGAAAATTTGGATATAGGCAATTAGTAAAGATTCTAAGAATGAAAAATGAATACAGAATGATAGAGAAGAATAGAATGTAAAAATAGATTTGTGAAAAAATTGTAATGAAATGTTGAAAATGAACTAGGTTTATGGTCTGAAAAGAGAATGCTGCAAAGAACTGGGTTGTGAAGTAATAGCGTAAAGCTGAATCTAGAGAGTATCCAGCTTTTAACATAAAAAGTAACCAATAAAACTCAGTTAAAAATATTATTGTTATGCTGTCAAATACTTAATGTTGATTGGTTTTGAACTTATGTTTGAATGGAAAATTTATGTTTATTAAGTGTTTTTATAGTTGTGTATATTTAGTTGCTGACTTGCATATAAGCTTCTGCATTGTAAGCGGTATGTATTTAGTTTTTCCTGTTAACTTTTGGCGCTACAGGTGTGACTTGTCTAGTTGTTTCTTCTGCTGAACGCTAGAGGCGTTGTTCTTCCAAAGTTACCAAGGCTACGTAAGTTTTTACAGATTTCTAATTTTATTTTAGATAATGCAAGGAGATGAACACACATATATTGATGCTATGAAATTTTTACATATGTTTCCATATATATAATGAAGGGAGATGAACATGCCGGTCGTAAGGGAGGCTTGGGTGCAAGAGAGCATTCAGAAAAAAGAAGCTCAACCGTTGAAAGTATATGATACAGCATCTGACTGACTACAATATGGTAAAAAGTTTGAATCGCGGTAGTTATTTGTAGTTGTATACATATTTTTTTCCGTTAGATATATTTATTGATCTTTTTAGAGTAAAACTAGTAGTGTAAAAAAAATTGCAATCTTTTTTGATTGGAATGTACCGCAATTAGCATGAAATGTCATGATGGTGAGTTTTGGCTGAGATGGAGGTAGATACGGGATTGTTGTCTTGATGGTGTGTATGGAGCGAGAGAACGTGTTAGTGTGGTGTGGCTGACTGGAACTGAACTAAGTAGCAAGGCTATGTAAATAGCAGCAAACAAATCTCACTAGTGTTTGATCTAGCTAAACCAAATATATGTTTTTATATACTTTATTTACCAACTATGATAACTGAAAATGCTTTAGATCAGCAATGCCATCTATTATTGAAATTATATTTAACAGCAACTAATCACCAAATATCACCATTCATAATAATATGTTGTAGCTACAATCTTTAGGTGGCATGCAACATCCAACAAAAAAAACGCATCTATCTTATCGTTTCCTTTGATATGAATTATTGTTTGAATGTTACTCGATAATTCATGGCAAATTCTTATTGTTGATTATTAACCTTGTCTACAGGTAATTAGTTTTTCTGGAGTAAAGACCGTCAACAACAGTGGACATGACTTTAATTATTATGTATTATGATATTTGTTAGTACTTATTATGTAAACTTGTTTCTGAATGCTTATGGTATGTGATTTTGTTGATTTTGTCAAATAACTATTATCTAAATGGGCATGGAAAGTACTTATGTGATTAATGTTTTTTCAGTTATTTGAGTATGATGATTAAATGATTGACTGTTGATTTAAATCAGACTTCTATACGATTGATGTTGATTTTAATATGACTATTGTATAATTGGTTGCTGAAAATAATTTAAGCCATCAACAGTAAATAGTTACATCTAAAATGTGCTATAAAACAATCAACACGTTTTAGTAGCGTTTAAAGAACGCTACAGAAATAAATGTAACACACCACTTGAATTTTTAGTGGCAAAAATTAAATGCACGAAAAGTTTTTAGTTGCACAAAATAAACGCTACAGAAAAGCAAAAATTGACCCAGGTACAAACCTTCAGTAGCGTTTGGAAAACGCAACCGTACAAAAGATTTGGTAGCGTTTATCAAAACGCAACAAAAAAAACAAGACTTTTGGTTGCGGGACCTGTAGTAGCGTTCTTTAAAACGCTACCAAAATGTTTTGGTAACATTTTTTAAACGCTGCTAAAGGCATTTTCTGGTGTAGTGTTCGATCTCCAATTCAGCGGATTTGCAGCGGCGCCGGCATCTCAGCTCGATACATTAATCAGTTCAGGTTTTTTTTTCATTTGTTTTCAAATTATTAGATTGAAAATTGATTTCTTGAAGGAAAATCCCTAAATTAATGGGTTGAAATTTACATTACTGCACATAGTTATTAAGGTATTGCTGAATTATTTTCTGCTTGTGATTGTTAAACCAATTGGTTTTTGCTTGAAGATTGAAATGAGAACACAATTTTAAATTTTACAAAAGAATAGCTTTAAAGTTAGCTCACTGTAGTCTTAATTCTTGGGTCCGCCCTTGATTGTATAGGATCCAATATAAGTTGGGATTCTTTGAAACAAGAATTATCCAGATCTATTAGATTATAGTTTTCTAATGAAAGAAAAAATTTTGAGTTTCATCTTGTAAATTTTGGGATATATCTAAACCAAATTTTCAGGAAAAAAAAATCGCAGTAAGGTAATTCGCGATTGAAATTTAAATAATTATTGAAATTAAGGGTTTATAACACATAGAATTTGAGTAAGAAAATTCTAATTTCTCGAAAACACTTACAGGAAAAATAAATTAGTTTGTGGTATATATTCATGACTTTTATTTGAACATTATACGTATATAAACTTAAGTTATATAGTGATTTATAACTCAATGTTAAAATTTTATTCGAAAGTGAATTTTTGAGTTAATTTATCTTTTAATAGATCTTGTTAACACATGGTTGTTATTTATTTATTTATTCTTTCGTTAAGTAATTGCGAGGACGCAGTTTCTTTAAGGGGTGAAGTCTGTAACAACCTGCATACCTAACAATAATATATTTAAATATAGCGCTGTTAATCGAGTATAGGTCCAAAATGTCACATTTTGCATACGGATGATTTTGGACTCGAAACCACTTCCATTGAGTTCAAAATGTCGTTTATGACAAGAAAAACTATAAACATCGATATATTTCGAGTTTCGAAAATTTGGACTTTGGTTTGGGCTTCGGCTAGTAAACCTAGCCTGCTTCCTTATAACCAAACCAGCCCCTTCTCTCCTATTCACTCTAACATCTCAAAGAAATTAGAAAATGGGGGAAAGAAAGGGAAATAGAAATTCCTAAGCTAGGTTTTGCAATTAGTAGCTCAATTCTTGAGGAAATCAAGTGTAGAAACTTAGGTAAGCTTCTCAATCTTCCTCTCCATCTTCTCCAACTCCATTCTGCTTCAATTTCTTATGATTTCCTAAACCTAACTTTTAGGAAATTGGGTTGTTTTGTGTATAGATTGAAGATACGTGAGTAATATTGGAAGAGAGATTGTTCTAGTCAAGCTTTGGATCGATGTCTTGCTTCTAGCAAGCAAAGGTGAGTTCTTGTGTACTCACATCTATGCCTCAAACATTTATGCTTATCTAGTGTTCCCTTGGCACGTCTTTACTGTGTGATTATTGGTTGTGTTGATTGGTTTGTGTGCTGGCAATTCCAATCTATGAATTTTGATTTCATTTTCGATGATTTCCATTTGTGATTCTTGGTGTGCATGCGAATTTGGGTTTTCATATATTTCGACGAGCTTATGAGGCCTTATTACCGTCAAGATCAAGTGCATAGCCTCTGTAGTTCACCGAAAATGATTCATATATGATGGCTAAAAAAATAGCCAAAATGGTCAATTAACTGTCATTAGTCGAATGGTAAAAATGGACCAGTTGACTGGTCCTCCTACCCGAATACTTTCGGGATTAGTTGACCAATATACTAGTAAAAAATGGATCAATTGACCGGTCCTGCTATTTTCTAGCAATCGACCGGTGGAGGCCACGGTCGACTGTATAGGTGGTTTCAAGATTTTTCCCGACCGAGTTTCCGCCCGTTTGCTCTTTTCTTCTTACTTTTCAGTTGCTCTAATCCATGTATTTCAGCAGCTCAAATAGATGGACTTTCGATTGATTCGTGATAAACAAATTTATAACCGATAGTCATGAGATTTAATTTACGTTATTAAAATGTGAGCTCGATCGATATTACACGAGATTTGCCACTTTGAAATTATATAAAAGGGTTTTAAATTATTAGTAGATACCAAATCTTTCACTAAATGGTTTCTAACTCTACTTCACTATATTAAGTTATTTTCCAAATTTGGTTTCTAATACTGTTTCATTGGATAAAATTATTTTATAAATTGATTTACAAATCTACAAGTATATATTTGATAGACCTTATTCTCGTTCGTATGAGAAATCTAATTAAACGCCCTAGTAAAAACAAGGACTATGACCCCTTGTGTTTGCTTCGACGGTTAATTCTTGGAATCATTCGATTGAACACTGTGGCAATGATCGTTTCGTATTTCTAGTGGAATATACAACTTGTTCGTAAATATTCGAGTAGAGAAAGTGGTTACCGGACATGTAGCTCGACTCTTATATTTACTAGCTTGGCGTGGTTTACACTATACTTGATCAATTTGATCATATCGATGATCTTCAGATCATTATGAGGATCTTCAGATCATTTCGACCTTCAGGTCACTCTAACTATCTTCGGATCATCCTGAGGAACTTCGGTTCATTTCTGTTGAGTCTTCGGACTCCCATTTTGAGTTGGTTGATCTATGGACTCCCATATTGAGTTGATGAGCCTTCGGGCTCCTATCTTGAGTTTAGTTTTCCCCTCTTGGAGATCTTCTGGATTTATGATTTATCGATTTCTATAATCTAAGTGTATTGGTACTAGGTTATCAATCTAAGTTTTCTATTTCGTGATGACTTGATGGGTGACATCATTTCTCGCGAGTAGCCGTGTTTTGATATTGTGTCATATATTTTGCTTTAGCTTGATGGGTGACATCATTTCTCGTAAATAGCTATATCTTTAGAGAGTGATAATCATTTATATGGCTCTGAGATTTTCTTTGACATATTTTATGGACATTTCCGAGACTTCACATTTACTTGTGATCATTGTTGTTATTGCTCCTATGTCATTATCTGTTTATATCTCTATTTTCTATCTCAGTTTATTATGATATGTAAAGCTAAACTGATCCGTTGATTCTTTATTCTTACAAATAATACTTGGGTCAGACCGAGTATTGCAGGTTCTTCTCCTTGACCGTAGCATGGACTAGCTCCTCTTTTTGGCTAACCAGACTTGTTTTTGTAGTTTTACCTTTCATGTATTGGAGATTGTGAGTCTTATGTGTACATATTCTTTTGTGTTGTACATATATCTTTTATTTTATGATATAATGGATCTTACATGACCACATATATTATGTCCACCACATCTGTATTATTATTCATATCTATTTCCGCCTTAGTGATGTGAATATATGTGTCTGACTCTGATTTTATTGTTATGTATTTTATATTGCTTTCCGAATTATATATAGCCACTTTGTACAGTGTAGTAGACTTGAACTTGAATTAGATGTGTCGGATTTCCTCATGAGATTTAAAAAGTATGAACACATTGTCTGGCACGTTTAACACTCGTTCAAAGCTAATATATAGATGGTCGCTCCTCAACAGCCTTATTCTTCGGGTTAGCTAACACCATTGCTTGCAATGGCCTTAGCTAACACGTGTTTAGAGATGGGGCGTTACACACAATACCTTGTCGAAGCAGTCGACAAGGTGTATTGAGTAGGAAGGTTATGAAATAAGTGGTTGCTTAAATGTTTAGATAAGAGCTTAGTGATGTGGTCATATCGCCCAGGTCGATACTCTGCTAATAGGTGTAGTACTTCAAAAAGTCGTTGACTAGGTTGACAAGGATAAGGAATTATGGCAATGAGAGAGCTTTGGATAAGGTTTTGGTATCTCTATTCTAAGTAAAGAAGGTTGCTGATCCAAACGATAAGATCAGGGGTTATGTTTGGCTAAGAGGCTTATCGATATAGACGATAATAGCTAATTTATCTTGTCATTGAGATATTGCTAATCAGGTAAGCTAGATCCGAATGGTATAACGATGTGGCTAATAGTATCCAAATGTAATGCAGTTGATAATTAGCTTTATTACATGGTCATTTTCTTACATTTAGTTTACAAAAAAGTCAGTGAAATTACATTTTCCTAAAACAATTTATGGTCTGCAACCTTGCCCAAAAAAATGGTCTACAAAATCAGGTTGAGTACCAATGATGTGGAGTGAGCCGAGGTTCCATGGATCATCCTCACAAAATGCTGTCTTACAACCTCTATTTATAGAGAAGCGAAGTCATGTCGTCAAAGTCGTGTCACATCTGTGACGCCCCACATTTATACTCGTGTTAGCCAAGGACATTACAAGTAATGTTGTCAACTAAACTGAATAATAAAGCTACTGAGGAGGGACCGTCTTTATAATAGCTTTGAACAAGTGCTAAATATGTCGGATAATATGGCCTTACTTTTAAATCTCATGAGGAAATCCGACGTATCTAATTCCAGTTCAAACAAACTATATAGTGGCTATATATAATTCGGAACAAATTAAATACATAACAATATAATCAGAGTCAAAAACAAATATTCGCATCATTAAGGCGGAGATAGATATGAATATAACACATAAGTGTATACACAAAGCTAGTGGTCATAGTGGATCCACTTAACAACAAAAGAATGTGTAACAACCCGAAATTTTGGAACCAATTTAAAAAACTTATTTTTTGCTATTTTAATGAATTTTGAATATTTAAAATAATTTATTTTAAATAATAACGACTAAAAATTTATTTTAATCGAATTTAAAACGAATATATTTATTTTAGTTATAAAAGGAGTTAGAAATAGCGCAGTAGTTTGAAAATTTGAATTTGAACTTTGACTGAATGTACAGGATTCAAAATAAATCGGATTTCAGTAAAACCAAAAATATTTAAATCTGTTTAATTATATCTTTCTAATGGATGTGAAAATTTGAAATTTCATAGCGGGAATTTAAAGTTATGGCCAGTTAAATATTCAGAATAGTCGCTATGGAATTCAAAATAATATATATCCCTTATAAATAGCCATTTTGCAAACGACCTCTGTTTTCGATGAAACCACTTTGGTTGGATCTGGAATGCCAAATTATTGCAAGATTCCAATTTTCATAATTTTTAGAATTAATATGTGAGCGTGGCAAAAGAAAACGTGTTTTGTCAATTTTAGTCAATTTGGATCGACCAGAAAATGACCATTTTTCAAACGGTCTCCAAATTCGATGAAATTAATTTTGTTAGGACCGTATTGTCAAAACATAGCTAGATTTATTTTTCGGGAATTTTTGGAGTCTGTATGTGGCTCCGGTAAATTAAAATGTACGATCAAATTAAATAATTAAATGATTTATATTTTAATTTAAAGAAAAGTGGGCTTAGATGATCAAATGGGCTGATGGGACCTAGTCCATTTTGTCCGAAATGGGGGTATTTGGCTAGGTGCAACATTCGTTGGGCTGAATTTGGAGGTATTAAGCATTAACGATTTTTTTTTTTTGTAAATTAGAACATTTAATAATATTATATTATAAAAATGGATTAAAATAAAACCCTAGCACCCTAAATACACAGCTGCCATTCCCCAAATCAATGGCCAAAGACGTTCAAACCTTCCTCTTTCTATTTCTTGAAATACATAATATGATTTTCAAAACTCATAAAGCAAGAATTGAAGATCTCTTCGAGTTTTTCATATCCAAGGGATAAGACCATTTCTGATGATCTAAATCGAGGGTATTTCGAGCCCAAACTGGTGAACTTCGAACAGATCTGGAGTGCTCCATGGGGCACCGAACAGCACGCCATTCGAGGAGGAGGCGGGCGACGAGATGGTCTACGGCGTGGCGTTTGGCGATCGGAGTCCGGCGACAGGATTTGGTGGCGTGAGGTGGATTTTGAAAACGATGGTGATGGGTTTCACTAATAACAGAAAGGACGACGGGTCTAAGGTGAGAGAGGTTAATTAAGTGATGTAATTAACAATTGATTATTTAATTAAATTGTAAATGTTTAAAATGTCCATATCTTGTTCATTCTAAATCAGAATTCGTCTAAACGAATTGCATTGGAACCCTGACCACAAACTCAATGCAATGGAACTAACCAGAAGACAAACGGAGCTATCTGGAATTTCTTGAATAAATTAAATGAGTTGTTTAATTTGATTAAATTGATCGTTGATATCGATTTCTAAAACCGATCAAGGTGAGATCTCTTTTTAAATAATTAAAATTAATTAATATTTGTCGTGTTTAGAAATTTTTACATATGTGCTGTAAAATTCAGTTTGTTATTGTACGCGATTTGATTTGGTTTGATTGATGTTGTTTGTGCTGATCTGTTGATTTAATTGAATATAATGGAAAAATAGAAATTGTAAACAAATAAAAATATTTATTTTTATTTGTTATGTTGAAATTAGAATTGTAGACAAATAAAAATATCATTTTTATTTGTCATGTTAAAATAGATTTGTAAACAAATAAAAATACCATTTTTATTTGTCATGTTACTATATAATTGTATGTAGATAAAAATATTTCTTTTTATTTGCCACGTTTAAAATAGAATTGTATATAAATAAAAGCATTTCTTTTTATTTGTCATGTTTAAATAGAATTGTATGCAAATAAAAATATTCAGTTTTATTTGCCATGTTAAATGTTGAAATTGTATGCAAATAAAAATATTCATTTTTATTTGTCATGTTAAATAATAGAATTGTATACAAATAAAAATATTCATTTTTATTTGTCATGTTAAATATTAGAATTGTACACAAATAAAAATATTCATTTTTATTCGTCATGTTAAATATTGAAATTGTATGCAAATAAAAATATTCAGTTTTATTTGCCGTGCTAAATATTGAAATTGTATGCAAATAAAAATATTCAGATTTATTTAGCATGTTAAATATTAGAATTGTATACAAATAAAAATATTCATTTTTATTTGTCATGTTAAATATTAGAATTGTATACAAATAAAAATATTCATTTTTATTTGTCATGTTAAATATCAGAATTGTATATAAATAAAAATATTCATTTTTATTTGTCATGTTAAATATTAGATTTGTATATAAATAAAAATAATCATTTTTATTTATCATGTTAAATATTGAAATTGTATACAAATAAAAATATTTCTTTTTATTTGTCATGTTTAAATGGAATTGTATAAAATTAAAATATTTCTTTTTATTTATCATGTTGAAATTAGAATTGTATACAAATAAAAATATTCATTTTTATTTGTCATGTTAAATATTGGAATTGTATACAAATAAAAATATTCATTTTTATTTGTCATGTTAAATATTGGAATTGTATACAAATAAAAATATTCATTTTTATTTGTCATGTTAAATATTGAAATTATATACAAATAAAAATTCACATTTTTATTTGTTATGTTAAAGGTAGAAATTTGTGTACAAGTAAAAATTCACATTTTTATTTGTCATGGTAATGATAGAAATTTGTTTACCAATATAGATGTTCCTTTTTATTTGCCATGTTTAAAAATAGAATTGTTATGCAAATAAAAATCTTCTTTTATTTGTCATTAGCGACATAGAAAATGTCATATAAATAAAATTCTTCTTTTATTTGTCATTAGCGACATAGAAAATGACACGTAAATTAAATTCTTATTTTATTTGAAATTAGAGACATAAAGCATGTAGCAAATAAATTTTCTTTTTATTTTTACATTAGAAATGTAAAACATGTTATGACAAATAAATCCTCTTTTGTTTTGTCATTAGAAATGTAGAAAATGTTATGACAAATAAATTCTCTTTTTATTTTGTCATCAGAGATGTAGAACATGTTATGACAAATAAATACTCTTTTGTTTTGTCATTAGAAATGTAGAAAACATGTATACAAATAAAATAATCTTTTTATTTGTCATTAGAAAAGTAGAAAACATGTATGCAAATAAAATACTCTTTTTATTTGTCATTAGAAAGATAGAATTGTGTACACAAATAAAATACTCTTTTTATTTGTCGTTGGAAAACATAGAAAGTGTTACACAAATAAAATTTCTTTTTATTTGTCATATGGACATAGGAATTGAAAACAATAAAATATTCTGTAATGACCCGAAAATCCGGTCCAATTTGAGCTGACCAAAAAACGCAAGTCCAACCCCAAATTAAACTGAAAATCAGGAAATTAATAGAAAAAAAACAGAGGGTGAGGAAAGATAAGATAGAAACTTATAGAAAAGAAGAAGAAGAAGAACACAATATCAGAGTAACACGAATCTCACAGCGGAACGAATAAATATATTTCATAACATAACTTTGAAAACAAATCTGTGCTTGAATATACATATCATTATCAAAGTACAGCACTTACAACACAGCGGAAAAAAACTATAGCTATATAATCCTGAAGCCTCCTTCTCCAAGCTCTTCCAGTATATCTGTAAATCCCGACTACTTGACTGCCCGTACAAAATTGGGCACCCAAGAGTTTAGGGAAACAAAACAAAATAAACTCTGGGTCAGTCATGGGACTGGTATGAGTAAAACAGTTTAAAAACAGTTTGAGCCATTAAACGGTATCTCATAAGACCACGCCGTATAACGGAACGGGTTTTTCTCTTATGAGAATCCAAAATATCTTTATATCAAAACCTTTTGATATTATAATAATGTCTATCAGCACAATATAATAATCATCTAGCAGAAACGCTTTCATCTCACGTTCTACATATATAGTATACAATCAAAATCGAAAGCACGTATTGGGTAATGGATTTCCAACTATGACAAGGTATGGAACCACCTTTCGCTAGTGTACCTCTAGAGAGGAATACACTGGATTAAACAAGAACATCTTGCAACCCGGCCACACATGACCGACCACTCATTTCGCTTTAGTGTATCGAATGTATATCACCAACGGTAGGGATCAGCAACCGTTTCCCGAATGGGACAGTATCGACAATAGATTTTTTAGAAATAAATGAAACTCTAGATCAGGTGATTATACACCCTACTTCGGAGCGACCGACTTAGCCATGTTGCCTGCCCGATTTCTGTCATTTACCGGTTGATGATGCTAGAAGCTACGCTTTATCATCACACCAGATTCACTTCGAATGTCACATCGTCAAATCCATCAAATCACCGATTGACGTCCTCAACAATACATTATGTGTTAGCTAAAAGAAGTTTCCTTCTCAGCTTCCACTCTTGGTACGGTTGGAGAAATCAATATACGTGATCGTCTGGAAATACTCTATCAGACATCCGTCCATACAAGTCATCCAGGAACAGGATGAACCGAAGGCACTATTCAGTACATCCATCTTAGGCACTGTTATCTAAGACTTATACAATAGCCCTTGCACTTTATTCCGTCTTCAATTATCTTTGGCATATATGATTCGCAACGCTTATGCCAATACAGAGTGGTTCTTTGGATAATAATCCAACCGGTCTCTCCATATTAACAACGTTAAAATGGTCAAAAACTTCGATAGTCTGTGATTTAACTATCGAAGGAAAATACATGTGCAAACAACGATATCTTTTCCAAATGGAAATTCTATCAATCAATCATTAATCATATATATATATATATTCATATTTCCTTATTTTCTATGTTTAGAAAGTATACGTTATTAACACTGGAAAACATTTCCATTGTTTATTTACATATCACTATCATTTCACAACTATCAGTCCCTGACTGTAAACTAGTAGGAGAACAATTCTCTAAGTATAAACCCCAAAGGCCGAAACCAACATCAGATCGATAATCAGAAAACTATTCAACTTAACAAATCTCTAGTCAGTTTCTAATCTTGTTTAACTCTATTTCTTTAACTCAATTCGATTAATTCTATTTGATTAACTCTAATTGAATAACTCTAATTGAATAACTCTATTCTGTTTTAATTTTATTTTTGAATAACTATATTCGATTTAACTCCTTCGAATATAAACTATATTCGATTAACTACTATTTGATTAACACTATTCCCTTTTTATAATTCTATTTGTTTTTCTAAATATTCTCCTTTATAATATCCTATTTATTTTCTAATAATATTCCCTTATTCTATTCTATTTATTCTAACAAATAAATATTTCCTTTTATATCTATTCTATTTGTTTACAACTATTTCCTTTTCGATTCTATTTATTGATCAAATAAATATCTCCTTTATAATATCCAATTTATTTTCTAATAATATTCCTTTATTCTAACTTATCCTTCGATTTTATAATTATTTTCTTTTATAAAAATCCTTTTCCTTTTATATATAAAATCCATCGATTTTATATAAATAATTCATTTTCAAAATACACTTTGAAAATCTCATTTCCCACATCCAGTATTTCTTATGGTAATTAACTTACCATATGACAACGATAAATATCGTCCAAACACACATGATCAACAAAAGATTGTATATCACATCATATATCATAATATATGAATCACAGTAAAATAAATGTCGAGGAATCCAGTTGGATTCCTCCAACCTGTTTCCTTGCATCACAGATGTTAAACAATATAGATAACATCACTTTCAGTTCCATATGATATATTCTGTTAAACAGAATCAATATAGAAATTTAACTAACTGACTAGCAGTTCAATCAAACAGTCAACACACAGTCAATCAACCAATATCTAACAGTTCTAAAAATACAACATGAAATTATAAACTGTTCAGAATTAGTGAGATTTACTCACATTGGCAGTTCATCGTTAAAGAACGATAAACTGTTGTTTGATCGGAATCAAACAGTTTATTTCGCCATAAATTGTAACGAGCTCCGATTCACTCCCGGTCAGTCTCATTGTGTTGCTCCCGTCCATACGATCTCATCGGATCTTGTTTCGTTGAATTTCGATATCGTATGGTTAAGTTATTCAAATTGCAAGTTTTACACAAATATTTAAATTTAAATAAACTAGTCTATTATTTACTTTGGGCCTTATTGTTTGAATTCCAGCCCAACACTAACGGACCCGGCCCACGTGGACTCTCCTCCTCCATTCGAATACCTGCTCCACGAAAAACACCCGAACACCATTAGTCGAACTTCCAAGCTCTACAGCTCCTCCAATGCTCCACCGAATACAAAACCAACTTCACCAATGTACTCCTCTACTTCTCCTCTCCCTCCTCATATAAATACCATTCAACTTGCACATGTCATGTTCGTCGCGACTTCGCACACCCCCCTACAGAACTCGCGACACATTTTTCCACCAAAATGCACTAAATGGTGCGAACTCACTCGAAATCTCATCACAATATCAACTACATCATTCGATTCATGCATCAAAGCCCCAGACTCCTCTAAACCTCTACCCTAACTAGCGCTGTATACATACAGCTCGACCAAAAGTTTCATCGAACTCCGAAATACATTCACCAGATCGAAGGGGATTTCACAGGGACTCATATATATATGAATTAGGATTTATAGATTTTATTTCTATTTGATATGAATTTTTAGAAAGAGGATTTTTCCTGTAAATGAAGAACGGCGGAAATAAATCTTTTGACCAAAATGAAGAGAGGACATAGATTTTTAGGAGAAGTAGGATATTTTATAGTAGGATTTTTAATATTTTTATATTCAATTTTATATTCAATTTTAATCAAATGTTGTTTGTATTGTTGAATAAAAATTCCTATAATCACATACGATGCCCAAAAATCACCAAACTGGACATACTGCTAGAGTTTTACATTACGGTCCCAATGAAACTGGTTTCGTCGAATTCCGACTTCGTATGCTCACACATCGTATTTTTAACCGTCGAAATACTGACTGTTTCTCACTCTAAAAATCCGTACGACCACACAGTGACTCTAAAAATCACGAAACTGGGAATCTAATAACTATTTTACATTACGGATCCAACAAAATTAGTTTCGTCGAATTCTGACTTCGTTTGCAAAACCGGCTATTTTTAAAGCCCAAAATAACCCATTTAAATATATAAATATATTTAAATATAATTAAATTAAATATTTAAAAATAAATATTATCGTATATATTCACAGCAGAATATCATACAGCTCTAGAATATTCCTCTATGGATTTGTAACTTGATATTTCAAATCCTGATTAAATCGATATTCGATTTATATTGAAAATCTATTTAAAACGTAAATAAAGCGTTGCAAATTATAAAGGAATTCCATAGCGACTTTTCTAAAATTTGATTTGGACATAAATCAAAATCTACACGACTAAATCCCGATTTTTCTCTTCCACTAGAAAGATATACTTCACCAGCTCCACATGTTTCTTGTTTCATAGAAATCCGGCTTAAAACGAACCCTGTACATTCGGTTGAAGTTCGAATCGCCAATTTACGAACTGCAGTGCCATTTCGAGCTCGATTTTAATTATAATATAATTCTACGTTCAAACTGTCATTTATATAATATATTCGTTATTCTAATTCAATTCTAAACTGAATTAAATATCACAGATGATCCAGTTCACACCATATCGCCATTTCAGCCAATTTTGATTATTTCAGAAATATATATATTATTTAATTTATTATTTTAATTAAATATTCACCATTATTTAATTAAACCACCATTTAATTCGCTATATCACTATTTATATAATTAAATAAATTAATTATAATACCTCTGCCAATGCGGGTCATTACAATCTTCCCCACTTAAAATAATTTCGTCCTCGAAATTGCTAAAGCTAGAAGACGACACTATCTACTGGTTAGAACTTATTTGTTCACTTCTTAACTTCGGTTTCAACTGAATCAATTTAATTTCAATTAAATTATTAATTAATTCTTATCAATGAAAATATTCAAAAATCCTGAAAATTTTCTAACGCCTTAACTCTTAGAAAAATTTCGCCAGTACCTCCTTTGTACTGGTCAATAGGTCAAACTCTAACTCGCCTTTCTGGGCCATCTCCATCCCAAAAGAAAATCAAACAGCCAAGCGGCTCGCCAATTCGGCTTATCAAAATCTCATGCTTATATATAATATAAACTGGTACCTTTTTGTCGGGCATATCCATATATCTTTGTTCGCTAAACGATATCTCTATCGAATTAGAAAATCGTCACGAATATTGAAATAACCGCAAGTGCACGGCGTACTATTGTAATACGTAGTGAGTGCGAGTCGATCCACAGGGAAAGATTTAATTTCAATTTTATTCACTCAAATTAAACCAAACTTTGAATTGTTCTAACTAATAAAAACTAATGAAAACTAGAAACTAAGTTGAGAGCTAAATATGAAATTAGAGAGTAATTTAGCGGTAATCCACTCTCATATTTATGTAAGTTGTCAAACATACAATGTATGATCTCAATAAGTGATATATATGCAACATTTAAACCACTTATGATTCTCATGAAAATGAAACTAAAGCAAAACTATTCTAAGTATGGTCTATGAACTATTGGCTAGAACTATAGACCATCAAATTTTGTTCATACTTTCATTTCAAAATCAATAATCACTTAGCAAATATTGATGTAACTTGTGTTTATATTGAATAAAAATAGCTCATTTGCAAATGCAACATAAGCTATCAAACCCATATGTATAAACTTACATCAATATTCACTAACATTAAGCACATATTAAAGATCACAAATCATACACATGTTGAACTTACACAAAGTTAGAGAGCATCATTACCCCTAAATCAAGGGATTAGCCACTCATAAGTGTTATCATAGCAACACATGTAAATTTCAACATTAGAAAAGAAAGCAAAATGTAAGAAAAACTAAGTAGAACAAGAAGAGAATTAAACTAAGTGCATAAAACTAAATCTAAACTATGAACATAAAGTAAATCTAAGCTATGAACATGAAAGTAAATCTAAGCTGTGAACATGAATGTAAATCTAAGCTATGAACATGAAAGTAAAGAGCATAGAAATTAAATTGCATTAAAATAAAGAAGTTACATAAAGAAAATGGCTAAGTAGCCATTAAAATAAAAGAGAGCTTTTGATCCTCAACTAAACTAAACTAAAATGGATAAGAGAGAAGATAAAAAAAAGAGGATGGATAAATGAACATAAAGGGGGTATATATACAAGATCACAAACCCTAAAACCCTAATCACTCATAATGGGAAATCCCCAAAATGGCCCTTCATGAAGCTTCTAATCCTATCTTGGCCACTAATGAGTCATGTAGGATGCATGAGGCCTTTTGTCTCATTCAATTAGTCTTTAATAAGAAGCTTAAGAGAAATAGGTTAATTTGAGAGGTGGGGTCCTCCATGATCACGTATGAGAATTATTTCCTCTTCATTCCTTTGTATGCATGCATTTGTGTTCCAAATCTTCATGTGTATGCATTATTTGTGCTCCAAAATTCCTATTAGTGACAATAACAAAGAACAAGTAAATGCAATCACAAAATAAAACATGCATAAGTGATCAATTTTTCCCAAAATGAGTGATGATTTTGAAAATATTTAAAATATGGTTTGATCGTATAAAACACCCAAAAATGTTCATTTATTTATTTAACAAGAATAAATATGTGAATATAAATGTGCAATTTTACATGCACATCAATCCTTTTGCTCTGCTGTTAATTCAGCATATGCCAAGGGCATCCCAATCAATCTCTAATCACTTTTACCTCCTACACAACCATTTGCTTATATCCGAGCCAAATATCATTTCAACTCAAGTTTCTTCTCGATTCCCAACTCTTAACTTGATTATCACATTACACTTCAAATTTGAATCTCACAATCCAATTTGTCTTGATATCATTCTAATTCAATCTCAGTTACCCTTTGCTGGCTTTACTTTAATTCAAATTTTGCTTTCACAAATTTCTGTTAAATTTGTTTTTAATTCAAACAGTCTTTCCTTGGGAGTTTTTAAACAGTTTACTCTTTTCAAAAATCAAATTTTCCTTTTTGAAATTCAACACAACTTGTCTTTCCCAAAATAAATTCAAAATAGTATCTCTAGTAGTAATTCGTCACTTACAACTCGAAAATGAATACTGATGATGCAGCTGTCATCATCAGAATCTATTTTCCAGCGATCGAAGTGAGTTCAATACTATAAAATCATTTCTAAACATTTCCACTTTGAAATTCATTTCAAAATATAATTCACACTGCTTGTAAAACAATTTAAAATCTCCCAGGATCTTAAATTTTCCTTATTTTTAATCCAAATCCATTTACAAACACTTATCCAATTTTCCAGGGTTTTAATTCAATTTCTGGTTTAAATTTCAGATTTAACTCATCTGATTTCACGTATTTTACTTATATGAATTCTGATTGGTTATGTACATAACATTTAATTTATAATCTTACTCGATTATAATAGCAACCAATATATCCACTATATTATAATTTTGATATATATATATATATATCTTCTCTATATCAAGATATGCCTTGGGTAAACTTATTTTAATTTACCCTCTTTTCAAAACATATCGTGTCGACCCATCGTATTCGAGTGTTTAGTAACTCCTACCGATACAGTGGATCAAACTGATCGACCAGAACCCATAAACAACTCAACCAATAAATCTCCACAATATAAAACCATTTTTATATCAAATAACAAATATGTTCACTTGTATATATACACTCAACTCAATCTAGGGTATTACTAATCCTATCTCTACCGAGTTACGCCATAGAGCCAAGTTAATCAATTAACCTTCTGCTCTGATACCAACTGTAATGACCCGAAAATCCGGTCCAATTTGAGCTGACCAAAAAACACAAGTCCAACCCCAAATTAAACTGAAAATCAGGAAATTAATAGAAAGAAAACCGAGGGTGAGGAAAGATAAGAGAGAAACTTATAGAAAAGAAGAAGAAGAACACAATATCAGAGTAACACGAATCTCACAGCGGAACGAATAAATATATTTCATAACATAACTTTGAAATACAAATCTGTGCTTGAATATACATATCATTATCAAAGTACAGCACTTACAACACAGCGGAAAAAAACTATAGCTATATAATCCTGAAGCCTCCTTCTCCAAGCTCTTCCAGTATATCTGTAAATCCCGACTACTTGACTACCCGTACAAAATTGGGCACCCAAGAGTTTAGGGAAACAAAACAAAATAAACTCCGGGTCAGTCATGGGACTGGTATGAGTAAAACAGTTTAAAAACAGTTTGAGCCATTAAACGGTATCTCATAAGACCACGCCATATAACGGAACGGGTTTTTCCCTTATGAGAATCCAAAATATCTTTATATCAAAACCTTTTGATATTATAATAATGTCTATCAGCACAATATAATAATCATCTAGCAGAAACGCTTTCATCTCACGTTCTACATATATAGTATACAATCAAAATCGAAAGCACGTATTGGGTAATGGATTTCCAACTATGACAAGGTATGGAACCACCTTTCGCTAGTGTACCTCTAGAGAGGAATACACTGGATTAAACAAGAACATCTTGCAACCCGGCCACACATGACCGACCACTCATTTCGCTTTAGTGTATCGAATGTATATCACCAACGGTAGGGATCAGCAACCGTTTCCCGAATGGGACAGTATCGACAATAGATTTTTTAGAAATAAATGAAACTCTAGATCAGGTGATTATACACCCTACTTCGGAGCGACCGACTTAGCCATGTTGCCTGCCCGATTTCTGTCATTTACCGGTTGATGATGCTAGAAGCTACGCTTTATCATCACACCAGATTCACTTCGAATGTCACATCGTCAAATCCATCAAATCACCGATTGACGTCCTCAACAATACATTATGTGTTAGCTAAAAGAAGTTTCCTTCTCAGCTTCCACTCTTGGTACGGTTGGAGAAATCAATATACGTGATCATCTGGAAATACTCTATCAGACATCCGTCCATACAAGTTATCCAGGAACAGGATGAACCGAAGGCACTATTCAGTACATCCATCTTAGGCACTGTTATCTAAGACTTACACAATAGCCCTTACACTTTACTTCGTCTTCAATTATCTTTGGCATACATGATTCGCAACGCTTATGCCAATACAGAGTGGTTCTTTGGATAATAATCCAACCGGTCTCTCCATATTAACAACGTTAAAATGGTCAAAAACTTCGATAGTCTGTGATTTAACTATAGAAGGAAAATACATGTGCAAACAACGATATCATTTCCAAATGGAAATTCTATCAATCAATCGTTAATCATATATATATATATTCATATTTCCTTATTTTCTATGTTTAGAAAATATACGTTATTAACACTGGAAAACATTTCCATTGTTTATTTACATATCACTATCATTTCACAACTATCAGTCCCTGACTGTAAACTAGTAGGAGAACAATTCTCTAAGTATAACCCCGAAGGCCAAAACCAACATCAGATCGATACTCAGAAAACTACTCAACTTAACTAATCTCTAGTCAGTTTCTAATCTTGTTTAACTCTATTTCTTTAACTCTATTCGATTAATTCTATTTGATTAACTCTAATTGAATAACTCTATTCTGTTTTAACTTTATTTTCGAATAACGATATTCGGTTTAACTCCTTCGAATATAAACTATATTCGATTAACTACTATTTGATTAACACTATTCTCTTTTTATAATTCTATTTGTTTTTCTAAATATTCTCCTTTATAATATCCTATTTATTTTCTAATAATATTCCTTTATTCTATTCTATTTATTCTAACAAATAAATATTTCCCTTTATATCTATTCTATTGGTTTACAACTATTTCCTTTTCGATTCTATTTATTGATCAAATAAATATCTCCTTTATAATATCCTATTTATTTTCTAATAATATTCTGTAACAACCCGTAAAATGCGGGCCAGTTTGAAATTTTTATTTTGGCAATTTTAGTGAATTTTGAAACATTTAAAATAGATTATTTTAAATAATATCGACGAGAAATTTATTTTGAATAGAATTCGACGTATATATTATACGCGTCGTCGTTAGAATATAAATAATTATATATAATTATAAAAGGAATTGAAAATGGCGCGGTAGTTCGATAATTCGATTTCAAACTTCAATTGAATGTACCGGGTGCAAAACAATCCGGATTTTAGTGAAACCAAAAACGTTAGGATCTAATAGTGAATATCTTTCCAACGAATCCGAATAATCGAAATTTCATAGCGGGGATCAAAAGATGTCCAGTTGAAAATTCTGAATAGTCGCTATGGAATTCAGGCCCTTAAAAATGGACATTTTGCAAACGACCTCGGATTTCGACGAAACCAGTTTTGTTGGGTCCGCAGTATCAAGTTATTGCTAGATTCCAAATTTCATAATTTTTCGAATCAATATGTGAGCGTGGCAAAGGAAAACGCGTTTGACCAGTTTCAGTTGATTTTAATCGACTGGAAATTGGCCATTTTTCAAGCGGTCTCAGAATTCGACGAAACTAGTTTTGTTAGGACCGTATCGTCAATACAAAGCTAGAAAATATTTTTCTGGAATTTTTCTAGTTAGTATGTGACCCCGGTAATTTGAAATGTACGTTTAAAATTCAATATAGCAATTTAAATGTAAATTCAACGGAAACTGATTCAAACGATCAAACCAGCTTACGATACATATCCCATTGCGTTCGGAATGGGGGTATTTAGCTATGGGCGACAGTCGTTGAGTTCAGATAGGGGTTCGTTTGAAAAGTCAACTTTAGGTTGAAATAAAAAAAAAGAAAAAGAAAACAACCCCTTTCCTTTATCTCTGCCCCCCCCCCGATTAAATTCATTCAAAATAAAATAAGAAAAAAAAAAAAAAACCCGATCTTTGAATCGCCCCCCCCTCTCTTCTTCGTCGACGGCGCCGCCACCAGGGGGAGGACCGCCGCCCTCCTCCCCTCTGCTCCGCCAACCTCCTCCTACCTCGAGACGCTCTCCTCTTCTCCCCCTCAAGTCGCGACACAAGAAAACCCGCCGCCCCACTTTTTCTCTCGCGCCTCCGACGCAGTTGCCGCCTCCGGCGAGCGTGCCTCCAGCCGCCGCTTCAATGGGCCCCCCCCGATGACCGACGTAGCCCCCTGTAAGTCGTTTTTTTTTAATTTAATTTATTTGTTTTACTTTTATTTTATATAAATAGAAATTAAAACTGAAATTTAATTAGGTTAAAACTGAAACTTAATTAGGTAAACTGAAATTTTAATTAGGATAAAAAAAAACTGATTTTGAGAAGATTTAAAAACTGATTTGTTTAAAAGCAAAGACTGATTTTTATTTTTACTTTTTAGGACTTTAAAAAGGAAAAAGGTTTAATCTTTTTAAATATAAAAAGATTTGAACTTTTGAATAAAAAAAAAAAGATTTGAACTTTAGAATGGAAAAAGGTTTAAAATAAAAATATGGTTTTTATATATTGAACTTCGAAATAAAAATATAGATTTTATATATTGAACATCGAAGTAAAAATTCGATTTTTATATATTGAACTTCGAAATAAAAATTCGATTTTTATATATTGAACTTTGAAATAAAAATTAGATTTTATATATTGAACATCGAAGTAAAAATTCGATTTTTATATATTGAACTTCGAAATAAAAATTCGATTTTTATATATTGAACTTTGAAATAAAAATTCGATTTTTATATATTGAACTTTGAAATAAAAATTCGGTTTTTATATATTGAACTTCGAAATAAAAATATGGTTTTTATATATTGAACTTCGAAATAAAAATATAGATTTTATATATTGAACATCGAAGTAAAAATTCGATTTTTGTATATTGAATAGCGAAGTAAAAATGTGATTTTTACGTATGTAGTGAAAGCAGCAACGAAGGTGACAAAAAGGCGAAACGACGAAGACTTATGCAAATGAAGAGCCGTGGAGCTAGGATAGCTATAAGTGAGAATTTCTCACCTTTCAATTTATTTTTCTAGTTATATATATATACTAGGATGCAGACGGTGCTTAGTAGCACCCGACACAATCGTCCACAGACCATGGACTTGTTTGTTTGGTTGCATAGATTAGTTGAATTATTTGTTTGAAATGAATTGAATTGTTTAGTGAGATGAAATTGATTTGATTGATGTGTGAATGGTGTGGGCCTTCACTAGACCGGGGATAAGGCTAGGCCTTGTCCCGTTTCTAGTATCGTGCCGTTATGCCGCCGAAATTTTCTAAAATATGTTAGAAAAATAAAAATATCATTTTATTTAAAGAATGAACTGAATAGAGATTCATATGTTGGAATAAAATGTTTTGTCGTTAAAAATATAATTTTTAACGTGAATGTGAATAAATAATATTCATTTACAAACCAGACGGTTTGTTTATGTTCACCTATTTGAAGGACATTGATTGGGTCGATAAATTTTACACATCGCCCAACTGCACGAATAAAAATATGTGTTTGATTGTTTGAAACCCCACACGGGTGTTGGGATGAAATTTGAAGTTCACTCATCCTGATTGATTAAATATGTCGATCGATTGATTGACAGGCTGTTATAAGCGTTGAATATCTACATTTGATGCTTATACAGGGTAGTGCACTTTGGTTGATGGTTGATTATTTTTCAATGCTATTATATACATGTGTTGTATGAAGATCCATATAATTAATTTTATATGGTAATTGATTGGGCCTCATTCCAATTTGAAAAATAAAGAATATTATAAAATAAACGTTCATGTGTTGACAGTACTCATTCATTGAGATTGGTCATGTGTTGAACGAAATATTTTAGTAATAAAATTTACATCTTTATCAACTTAAAATAAACGTTCATGTGTTGACAGTACTCATTCACTGAGATTGGTCATGTGTTGAACGAAATATTTTGATAATAACAACTATTTTGAAAAAGAAATATTTGAAATAGAATATTTGAAAATAGAAATTTATGAAGCCGTGTTGATTAGATTGACGCCATTTTGACGTGAACGATATTTATATCGATTTGAAAACGATTTCGAAATGAATTGAATATATAACGATTTCGAAATGAATTGAATATATAACGATTTCGAAATGAATTGAATATATAACGATTTCGAAATGAATTGAATATATAACGATTTCGAAATGAATTAAATATATAACGATTTCGAAATGAATTGAATATATAACGATTTCGAAATGAATTGAATATATAACGATTTCGAAATGAATTGAATAGAAAACGATTTCGAAATGAATTGAATTGAAAACGATTTCGAAATGAATTGAATATATAACGATTTCGAAATGAATTGAATATATAACGATTTCGAAATGAATTGAATATATAACGATTTCGAAATGAATTGAATTGAAAACGAATTCAAATTGAATTGAAATTTGAATTGAATAGAAATGAATTTTAAAACGAATTTATAAAGAAGAATTCAATTTTGAGTTGAATTGAAATGGAAGTTGAAAATGTTTTTGAAACGAATTCAAAACTATTTATATAATTCGTTTTAAATAGAAATCGACGAAATATATATTATATATATTATATATATAATATAATGGCCTGAATAGAACGCGCCGCGCCGCGGCAGTTCGTGAATTTCGACCATTTATTTCAAACGGATATTACGGGAGATCCGACCGTCGGATTCTCCTAAAACCGGAACCGTTGGGTTCGTATCGAAAAGAGCTTTCTAACGAATATTAGAAATTTGAAATCTAACGGTTGGATTTGGAATTATGTCCAAATCAAATTCGAAAAAGGTCGCTGTAAGTGCAGTTCGATAGCCATTGATGGAAATCGACTGTACGGGCCTTGATAAAATTATTAAAAATAGTAATAATTTGTGTAAAATCATAAGAAATGATTTAGAAAGATGTGGGATGAAAAACTCCCTATTTGAAAAGATAAAAATAGATTTTTATCGAAATGAACTAGTTTTGAACTAGAATTAAAATTCTATTTATTTTTAAATAAATAAATTGAATTTGAAAAGGGTTTTAAAAACCACCAGAATATCCAATGATTGCATTGGAGTGGATTTGAATCGAAATTGTCTTCGGAATATTTCGATGTTGAAATTCGTGATTATACATGTGTTGTTATGGAAATTTGAAAGATATATTTGTATCGTTATTTCCAATACGACATTTGTTAATCGTAGAATTTGATATTGAATATAAGCCGATATATTTTCTATTCAGAGCCTTATATTGAATATCAAATGTGATTTGGGTTTGTCGTGAATGGTGTCTTCACTAACACTGTTCTTGAACCCAGTTGAGAAAAGATTAAATCTTTTTATTTAGATTTAATGAGGTGTACCAATTAAATAATATTTAATTGGAATTGAATCGATATTGATTGTTGGGTTTATCGTGGACAGTGTTTTAAATAACACTCGTTCTTTAACCCGATCATTGATGAAATGTGATTTTGGGTTGTCGTGAACGGTATCTTCAATAATACAGTTCTTAGACCTAAAGGAGTTAAGAAAATCAGAAACTAACTGGAGATTAGTTAAGTTGAATAGTTTCCGAGGTATTGATCTGATGTTGGTTTCGGCCTTCGGGATTCATACTTAGGGAATTGCTCACTGGCTAATTTACAATTAGGGACTGATTGAAATGTGATGTGATTTTGGGTTTATCGTGAACCGTGTTTTAAATGACACTGATTCTTTAACCCAGTCACAGATTAAAACTAAGTGGAGTTTTAATGAATCTTTAATTAGATTGAAATAATCGAAATGGAGTATCACCAGTTTTGCTCCAGGCGATAGTTAAATCTTTAATTAGATTTGAACGTGAAATGGTAATTGAATTTACCGATAACACTGTGGTGTTAGATATGAAGTATTACCAGTTTTACTTCATGGGATAAATAGGTTGGGATTGGGAAATTAAAACCAATGATTACTTCGGTGAGGTTCGTTAATCTCGACTAGTTGAATCGAAATTCAAAAGAAGAATAAATTCAAGAAATTTATCTTGGATAAAATTAATGGGAACATTTCCCTATGAATGTGAAATTTAGAAACTAACTGTCGGTTGGCCAAGCAGAATGGTTTTCTGGATATTGATCTGATGTTGGTTTCGGCCTTCGGGGTTAATATTTGGGGAATTATTCTCTTGATTAATTTACGGTTAGTGACTAATGAATTGGAATGAGGCGTATGTTGTGTTTGTGTAACACTTATTTAAATATACGCGAGTTATTCGGTAAGACCGGGTTTATCCCATTCTGAATAACTGATACGACGATAAGTCGAAGATGAAGACGATGGTCGAAGACCGGAGGTCTTCACGTCGTTTGGGTAATTACTGATGATCTTGATTGGGCTGTACACCCAAGAAGATGGAAACAGTTAGTGATCGTCCAGACGTGCTTGGAGATCGATGGATATGCGGGGTACTAGGTGCCTCCGGTTTCGTTCAGACCCAGGACGGACTTGTAAATGGACTATGTGTCTGACATCGGATTTCATTCTGTGTGACTGATATCGGTTGCATAGGATGGTTTGCCTGTGTGGCATGCTAAGATGCAAATGATCAAGGCTTCTGTTGAAAAGCAAAGTCTTGTGGTTGATGATCAAAGCACGACCTTTGTGGCGTAGCTTTGTGTAACGTTGATTCGCGTGTTTCACACCCGGTATGAACCAAAAACGGGAGACGGACCTCAGGGAGGGCATGCGTTTCTTTCTAGCTAGAAGTGGCATCAGTGGTTTTACACGCCCTGACGAGTTTGACTTATGTGGTTGTTGCTGTTGCGAGGCGCCTCGGATTGATCGGTCGTTCTCGAACCGATGGAGTCATTTAGTTGGCTCATTTACGCCCCAAAGGGCGGGGAAACGTAGTGTTCAGGCATTTTAATCCACATCGGTGGACCGGCCCTGACGATCTAAAGGGTCGATGCGCTCTGACCCTGTGGCTCGGGCTAGACAGTCACGAATCGGTTGAGGACTATCTTTTGCATCGGTTCATGACGGAAATCCAATTTCCAAATACGTGATCTTGCGGTTTTAGTTGTAATCCTATATATGGCGACATAGTGGGATGGGGCGCTCATGCCGCCTATGATTGATACTTATGATTTGATGTTGTTTTATACACTATGCACTTATAATAGTATCAAATGATTTGTTTTAAACGTATCAAGCATTCTTTGGCTGTTATAAGGGAAAACCCTATCCCCCGGCTTGCGTTGCATTGTGTGATAGGACCTGGGTCTTATAACAGCTTCATTTTTCTTTATTTAGCATTGCGCTGTTTGTTTTATGCACTGGTATTCTTGGGAGGAAACCCGTTCCGTGTTATACGGCGTGGTCCCTTGATTTACCTAACTTTAAAAACAAAGATTAATAACTGTTTTAGTTCTCAAACCAGTCACATGACTGACCTGGAGTTTATTGTTTTAACCTAAACTCTGGGTGCCCTTATTTTGACACGGGCAGCTAGTAGTTTTGGTTTTGCAGATTTATATTCACAGGATCCTGGTTTACAGCTGGAACGATATCCGGAAAGCTTTGTATCCGTATATCTACTTCTAGTTGTGTATTGTATTATTTTCCGCTGCTATGTATTTAAATGTAATTTAAATCTCTGATATTTCTGTGTAATATTCATTTATACTCTGTATATTCTTGTAATCTGATGCGTTGTTGTAATATACAATGAAATGTTCTTCTGTATGCGTTTCTGTTGTGGTTTGTTCTCGAACTATCCGACGCTTTCCTTTACGGGGAAGTTACGGGTTTTCACATATTCCTTTATTCTAACTTATCGTTCGATTTTATAATTATTTTCTTTTATAAAAATCCTTTTCCTTTTCTATATAAAATCCATCGATTTTATATAAATAATTCATTTTCAAAATACACTTTGAAAAACTCATTTCCCACATCCAGTATTTCTTATGGTAATTAACATACCATATAACAATGATAAATATCGTCCGAACACACATGATAAACAACAAATTATATATCACATCATATATCATAATATATGAATCACAGTAAAATAAATGTTGAGGAATCCAGTTGGATTCCTCCAACCTGTTTCCCTGCATCACAGATGTTAAACAATATAGATAACATCACTTTCAGTTCCATATGATATATTCTGTTAAACAGAATCAATATAGAAATTTAACTAACTGACTAGCAGTTCAATCAAACAGTCAACACACAGTCAATCAGCCAATATCTAACAGTTCTAAAAATACAACATGAAATTATAAACTGTTCAGAATTAGTGAGATTTACTCACATTGGCAGTTCATCGTTAAAGAACGATAAACTGTTGTTTGATCTGAATCAAACAGTTTATTTCGCCATAAATTGTAACGTGCTCCGATTCACTCCCGGTCAGTCTCATTGTGTTGCTCCCGTCCATACGATCCCATCGGATCTTGTTTCGCTGAATTTCGATATCGTATGGTCAAGTTATTCAAATTGCAAGTTTTACACAAATATTTAAATTTAAATAAACTAGTCTATTATTTACTTTGGGCCTTATTGTTTGAATTCCAGCCCAACACTAACGGACCCGGCCCACGTGGACTCTCCTCCTCCATTCGAATACCTGCTCCACGAAAAGCACCCGAACACCATTAGTCGAACTTCCAAGCTCTACTGCTCCTCCAATGCTCCACCAAATCCAAAACCAACTTCACCAGTGTACTCCTCTACTTCTCCTCTCCCTCCTCATATAAATACCATTCAACTCGCACACGTCTTGTTCTTCGCGACTTCGCACACCCCCCTACAGAACTCGCGACACATTTTTCCACCAGAATGCACTAAATGGTGCGAACTCACTCGAAATCTCATCACAATATCAACTACATCATTCGATTCATGCATCAAAGCCCCAAACTCCTCTAAACCTCTACCCTAACTAGCGCTGTATACATACAGCTCGACCAAAAGTTCCATCGAACTCCGAAATACATACACCAGATCGAAGGGGATTTCACAGGGGACTCATATATATATATATATGAATTAGGATTTATATATTTTATTTCTATTTGATATGAATTTTTAGAAAGAGGATTTTTCCTGTAAATGAAGAACGGCGGAAATAAAATCTTTTGACCAAAATGAAGAGAGGACTTAGGTTTTTAGGAGAAGTAGGATATTTTATAGTAGGATTTTTAATATTTTTATATTGAATTTTATATTCAATTTTAATCAAATGCTGTTTGTATTGTTGAATAAAAATTCCTATAATCACATACGATGGCCAAAAATCACCAAACTGGACATACTGCTAGAGTTTTACATTACGGTCCCAATGAAACTGGTTTCGTCGAATTCTGACTTCGTATGCTCACACAACGTATTTTTAACCGTCGAAATACTGACTGTTTCTCACTCTAAAAATCCGTACGACCACACAGTGACTCTAAATATCACGAAACTGGAAATCTAATAACTATTTTACATTGCAGATCCAACCAAATTAGTTTCGTCGAGTTCCGACTTCGTTTGCAAAACCGGCTATTTTTAAAGCCCTAAATAACCCATTTAAATATATAAATATATTTAAATATAATTAAATTAAATATTTAAAAATAAATATTATCGTATATATTCACAGCAGAATATCATACAGCTCTAGAATATTCCTCTATGGATTTCCAACTTGATATTTCAAACCCTGATTAAATCGATATTCGATTTATATTGAAATTCTATTTATAACGTAAATAAAGCACTGCAAATTATAAAGGAATTCCATAGCGACTTTTCTAAAATTTGATTTGGACATAAATCAAAATCTACACGATGAAATCCCGATTTTTCTCTTCCACTAGAAAGATATACTTCACCAGCTCCACACGTTTCTTGTTTCATAGAAATCCGGCTTAAAACGAACCCTGTACATTCGGTTGAAGTTCTAATCACCAATTTTCGAACTGCAGCGCCATTTCGAGCTCGATTTTAATTATAATATAATTCTACGTTCAAACTGTCGTTTATATAATATATTCGTTATTCTAATTCAATTCTAAACTGAATTAAATATCACAGATGATCCAGTTCACACCATATCGCCATTTCAGCCAATTTTGATTATTTCAGAATTAAATATATTATTTAATTTATTATTTTAATTAAATATTCACCATTATTTAATTAAACCACCATTTAATTCGCTATATCACTATTTATATAATTATATTAATTAATTATAATACCTCTGCCAATGCGGGTCATTACATATTCTTTTAATTGTATACATATGAAATGTATAAAATGTATTGACAATAAAATATTCTCTTTATTATATGCATATGAAATGTAGAAAATGTATAGACAATAAAATATTCTTTTTATTGTTTGCGTATTTTATGTATAAAATGTGTAGACAATAAAATACTCTTTTATTGTAACATGAAATGTGATTGAACCAAATACACTTGGTTGTTGATATTGATTGTGATGAATTGACTGTTTGGATTGTGCTCGACCAGTTTATGAGCAAAATATGCTTTTACATTTAGCATTGGGTTGGGTAAAAATATCTATGTGCTAATACCTTGTGAAACACTTCACGATTTGACTATAAGGTGTTTAGCGATGTGGTTTATTTCAAAATTTAATAAATGATTTTGAAATGAGATTCCTTAAGTAAAAAGAATAGTATTCCCGATTTTGGACAAGGAAGTTTTATAAAATGTTTTATAAAACAGAAAGGATTTCAAGGGCTATACCCCATAATTTCGAAATGTTTTGGAAGTGGAAATCTATATAGATTTTAAAGTACTTGTGATTATTATGTTATGAAAATGATTTTCCCTACTTCGGGATATAAAATGATTTAGCAAGTACGTGGCTAGAGATCGGGTGACCCGAGAGTGACTAAAAGTGGAGGACGGTGTATGTTTTCCCCCATAGGTAGGATGGTGCATCGTTAGTGTAGCCATTAGGTGCACATATATATTGGTTAAGGCACGTGCAACCTTGTCTGAGGGAACATGACCGATATTTGGTTGCATACTTGTTTGTATACATTAATACGTTTTGGAATTCATATTTCCAAATGTTTTGTTTTTGAGATCCCGAAGTGAAATCTATTTTATTATAAAAGCTAGATATGTATTTTAAATGATTTGAAATAAGAAATCGGAAAATAAAGTCCAAAGGAATAATTTCTGTAAAGAGAATTAGATTTTGAAATCTAAGTTTAGGGATTAAGCCTAAATGGGTAGATTGGAAAAAAAATTGCATGTTATATGATGCATTGTAGATCCGTAAGTTTATTTATGGTTGCTGTTTATGCACTAGCAATCCAATGGAGTAAACCCATTCGGCGTTAGCGGCGTGGTCCTGTGATTGGCCTTATTATTATTAAATAAGTTAAGTAAGATTTCTCATACTAGTCCCGTGACTGACTCGTAATTTGTTTCACTTGCAAACTCGGGTGCCCCTATTTTCCACATGGTCAGTCGAGTTGTTTGTTTTGCAGATATTTATTTATTGAGCTGGATTCTGGATTGAAGCTTAAAGTTGTGTCCGGAGCATTGATAGTCTTCGCTGCGTTGTATTAAAATTATTGTAGATTATCTTTCGCTGTATTATATTCGATGTACACTGATACACTGTACTCTGATGTAAAATTATTATGATGTTTATAAAAGTCTTCTGTTATTTGTTCTGATGTGATGTATGCCCAGAGTTAGCGTATGCGGGATTCGAACGGTCTTGGTCGATTTAGCGATCAATTAGGTCCTAGTGAAATCCGTGTCGTTACATGTGGTATCGGAGCTTTGGTTAATTCAAATCTTTGGGGTACAACTCGTTAGAACTGAACAAAAGACTCATCAGAGGTAGGATTAGAAATATCCTACAAAGAAATACTCATTAGAGACAGGATCAGTGGTATCCTAGAATGAGAAAACTCGTTAGAGAAGGGGTTAGAAATGCCCTAGAATGAGTTGAGAGTGACAAGTTTATAATTAACGTATTTTTGATTATATATATAATCCGATCTTAGAAAATATGATTTTAGAATATATAAAAATTATATATATTTGAAAATCTAATCAACTAATTGATTGATGATTGTGTTGCGTGATTATTAGATCAACTAATAAAATTAAATTGAAACCAATAAAAGAATGAAAGTTGAGTTGGTTAGTTAAACAACTTTCTGCTCCGTTCCTTTTCGAGGACGAAAAGATTTTAAGTGGGGGAGATTGTAACAACCAGGAATTTTGGAACCAATTTAAAATTTTTATTTTTGCTATTTTAATGAATTTTGAATATTTAAAATAATTTATTTTAAATAATAACGACTAAAAATTTATTTTAATCGAAGTTAAAACGAATATATTTATTTTAATTGTAAAAGGAGTTAGAAATAGCGTGGTAGTTTGGAAATTTGAATTTGAACTTTGACCGAATGTACAGGATTCAAAATAAACCGGATTTCAGTAAAACCAAAAATATTTAAATCTTTTTAGTTATATCTTTCTAACGGATGTGAAAAATTGAAATTTCATAGCAGGAATAAAAAGTTATGGCCAGTTAAATATTCAGAATAGTCACTATGGAATTTAATATAATATATAGCCCTTATAAATAGCCATTTTACAAACGACCTCCGTTTTCGACGAAACCACTTTGGTTGGATCCAGAATGTCAAATTATTATGAGATTCCAATTTTCATAATTTTTAGAATTAATATGTGAGCGTGGCAAAAGAAAACATGTTTTGTCAATTTTATTTAATTTGGATCGACCAGAAAATGTCCATTTTTCAAACGGTCTCCAAATCAGACGAAATTAATTTTGTTAGGACCATATTGTCAAAAAAAGCTAGAATTATTTTTTGGGAATTTTTGGAGTCCGTATGTGGCCCCGATAAATTAAAATGTACGATCAAATTAAATGATTTATATTTTAATTTAAAGAAAAGTGGGCTGAGATGATCAAATGGGCTGACAGGACCTAGTCCATTGTGTCCGGAATGGGGGTATTTGGCTGAGGGCAACATTCGTTGGGCTGAATTTGGAGGTATTAAGAATTAACGGTTTTTTTTGTAAATTAGAACATTTAATAATATTATATTATAAATATGGATTAAAATAAAACCCTAGCACCCTAAATACACAGCCGCCATTCCCCAAATCAATGGCCAACGACGTTCAAACTTTCCTCTTCCTTTTTCTTGAAATCCACAATATGATTTTCGAAACTCATAAAGCAAGAATTGAAGATCTCTTCGAGTTCTTCAAATCCAACGGATAAGATCGTTTCTAATGATCAAGGGTATTTCGAGCCCAAACTGGTGAACTTCGAACGGATCTAGAGTGCTCCATGTGGCACCGAACTGTGCGCCATTCGAAGAGGAGGCGGGCGGCGAGATTGTCTACGGCGTGGCGTTTGGCGATCGGAGTCCGGCGACATGATTTGGTGGCGTTAGGTGGATTTTGAAAACGACGGTGATGGGTTTCACTGATAACATAAAGGACGACGGGTCTAAGGACATAGAGGGTAATTAAGTGATGTAATTAGTGATTAATTATTTAATTAAATTGTAAATGCTTTAAAATGTTCATATCTTGTTCATTCTGAATTAGAATTCGACTAAACGAATTGCGTTGGAACCCTGACCACAAACTCTATGCAATGGAACTAACAAGAAGACAAACGGAGCTATCTGGAATTTCTTGAATAAATTAAACAAGTTGTTTAATTTGATTAAATCAATCGTTGATATCGATTTCTGAAACCGATCAAGGTGAGATCTCATTTTAAATAATTAAAATTAATTAATATTTATCGTGTTTAGAAATTTTTACATATACGCGGTAAAATTCAGTTTATTATTGGACGCAATTTGATTTGGTTTGATTGATGTTGTTTGTGGTGATCTGTTGATTTAATTGAATATAATGGAAAATAGAAATTATAAACAAATAAAAATATTTATTTTTATTTGTTATGTTGAAATTAGAATTGTAGACAAATAAAAATATCATTTTTATTTATCATGTTAAAATAGATTTGTACACAAATAAAAATACCATTTTTATTTGTCATGTTAATGTAGAATTGTATGCAAATAAAAATATTTCTTTTTGTTTGCCATGTTTAAAATAGAATTGTATACAAATAAAAGTATTTCTTTTTATTTGTCACTTTTAAATAGAATTGTATGCAAATAAAAATATTCAATTTTATTTGCCATGTTAAATATTAAAATTGTATGCAAATAAAAATATTCATTTTTATTTGTCATGTTAAATATTAGAATTATATACAAATAAGAATATTCATTTTTATTTGTTGTGTTAAATATTAGAAATGTATACAAATAAAAATATTCATTTTTATTTGCCATGTTAAATATTAGAATTGTATACAAATAAAAATATTCATTTTTATTTGTCATGTTAAATACTAAAATTGTATGCAAATAAAAATATTCAGTTTTATTTGCCATGTTAAATATTGAAATTGTATGCAAATAAAAATATTCATTTTTATTTGTCATGTTAAATAATAGGATTGTATACAAATAAAAATATTCATTTTTATTTATCATGTTAAATATTAGAATTGTATACAAATAAAAATATTCATTTTTATTTGTCATGTTAAATATTTGAATTGTATACAAATAAAAATATTCATTTTCATTTGTCATGTTAAATATTGAAATTGTATACAAATAATAATATTTCTTTTTATTTGTCATGTTTACATGGAATTATATACAATTTTTTTTGTTATGTTGAAATTAGAATTGTATACAAATAAAAATATTCATTTTTATTTGTCATGTTAAATATACAAATAAAAGTATACATTTTTATTTTTTCATGTTAAATATTAGAATTGTATACAGACAAAAATATTCATTTTTATTTGTCATGTTAAATATTGGAATTGTATACAAATAAAAATATTCATTTTTATTTGTCATGTTAAATATTAGAATTGTATACAAATAAAAATATTCATTTTTATTTGTCATGTTAAATATTGAAATTGTATACAAATAAAAATATTCATATTTATTTGTCATGTTAAATATTGAAATATTATACAAATAAAAATTCACATTTTTATTTGTTATGTTAACGGTAGAAATTTGTGTACAAGTAAAAATTCACATTTTTATTTGTCATGGTAAAGATAAAAAAAAATTTACCAATATAAATGTTCCTGTTTATTTGCCATGTTTAAAAATAGAATTGTTATGCAAATAAAAATCTTCTTTTATTTGTCATCAGCGACATAGAAAATGTCATGTAAATAAAAATTTTCTTTTATTTGTCATTAGCGACATAGAAAATGACATGTAAATTAAATTCTTTTTTTATTTGACATTAGAGACATAAAGCATGTAGCAAATAAATTTTCTTTTTATTTATACATTAGAAATGCAAAACATGTTATGACAAATAAACACTCTTTTGTTTTGTAATTAGAAATGTAGAAATTGTTATGACAAATAAATTCTCTTTTTATTTTGTCACCATAGATGTAAAACATGTTATGACAAATAAACACTCTTTTGTTTTGTCGTTAGAAATGTAGAAAACATGTATACAAATAAAATACTCCTTTTATTTTTCATTAGAAAAGTAGAAAACATGTATGCAAATAAAATACTCTTTTTATTTTGTTTACATGCCTTTTTGTCAAAGCAGTCACACGTCGAGTATTTGGCAAGCGACGCGCTCAAGCGTCAAAAAGCACAAAGCAGTCGGGTCGAAGTCGCGTCGCAAACACACTAAAACCCAAAATCTCTATCAGATGGCCCCTGTCGGGCCCAATGAACTCTCAGTCAAGCCGTCACCCGAGCCGAAGGCGGGCCGTCCAGCGGGTCCGGGCGCAGCGCCGGTGGGGGTCCGGGGCCCCACAGTCCCGGCGGCGATCGACCTAAACGGCTTTCTCCATGCCGGAAGCTCAGATTCCTTCACTCCAGGCCAGCAAAACCACGGATTCCTTCACTTCGTATGCAGGAGCTTCAATGCACCAAAACGACGAGGTTTCAACACAAAGAAGGTCGCTGCTTTCTCCTCCTTAAATTTCGCACCCTCGGTGGGGTTCGAAATTTCGTACCCCTCGAGGGGTACGAAATTTCGACCCCTCCAAGGGGTTCGAAATTTCGAACCTCCTTATGGGGGGTCGAAATTTCGAGCCCTTCCAGGGGGTTCGAAATTTCGAACCTCCTGAAGAGGTTCGAAATTTCGAGCTCGCACCTGGGGGCTCGAATTTCCTGCATTTGGCATGTTCTGGGTGCGAAAATTACTATTGTGGGCCCCGTTTCTCACCTACTCCCACCTAACCTCCTTCCTATAAATACCCGAAGCCTTGGCCTTCAAATGGACCCTTCTCCCTTGGAATTTTGAGACCGAGAGAGCTCAAAAGACTCATTAATGGCCTCCAACACCTCCACCATGGCCATAGGAGATGAGATAAATAATTAAAACATGACATGCATGTTTTCCTTCAACACTTGAAGACTAGCAAGCCTTTCTACCTCACCTCTAGACCTCTTGGACATTAAAGCTTACCTTGCTCATAGTTGACCAAGACAACTCATCCCAAGGAAGAAGAAGAAGGGCAATTTAATCAAAGAGTAGAAATAACATGTATTTTGTTACTTTATTGTAACTCTTTGTACTTAGCTATTGTCCGAACCTGCACAACTTTGTAATCGACCAAAGATATGATGAATGAGAATTACAAAGTGGACGTAGGCGTTGCCGAACCACTATAAAAGCTGTGTCTCCCCGCATTTACTTTATTTACTGCTTATTCTGATAATTGTTCACTCATACCCTTTGGGTGTTGGCGGGTGACAATTTTACTCGTCAACATATTTGTCATTAGAAAGATAGAATTGTGTATACAAATAAAATACTCTTTTTATTTGTCGTTGGAAAACATAGAAAGTGTTACATAAATAAAATTTCTTTTTATTTGTCATATGAACATAGGAATTGAAAACAATAAAATGTTCTTTTTATTGTATGCATATGAAATGTAGAAAATGTATAGACAATAAAATATTCTTTTTATTGTATGCATATGAAATGTAGAAAATGTATATACAATAAAATATTCTTTTTATTGTATGCATATGAAATGTAGAAAATGTGTAGACAATAAAATACTCTTTTATCGTAACATAAAATGTGATTGAACCAAATACACTAGGTTGCTGATATTGATTGTGATGGATTAACTGTTTGGATTGTGCTCGACCAGTTTATGAGCAAAATACGCTTTTACATTTAGCATTGGGTTGGGTAAAAATATCTATGTGCTAACACCTTGTGAAACACTTCACGATTTGACTATAAGGTGTTTAGCGATGTGGTTTATTTCAAAATTTAATAAATGGTTTTGAGATGAGATTCCTTAAGTAAAAAGAATAGTATTCCCGATTTTGGATAGGGAATGTTTTATAAAATGTTTTATAAAACAGAAAGGATTTCGAGGGCTATACCTGATAATTTTGAAATGTTTTGGAAGTGGAAATCTATATAGATTTGAAAGTTTTTGTGATTATTATGTTGTGAAATGATTTTCCCTATTTCGGGATGTAAAATGATTTAGCAAGCATGTGGCTAGAGATCGGGTGACCTGAGAGTGACTAAAAGTGGAGGACGACGTATGTTTTCCCCATAGGTGGGATGGTGCATCGTTAGTGTAGCCGTTAGGATCACACACACACACACACACATATATATATATATATATATATATATATATAGGTTAAGGCGCGTACAGCCTTGTCTGAGGGAACATGACTGATATTTGGTTGCATACTTTTTTGTATACATTGTTACGTTTTCATATTCCCAAATGTTTTGTTTTTGAGATCCAGAAGTGAAATCTATTTTATTATAAAAGCTAGATATGTATTTCAAATGATTTGAAATAAGAAATCGGGAAATAAAGTCCAAAGGAATAATTTCTGTAAAGAGAATTGAATTTTGAAATCTAAGTTTAGGGATTAAGCCTAAATGGGTATATTGGAAAAAAAATTGCATGTTGTATGATGCATTATAGATCCATAAATTTATTTATGGTTGTTGTTTATGCACTGCCAATCAAACGGAGTAAACCCGTTCCGCGTTAGCGGCGTGGTCCTGTGATTAGCCTAATTATTAAATAATTTAAGTAAGATTTCTCATACCAGTCCCATGACTGACTCGTAGTTTGTTTCACTTGCAAACTCGGGTGCCCCTATTTTCCACACGGGTAGTCGAGTGGTTTGTTTTGCAGATATTTATTTATTGAGCAGGATTTTGGATTGAAGCTTAAAGATGTGCCCAGAGCATTGATAATCTTCCGTTGCGTTGTATTAAAATTATTGTAAATTATCTTCCGCTGTATTATATTCGATGTACTCTGATATTCTATACTCTGATGTAACATTATTATGATGTTTATAAAAGTCTTATGTTATTTATTCTAATGTGATGTATGCCCAGAGTTAGCATATGCAGGATTCGAACGGTCTTGGTCGATTTTGCGATCGATTAGGTTCGGGCGAAATCCGTGTCGTTACAGAATGGGTTCAAGGCTTCACAAAATAATATGTATACAAAGTAGTCTCATAAACATATAACAGAAAACACTACGATACTAATGTACTTGCCAAGAGTCAAGAAGTTGTCCCTGCTAGAAGTCATGTGTAAGCACCCGTAATACCCGATCTGACCCGAGTATTATTTATATGAAAACAAACAATAAACGGATTTGTCTTGCTGTACTTATCACAATAATCTAAGATAGAAATGAAGATATAACGAGTAATGACATATACACAATAAAAACAATGTTCACATGTAAATGTGAAACCTCAAGAATGTCCATATAAAATCCCAAAGGAATCTCGGTGTTACAAAAGAATGTCACATTTTAAATGATATAACTACTCATAAGAAATGATGTTCCCTATCAAATCAACACGAAATTGATAACATGATATCAAAACACGAATACGGTCCTAGGCCAAATTGATATGAAGATCGTCACATGAAGGGAGTCTGAAAACTCCATGAATAAAAATTTCGCTAAATAATCCGAAGACTCTCATGGTGAACCGAAGTTCCACAAATAGCTTGAAGACTCTCAAGATGAACCGAAGTTCCACAAATAATCCGAAGACTATCAAGAAGAACCAAAGTTCCATAAATAATCCGAAGATTTTCAAGTTGATCCACCACTTGCTCTACTCGTCCCATAACCAATTGCTCTACTCGAATATTTAAGTACAAGTTGTATAATCCACTAAAACACGAAACGATCGTTACCATGGTTTTCAGTCGAACAAGTCCAAAAATTAATCATCAAAGCAAACGCAAGAGCTCATAGTCCTTGTTTTTACTAAGGCGTTTCATTGGATTTGTCATATGAGTGAGGAAAAGGTTCGTATAAATATACTACTAGATTGGAAAACAATTTGTATTACAACATCATATAATGAAGTAGGATTAGAAAACATTTTAGTAAAGGGTTTGGTATCTACTAATAATATAAAAACCCTTTATAGTTTAAAGCCGCAAATCTCATAAAATATCGATTGTAATAACAATCGATCCCGAAATTGACATATAAATAACATAAATTAAATCTCATAAATACTGATATTCGATAAATCAAATGATTATCAAAAGTTGATATAATCGAGCTGCTGAAATTCAAGAGTTAGAGCAATTGAGAAAATACAAGAAAAGAGCAAATGAGTCGAAACTTGACCGGGAAAAAGCCTTCAAACTAGACTGTTGATCGTGGTCACCACCGATCAACAACAGAGAACGGGATTCAAACGGCTGAATCTGTTTTCCAAAAACTCATTTGTATTTCCTGAACTTCATTCGACTAAATGGTCCTAATCAGCCATCTGAATTGATATTCAGCCAGCGGATTTAATCCGTTCAATCGGTTGAAATATAATGTGCACTTCTATTTATATATCAGCTACGGGTCAACTGACTGACTCCTCAATTCAGTCAGTTGACTATTGACTTGGGCACTGTTTTCCTAGGCTAGGTATGTGTAAAGGAATTCAGACAAGTACAAACTATCAGTGAAGGCTTATAACATTTTCTAAGTCTACTTAAGGCTTCTAAGGCTCGCAGAAACAACCAATATCACAAGAATTGAATCTACACAAAGATTTACACTAGAAATCATTGAAATGAAATCAAAACACCATAAATCGAAAAGTTCACACACAAACAATCCAAATCACACAATTCATACTCAACATATACGTGTCAAGGGAAGCATGATAGCTTGATTAAGTAGACGTGAGTTCCCCATAACTCACCTTTAGCTCCATGGGGATGATTAAATGGTCCTTGATCTTACTCCTCTTTCACAAATATCCCTAGAATCCTAAGTGTTAGAATCATGGAAAAAACTCTCATAAGAATAAGATATCGAGATATACGCTAAATTGAAGGTCAAAGAAGATAGAGAAGGAGATGGAGAAGCTTACTCAATTTGTCTCTTTGATTTCCACTTGATTTGGATCTCAAGAAGCCAACCCTAGCTTGGGAATTTTAATTTCCAATTCCCCTCTCCATTTTTGCCTAAGTGTTGGAAAACGAAATGAATAAGGGAGAAGGGTGGCTAGGTGGGTTTATAACAAAGTAGGCTAGGTTTACTAACCCAAACCGCAACCAAAGTCTCAAATTTCACAAACTTTAAACATATCGATGTTTACAGTTTTTAATCATGTAAATGACTTTTTGAACTCAATAGAAGTAGTCATGAGTCCAAATTCTTCCGTATGCAAAAAGTGACTTGTCGTACATACACTCAATTAACGATGTTATATTTAAGTAAAATATTTAAATATATTATCGTAAAATATGCGGGTTGTTACAGACTTCCCCCTTAAAGAAATTGCATCCTTGCAATTACTTAATGAAAAACTCAAGAAGTAACAACCAAGCATCACAAAATCTGTATATAAATAGATCAAGTCAAGAAATTAACTTTTATCTTTATATTTAGTATATCGTTCTTATATTAATATAACTTATGAATAATTTTATAGATTTTAACTTTGAGTTATAAGTCATTATATAACTTAAGTTTATACACGTATAATGTTCCAATAAAGTCATGAACATATATAAACAACTAATTTATTCTTCCCATAAGTTTTTTCAACAAATTAGAATTTTCCTCACTTATATCAAAATATTCTAAACCTCAATTTCATTAATTGTTTTAATTTTAAATCATGAATTTCCACACCGTTATTTTTTTGAAAATTTGATTTGGCCATATCTCAAAATCTACAAGATAAAATTTAAATCTTTCTCTTTCATTACAAAATTATAAACTAATAGGTCCAGATGATTCTTATTTCAAAGAATTCCGACTTGTATTGGATCCTACACACTCATTTGAACTTCAATTCTCAAAAACACGAATTTTCGCTATGCAACGAGCTTGTTTTAATTAAATTAAATTAATTCGTTTCACTATCAACAAGTTTATAAATTATAGACTTATTCTCTTATGTTCTCAACATAAACTAATTAAACGTTTAAATTCAACATTGAAGTAGCGACTATCCAAAATTGTCGAACATTCCCTATCACATTTTAGCTAGAAAATTTATCCCTTAAAATTTCCCAAAATATTCTAGCTCATAATTTTTTTCCTTAAAAAGAAATGGATGTATATGATGGTCATATATTTCCCATTCACAAGGATATGTGGTTCTGTTAGGGAAACAAGATCACGTAACAAAATCCGGGTTACACCCCCAAATTTGAAATACTAGAACGTCCTTTAGTATTCCATAAGAAAATAATTTGGAACTTTAAATTTCTAATTAATCCCTTATATCTCAAATTTGAAATATCAGCATGTCCTCTAATATTTCAAAAACAACTTCTAAATCATAGGAACTCGATAAATGGTAGAAGTTGAAAGAACTAAACAAAACTTGAAAACCTTAGTTTTCAAATCCACATGGATATCACCAACAAAGATGAGGTCAAACCAATTGGGGTATGACCTCAAAAATTTTGTTCACTACGGTTAAAAATGAACTGGAGTATTTGTTAACCCCAAATGACAAAACGAGCACAAAATGGAGCCACATGAAGTCTATAATTTCCAATCAAAATTTGGTGAAACCCAATTGCAAAGTCTAATAGTGAAATGACTTTTGCACTACTAATCCATTGAATAGATCATTGATCTAAGGTAAGGAATTTGTTAAGCTTATCGTGATTATTGCAAAACTTAAACGTTCCATCGGATCTCTCCACAAAATAGCTCCTTTTGTCCTCAACAATCAGTCTTTAAGGACGAAAAATAATTAGATTGAGTCACGGAAGTGAAAACAAACTTCAAACTCATTTACCCATTAAGTTAGTCATCCTACAATGGGCGTGTAAAGATCGTAAAAAATTCACGAGAAATGTGAATTATAGAAACTCGTCTCCCTCAACTTCATTCTCATGACTGAGAATTTTAGAACACATATGGAAGTTAACGAATACAAATAAGAATCATTGATAGCAATAGAAATCTATCTCACAAATAAAGGATGTCAAAGATGAATGATACTCTTGAAAAATAGATTGCAGGCCACGAAATCGTACCACGGAACTAGAACAAACAAGACTTACAAATAAGCATGGAAAGAATAGTCACACAAAAGAGAGCTCATATCCATAAAAATATGATTTTAACATCCCACCGAAGTTAACCTTAAGAATAATTTCATAAAAGATTATCACCTTTCAGCAAAGTTGATATATTGAGATACTAAATCTAATTATAGTATTCAAGAGATGAAAATTGGGAATCGCTCAAGATTCCCCCATCTCGAAAGATCGGAGATCAAGGGTCGAAATATGGAAATAAGAGGCTAAGAACAATAAGCAAAATATAGCTTATAACTTTTCAAAAGAAGATTCGAGATAATTTCCAATGAAAACTCGAATCACCCAAATTCTAGTAATTACTCAAAGAAATCTAAAAGAATATAAACTGGAAAGACACTCGGACTATAACAAGAGCGAGCGTACAAATCCATGAATCGCAAGGATCACTCCTAACTAGTCCTCATAACACAGAAGTGGACGCATGTAAAAGCCCACACAACGTACAAACCAGCGCATCTCTCCATAAATGAACACGTAAGCAATTCTTGTCATAAATAATAAAGAAAACCACATGAATCACTGAAATCGCCATATAAACCAAAATATTTCGATAGTTCGAAGCAATAAATATATTTATGTATATATAACAGTAGCCATCACAAAAATGGTGAAATCGTAAGTGACACAGAAGCACACAAACACATAAGGCGGGTTCGCATGGATTATACCTCTCCAAACATTTTCGCCTCAATGGCAAGGTTGTTGACACCTAATGGCCTTGACAAGGTCGTTGATACCTCCCCCAAACAGTTTCACCATAACAACAAAGCTGTTGACACCTCCCCGAGCTGTTTTGTTAACCATGGCAAGGTTTCTAATACCTCATTAGCTCAAGTAGTTTTTCCTTTTATCCACAGAATGTGTCAAAAGATTGGAAAACTCAAATTCTCACCGAATGACCTAAAGATCAAAAACACAAAGTGATCACCAACGATTAACAAGGAAACCGTAATTTACGTTAAGCTTGTAAACAGAAAAGTTTATCCAAATGTCCCATGACCACTGACTTAACTCACGTATTTACAAAAACATGCAAAATTCACTATAAGTCACGAATGAGCGCATGGCTCCACTGAAGAACACGTAATAAATATGTGTCATAAATACACATGGAAACATACGTGTAGCCCATAAATGGTCACTCATCAAGGAAAGTGTTTGAACATCCATGAAACACAGAAATAGCCAAAAGAAAGAAATGCCTGATTCAAAATTGAAAGTCATCAAATCGATTAGTTTTAAACTTGGTAGAGGGATAAGCAATTTTGTTCACCACAAAGTTGCAAATTATCACATGGAGCTTTTCGTCTTTCGACAAGGTGGTCCGTCAACGCAAAGAAACTCGACTTAGAATTTCATCTTGCGACAAGGCGGCTTCATACCTCATTAAGCATTCCATCTGAAGACAAGGTGGCTTCACACCTCGCTAAGCGTTCTGTCCAAAGACAAGGTGACTTTACACCTCATTAAGCGTTCCATACGAAGATAAGGAGGCTTCACACCTTGCTAAGAGTTTCGTACGAAGACAAGGTGGCTTGACACCATACAAAGTGTTCCATTTGAAGACAAGGTGGCTTAACACCATACAAAGTGTTTCATCATAAGGAGAGGAGGCTTCACACCATACAAAGCGTTTCATCATAAGATAAGGTGGCTCCACACTATTTTAAAATGATCAAAATCGATGTATATAAATAATACAACACATGTGATCCCTCGTCGATGTATATAATGATATAAAACACATGAGACAACTCCTTATTGATGCATATAAAGATATGCAACACATAAGGTCCCATCGATGTACATAAAAATATACAACACACGAGCTTAACAAAAATGATCAACATCGATGTATATAAAGATATACAACACATATGATCTCTCATCGATGCATATAAAGATATACAACACATGAGACAACATAATAACCATACGTGATCCTGAGATTTCATCCAAAAATGAAATCGAATCTCAACTGACTAAGTCCAGAAATTAGCTGACGAAATAAAAGCAAGTCTGTCAACCCACCCGTTTTTACCAAGATATTTAATTAAATTCCTTATTCAATCAAAAAGAGGAAATTACTTGTTTGAAACAAGAAATACTCCAAAGCAAATGAGAATACTCAATCATTACCTAAAGAAAGCTAAATCATAGCAGTAGCGTGATGTAAGGGTAACACAAAAATCAAAGCACGCAAAAAAAATCACAACTAAGTCCCGAAGAAGTTTCAACTCAAACAAGGAAATAACTCTGAATTCCTACTCACAAAAGGGACTATACTCTAATTTTTTTTAGGCTTAGATTTCACAAAGATGGACTCAAATAAATTTGATCGATCGAACAAAGTATCATAATACCAGATAGGATATCACGAGTCCTAAGACTCGAATTAAATTCTAAAACACGATTTCCAAAGAAAGACCTAGGACAATGATCCTCGCCATAATATCTTATATTGTTCCGAACTTTGGCTATGATACCAAGCTGTGACGCCCTACCTTTATACTCGCGTTAGCCAAGGACATCAAAAGTAACGTTATCAACTAACCTAAAGAATAAGGTTGTTGAGGAGCGACCATCTGTATAATAGTTTTGAAAGAGTGCTAAACATGTCGGATAATGTGGTCTTACTTTTTAAATTTCATGAGGAAATCCGACACATCCAAATCCATCTCAACCCAGCTACACGGTGGCTATATACAATTCGAAATCAATATAAAATACATAACAATATAATCAAAGTCGGATACGTATATTCACATCACCAAGGCGGAATAGATATGAATATAACACATAAATGTATACACAAAGTTGTAGTCATACTCGATCCACTTAACAACAAAAGAATGAGTACAAGGCTTCACAAAATACTATGCATACAAAGGAGCCTCATAAACATATAATAGAAAATATTACGATACTAATGTAGTTGCCAAGAGTCAAGAAGTGGTCTCTGCTAGAAGTCATGTGTAAGCACCTGTAATACCCGATCTGGCCCGAGTATTATTAATAAGAAAATAAATAATAAATGGATCAGCCTAGTTGTACGTATCACAATAAACTAAGATAGAAATAGAGATATAACGAGTAATGACATATACACAATAAAAACAATGTTCACATGTAAATGTGAAACCCCAAGAATGTCCACATAATATCTCAAAGAAATCTCAGTGTTACAAAAGAATGTCACATTCTAAATGATATAGCTACTCATAAGAAACGATGTTCCCAATCAAATCAGCATGAAATTGGTAACATGATATAAAAACACGGATACGGTCCTAGACCAAAATGATATGAAGATCGTCACATGAAAGGAGTCTGAAAACTCTATCAACTGAAGTTTTCCCAAATAATTTGAAGACTCTTAAGATAAACTGAAGTTCCACAAATAGTCTGAAGACTCTCAAGATGAACCAAAGTTCCACAAATAGTCCGAAGACTCTCAAGATGATCTGAAGATTAAGGTAAATGTAAGTAAGCTACTCCAAGCTAGTAAATATAAGAGTTAAGCTACATGTCCTATAACCACTTGCTCTACTCGAATATTTACGAACAAGTTGTATATTCCACTAGAACACGAAACGATCATTGCCATAGTTCTTAATCAAACGAGTCCAAGAATTAACTGTCAAAGCAAATGCAAGGATTCATAGTCCTTGTTTTTACTAAGGCATCTCATTGGATTTCTCATACGAGTGAAGAAAAGGTTTGTATAAATATATATACTAGTAGATTGGATAACAAATTGTATAATAACTTCATATAATGATGTAGGATTAGAAGCCATTTTAGTAAAGGATTTGGTGTCTACTAATAATATAAAAACCCTTTATAGTTAAAGTGGCAAATCCCATTAAATATCGATTATAATAAGAATCGATCCCAAAATCACGCTTAAATAACATAAATTAAATCTCACAAATATCGATATTCAATAAATCAAACAATTATCAAAAGTCGATATAATCAAGCTGCTGAAATTCAAGAATTAGAGCAACTGAGAAAAAATAGGAAAAAGCAAATGAGCCAAAACTCGGCCAAGAAGAAGCCTGGATCAAACTGGATTGTTGACCGAGGTCTCCACCGTTCAACAGTAGAAAATAGGATTTAGACGGTTGAATCTATGATTCAACAGGTTGAATCTGTTTTCCAGAAACTCATTTTTGTTTCCAAAACTTCCACGACTGAATGGTCCTAATCAGCCATCTGAATTGATATTCAGTTGGTTGATTTAAGCCATTCAGCCGGCTAAAATATAATGTGCACTTCTATTTATATATCAGCTAAAGGTCAGCCTATTGAATCCCCAATTCAGTCGGTTGAATATTGACTTAGGCACTGGTTTGCCTGGGCCAAGTACATGCAAAGGATTTCAAACGAGCACAGACTATTGATGAAGGCATATGACGTTTTCTAAGTGTACGTAAGGCTTTTAAGGCTCGCTGAAACAACCAATATCACAAGAATTAAATCTACACAAAGATTTACACTGGAAATCATTAAAATGAAATCAAAACACCATAAGTCGGAAATCTCATGCACAAACAGTCCAAATCACACAATTCATACCCAAGAAATTGCCTTTTGCTCTAAAAGGATGATTAAATAGTTCATGAGCCTGCTCCTCTTTCACAAATATCCCTAGAACCTTCAATTAGTAACATGCGAAGATCCTAAATGTCAGAATCATTGAAATGATCTTATAAGAATGAGAGATCGAGATATATACTAAATTGAAGATCAAAGAAGACAGATAAGGAGATGGAGAAGCTTACTTAAGTTGTCTCTTTTATTTTCAACTTGATTTGGATCTCAAGAATTCAACCTTAGCTTTGGAAATTTAATTTCTAGTTACTCTCTCCATTTTTGCCTAAGTGTTAGGAACTGTAATGAATGAGGGAGAAGGATGGCTAGGTGGGTTTATAATGAAGTAGGCTAGATTTACTAACCTAAGCCCCAACCAAACTCCAAATTTCATAAACTCCAAATATATCGATGTTTACAGCTTTTAATCATGTAAACAACATTTTAACATCAATGGAAGTGGTCTTAAATCTAAATTCATCCGTATGCAAAAAGTGACTTTTCGGACATACACTCAATTAACGATGTTATATTTAAATATATTATCGTAAAATCTGCGGGTTGTTACAACATCTGTACTAATCGTCCAGATCGATAAGCTTTCCCCTATCGCCTCGATGCACTTTTCTTCTCGTGCCTTCAGATGCTTCGGAACGACGTGCTTCTATTATGACATGACTTTTGGTGGTTTGTTGATGAAGGTGACAATGTCCATCTTTGTCTCGTGCGATGTGCTTAGAAAGTGTATTCCTAAGGCTTGGAAGCAAGCCTATCGATCATGTCGACAAGACTTATCGACCCAAACGATACAGACTCTTCAACAAGGCAGAGGTGGCATGGTCTTAGTGCCTATATCTTTGTTACTGGTGAAAGCTTCCTTGTCGACCAAATCAATGAGATTTGGTTAGCAGTAAGATGTAGTAATACTATGCTCCTTATCTTCTAACCATGTTAACAAGCGACAAGCCAAAAGCAATAAGCGATAAGAGATGGACGTCATGTGACAAGAAGCAAGTGATAAATATGATGACTACAACATCCTTACCAACTACGTCGAGAACATTGCTAGGGTAATTATAGCGTAACATATACTAAAACTAAAGTGGGGACCAAGAATAAAAGAGCTAAAGTGTCTGCTTAGTTGTAACAACTCGGAAAATCTGGGCCAGTTTAAAATTTTTAAATTGGCAATTTTTGCGAATTTTGATTATTGAAAATAGATTATTTTAAATAATATCGACACGAAAATTTATTTTTAATATAATTCAACGTATATATTATATACGTCGTCGTTAGAATATAAATATTTATATATAATTATAAATAGAATTGAAAATGGCGCGGTAGTTCGATAATTCGATTTCAAACTTCAATTGAATGTACCGGGTGCAAAACAATCCGGATTTTAGTGAAACCAGAAATAATGGAATCTAATAGTGAATATCTTTCTAACGAAGTTGAGAAAATGAGATTTCACTTTATAAATGATAAGATATGTCCAGTTTAAAATTCAAAATAGTCGCTGTAGAATTTATATATATTTTATATAATATATAGCCCGTAAAAATAGCGATTTTGCAAACGACCTCGGATTTCGACGAAACCAGTTTTGTTGGGTCCGGGATGTGAAGTTATTGCTAGGTTTCAAATTTCATAATTTTTCGAATCAATATGTGAGCGTGGCAAAGGAAAACGCGTTTGACCAGTTTCAGTTGATTTTAATCGACTGGAAATTGGCCATTTTTCCAACGGTCTCAGAATTCGACGAAACTAGTTTTGTTAGGACCGTATCGTCAATACGAAGCTAGAAAATATTTTTCTGGAATTTTTCTAGTTAGTATGTGACCCCGGTAATTTGAAATGTACGTTTAAAATTCAATATAATGATTTAAATGTAAATTTAACGGAAACTGATAGAAACGACCAAATCAGCTTGCGATGCATATCCCATTGTGTTCGGAATGGGGGTGAAACGCTATGGGCGACAGGCGGTGGACCTCGTTTAGAGGTCGTATGTAAAAGTCAACTTTTTGCAATTAAAATAATTAAAATAAATTAAAAAAAAAAAGTAAAAGCATCTCTCTTCTCCTCCTTAAAATCGTTCTGGCCCCCTCTTATCTTTCAAAACAGAAATCGAAAAAAAAAAAGAGAGAGAAGCGTAATCGAAGTCGCCTCCCCACGATGCCACCCTCATCGCCGTTAGCCGCCACCACCGCCGCCGTAGGAGGCGTCGACCTCCCTCTCCTCCTCGCGCTGGGCGCGATCCCTTTTCTCCCCCCCCCAATCGATGGGGTTTTTGAGGCAGATGACTAACTCGAGTTCGTCGAGATGGCGGCAGATGAAGCAGCTCGCGACGGTCATTCGAGGTGGCTCCGGTGATCTGGATCCGGTCAGGCGAAGGCGGGGAAAAACTGGAACCCTAAATTTTCGACCTTGTTTTGAACGCGACTGTTATACACAGTGAGTTTCCTTTTTTTATATACATTATTTAAGGTCTGAATTTTCATATATATCTTATATTGTTTTACATATAAATATATAATATATATATATGTGTGTGAATAGCTTTAAATAGAAATTTGTTTTATTTATTTACATAACATTGATAATAAAAATATAGTTTGTTTTAAAAATAAGAATATGAATTTGCTTGGTTTTTCTTTATATGAAGTTGAAATAAAAAAATACGATTTTCAGTTTATAAAAGATACGATTTTTTAGCTTATGAAAGGAATGGTCTTTATTATATGAATAGCGAAAATATATAGATCTTTCTTTGATTACAAATTTGGTTTTCTTTGATCTGAAAATAAATTTTCTTTGATATGAAATAATGAATTTGATTATAGAAAATATATGGTTTTTCAATTATATAAGAAATGATTTTTCATAGTAAGAAGAGGAGATTTCTTTTTATAATAAGGAAAGTCGAGATTTTTGATATAAGGAAAGTCGAGATTTTTGATATAAGGAAAGACGAGATTTTTGAAAGCGAGAAGATTATATTTTTAATAACAAAAGGATATGATTTCTAGAAACATAAAAATATAATTTTTAATACACAGGAAAAATAAAAATGTGATTTTTATATATTGAATAGCGAAGTAAAAATTCGATTTTTTTTACATATGTAGAGAATACGGGCAAAGAAAGTGAAAAGGGGCAGAACGACGAAGACTTCTGCAAATGAAGAGCCGTGGAGCTAGGATAGCTATATGTGAGAATTTCTCACCTTTCAATTTATTTTTCTAGTTATATATATATACTAGGATGCAGACGGTGCTTAGTAGCACCCGACACAATTGTCCACAGACCATGGACTTGTTTGTTTGGTTGCATAGATTAGTGGAATTATTTGTTTGAATTGAATTGTTTGGTGAGATGAAATTGATTTGATTGATGTGTGAATGGCGTGGGCCTTCACTAGACCGGGGATAAGGCTAGGCCTCGTCCCGTTTCTAGTATCGTGCCGTTATGCCGCCGAAATTTTCTAAAATAAGTTAGAAAAATAAAATATCATTTTATTTAAAGAATGAACTGGATAGAAATTCATATGTTGAAATAAAATGTTTTATCGTTAAAAATATAAATTTTTAACGTGAATGCGAATAAATAAAATATTCATTTACAAACCAGACGGTTTGTTTATGTACACTGATTTGACTGACATTGATTGGGTCGATAAATTTTACACATCGCCCAACTGCACAAATAAAATATTTGTTTGATTGTTTGAAACCCCACACGGGTGTTGGGATGAAATATGCAGTTCACTCATCCTGATTGATTAAATATGTCGATCGATTGATTGACAGGCTGTTATAAGCGTTAGATATCTATATTTGATGCTTATACAGTGTAGTGCACTTTGGTTGATGGTTGATTATTTTTCAATGCTATTATATACATGTGTTGTATGAAAATCCATATAATTAACTTTATATGGTAATTGATTGGGCCTCATTCCAATTTAGAAAATAAAGAATATTTTAAAATAAAAGTTCATGTGTTGACAGTACTCATTCATTGAGATTGGTCATGTGTTGAACGAAATATTTTAGTAATAAAATTTACACCTTTATCGATATAAAATAAAAGTTCATGTGTTGACAGTACTCATTCATTGAGATTGGTCATGTGTTGAACGAAATATTTTGATAATAACAACTATTTTGAAAAAGAAATATTTGAAATAGAATATTTGAAAATAGAAATTTATGAAGCCGTGTTGATTAGATTGACGCCATTTTGACGTGAACGATATTTATATCGATATATAACGATTTCGAAATGAAATGAATTGAAAACGATTTCGAAATGAAATGAATTGAAAACGATTTCGAAATGAAATGAATTGAAAACGATTTCGAAATGAAATGAATTGAAAACGATTTCGAAATGAAATGAATTGAAAACGATTTCGAAATGAAATGAATTGAAAACGATTTCGAAATGAAATGAATTGAAAACGATTTCTAAATGAAATGAATTGAAAACGATTTCGAAATGAAATGAATTGAAAACGATTTCGAAATGAAATGAATTGAAAACGATTTCGAAATGAATTAAATTGAAAACGATTTCGAAATGAAATGAATTGAAAACGACTTCGAAATGAATTGAAAACGACTTTGAAATGAATTGAAAACGACTTCGAAATGAATTGAAAACGAATTCAAATTGAATTGAAAGCAAATTGAAATGAATTCAAATTGAATTGAAATTTGAATTGAATAGAAATGAATTTTAAAACGAATTTATAAAGAAGAATTCAATTATGAATTGAATTGAAAAGAAAGTTGAAATAGCTTTTGAAACGATTTTAAAACTATTTATATAATTCGTTTTAAATAGAAATCGACGAAATATATTATATATATAATATAATGGCCTGAATAGAACGCGCCGCGCCGCGGCAGTTCGCGAATTTCGACCATTTATTTCAAACGGACATTGCGGGAGATCCGACCGTCGGATTCTCCTAAAATCGGAACCGTTGGGTTCGTATCGAAAAGAGCTTTCTAACGAATATTAGAAATTTGAAATCTAACGGTTGGATTTGGAGTTACGTCCAAATCAAATTTGAAAAAGGTCGTTGTAAGTGTCGATGGCCATTGATGGAAATCGACTGTACGGGCCTTGATAAAATTATTAAAAATAGTAATAATTTGTGTAAAATCATAAGAAATGATTTGTGAAGAATTGGGATGAAAAACTCCATGTTTGAAAAGATAAAAATAGATTTTCATCGAAATGAACTAGTTTTGAACTAGAATTATAATTCTATTTGTTTTTAAATAAATAAATTGAATTCGAAAAGGGTTCTAAAAATAACCAAAATTTCCAATGATTGCATTGGAGTGGATTTGAATCGAAATTGTCTTCGGAATATTTCGATGTTGGAATTCGTGATTATACAGGTGTTGTTATGGAAATTTGAAAGATATATATTTATATCGTTATTTCCTATACGACATTTGTTAGTCGTAGAATTCGATATTGAATATAAGCCGATATATTTTCTATTCAGAGCCTTGTATTGAATATCGAATGTGATTTGGGTTTGTCGTGAATGGTGTCTTCACTAACACTGTTCTTGAACCCAGTTGAGAAAAGATTAAATCTTTTTATTTAGATTTAATGAAGTTTACCAATTAAATAATATTTAATTGGAATAGAATTGATATTGATTTTTGGGTTTATCGTGGACAGTGTTTTAAATAACACTCGTTCTTTAACCCGATGATTAATGAATGTGATTTTGGGTTTATCGTGAACCGTGTTTTTAAATGACACTGATTCTTTAACCCAGTCAAGGATTAAAACTAAGTGGAGTTTTAATGAATCTTTAATTAGATTGAAATAATCGAAATGGAGTATCACCAGTTTTGCTCCAGGCGATAGTTAAATCTTTAATTAGATTTGAACGTGAAATGGTAATTGAATTTACCGATGACACTGTGGTGTTAGATATGAAGTATTACCAGTTTTACTTCATGGGATAAATAGGTTGGGATTGGGAAATTAAAACAAATGATTACTTCGGTAAGTTTCGTTAATCCCGGCTAGTTGAATCGAAATTCAAAAGTAGATTAAAGAATAAATTCAAGAATTTATCTTTGATAAAATTAATGGGAACCTTTCCCTATGAATGTGAAATTTAGAAGCTAACTGTCGGTTGGCCAAGCAGAATGGTTTTCTGGGTATTGATCTGATGTTGGTTTCGGCCTTCGGGGTTAATATTTGGGGAATTATTCTCTTGATTGATTTACGGTTAGTGACTAATGAATTGGAATGAGGCGTATGTTGTGTTTGTGTAACACTTATTCAAAATATACGCGAGTTATTCGGAAAGACCGGGTTTATCCCATTCTGAATAACTGATACGACGATAAGTCGAAGATGAAGACGGTGGTCGAAGACCGGAGGTCTTCACGTCGTTTGGGTAATTACTGATGATCTTGATTGGGATGTACACCCAAGAAGATGGAAACAGTTAGTGATCGTCCAGACGTACTTGGAGATCGATGGATAGGCGGGGTACTAGGTGCCTCCGGTTTCGTTCAGACCCAGAACGGACTTGTAAATGGACTGTGTGTCTGACATTGGATTTTAGTCCGTGTGATTGATCTCTATTAAATATATATCTGTTTGGCGGCGGAGAATTTATTCTCTTGCTTAACGCCCTTCTCTGAGACGTACGAGCTCGGGGGTTATATATTGATGGATATCAAACGCATGGAGTGAATTGCCTGTGTGGCATGCCTAAGCGGCAATTGATCGAGGCTTCTGTTGAAAAGCAAAGTCTTGTGGTGATGATCAAAGCACGGCCTTTGTGGCGTAGCTTTGTGTAACGTTTACTTCGCGAGTTTCACACCCGGTATGAACCAAAAACGGGAGACGGACCTCAGGGAGGGCATGCGTTTCTTTCTAGTTAGAAGTGGCGTCAGTGGTTTTACACGCCCTGACGAGTTTGACTTATGTGGTTGTTGCTGTTGCGAGGCGCCTCGGTTATATCGGTTTCGGCCGATGCATTCTGGTCGGCTGACGGACCAGACTTACACCCCATAGGGTGGGGAAACGTAGTGTTCAGGCATTTTAATCCACATCGGTGGACCGGCCCTGTCGCTCCAAGGCTTGACTGAGTACTTGCCTATGGCTCGGGCTAGAGAGTCACGAATCGGTAGAGGACTATCTTTTGCCTCGGTTCATAGACGGAAATCCAATCTCCAAATACGTGACTTTGCGGTTTTATTTGTAAACCTATATATGGCGACATAGTGGCATGGGACGCTCATGTCGCCTATGATTGATACTTATGATTTGAAGTTGTTTTATGCACTATACACTTATAATAGTATCAAATGATCTGTTTTAAACGTATCAAGCATTCTTTGGCTGTTATAAGGGAAAACCCTATCCCCCGGCTTGCGTTGCATTGTGTGATAGGACCTGGGTCTTATAACAGCTTCATTTTTTCTTTATTTAGCATTGCGCTGTTTGTTTTGTGCACTGGTATTCTTGGGAGGAAACCCGTTCCGTGTTATACGGCGTGGTCCCTTGATTTACCTAACTTTAAAATAAAGATTAACTGTTTTTAGTTCTCACACCAGTCACATGACTGACCTGGAGTTTATTGTTTTAACCTAAACTCTGGGTGCCCCTATTTTCGACACGGGCAGCTAGTAGTTTTGGTTTTGCAGATTTATATTCACAGGATCCTGGTTTGCAGCTGGAACGATATCCGGAAAGCTTTGTATCCGTATATCTTCTTCTAGTTGTGTATTGTATTATTTTCCGCTGCTATGTATTTAAATGTAATTTAAATCTCTGATATTTCTGTGTAATATTCATTTATACTCTGTATATTCTTGTAATCTGATGCATTGTTGTAATATACAATGAAATGTTCTCTTATATGCGTTCTGCTGTGGCTTGTTCTCGAACTATCCGTCGCTTTCCTTTACGGGGAAGTTACGGGTTTTCACAGTTGGTATCAGAGCTTTGGTTTACAGAGCTCGAGAACAAGACACATTAGAACCATACGAAAGAATTCATCAGATATTGGATTAGTAATATCCAATGAGAGTGACTCGTTAGAGATAGGATCAGTAGTATCCTAGAACGAGTGTGAAGAGTATATTTTTGAAATGAAAACAATTTTTGTTTTGAAAATTTAAATCAATTATTCGTATCTGATTATCTATTTATATTGAGTTGGACAGTCCAGTATATAAAGATTTTGCGTATACGTCTGATCCGCGTGTATTCGAAGTTTTAATATACTGGATAGATATAGAACCATACTCTAGTGGCCCGAAGATGATTCTGATGATTGACTAGTCGTCATTAGTATTCATGTTCGAGTAACGAAGGTGTGATATCTATATATTTCCTATTGACTGGTGTGAGAACCAAAATTAGATAGGGCCTATTGTTGTGATTTGGCATCAAAAACATGATTTTTGTGTATGTATCAAAACTATGAATTTGAAACTCTAATTCACCAATTGATTGATGTGTGTGTTGTTTGTTTATTTGTTTGCTAATTTTGAACCATTTAGCCTAATTGAATCAAATATTGAATTATATTGAAAATTGGTTGCATTTGCTTGCATATACATATATATCATTGAACAGGTCATAGCAAGGAGGCTAGAGCAGAGAATAAAATTTGTTTGCCCGACAAATAGGTACATGTTTACTACATAATTTCCTGTTTTGTTTGGGTGATGATGATTTTGTGAGCCTATTGGCTAGCCGCTTGGCTTTTTCTTTTTCTTTTTGAGATCTGAAGGACCGGGGAAGCTATTTGAAATTCCCCGATGCTCCCATTGCAGGGGAGGTTATGGCGAAATTTTTCGAAAATTTAAGGTGTTAGCCAAATTTTTGAAATTTTGAAAATTCTCATAAACTGAAAAGTTGGAGAATGGAAGTCAGGTCGAGCGTAGAGCTGATTAATCAAACCACTTTCGACTTTGTTCCTTTTCGGGGACGAAAAGTTTTAAGTGGGGGAGATTGTAACAACCCGGAAAATCTGGGCCAGTTTAAAATTTTTAAATTGGCAATTTTAGCGAATTTTGATTATTGAAAATAGATTATTTTAAATAATATCGACGCGAAAATTTATTTTTAATATAATTCGACGTATATATTATATACGTCGTCGTTAGAATATAAATATTTATATATAATTATAAATAGAATTGAAAATGGCGCGGTAGTTCGATAATTCGATTTCAAACTTCAATTGAATGTACCGGGTGCAAAACAATCCGGATTTTAGTGAAACCAAAAATAATGGAATCTAATAGTGAATATCTTTCTAACGAAGTTGAGAAAATGAGATTTCACTTTATAAATGATAAGATATGTCCAGTTTAAAATTCAAAATAGTCGCTGTAGAATTTATATATATTTTATATAATATATAGCCCGTAAAAATAGCGATTTTGCAAACGACCTCGGATTTCGACGAAACCAGTTTTGTTGGGTCCGGGATGTGAAGTTATTGCTAGGTTCCAAATTTCATAATTTTTCGAATCAATATGTGAGCGTGGCAAAGGAAAACGCGTTTGACCAGTTTCAGTTGATTTTAATCGACTGGAAATTGGCCATTTTTCCAACGGTCTCAGAATTCGACGAAACTAGTTTTGTTAGGACCGTATCGTCAATACGAAGCTAGAAAATATTTTTCTGGAATTTTTCTAGTTAATATGTGACCCCGGTAATTTGAAATGTACGTTTAAAATTCAATATAATGATTTAAATGTAAATTTAACGGAAACTGATAGAAACGACCAAATCAGCTTGCGATGCATATCCCATTGTGTTCGGAATGGGGGTGAAACGCTATGGGCGACAGGCGGTGGACCTCGTTTAGAGGTCGTATGTAAAAGCCAACTTTTTGCAATTAAAATAATTAAAATAAATTAAAAAAAAAAAAGTAAAAGCATCTCTCTTCTCCTCCTTAAAATCGTTCTGGCCCCCTCTTATCTTTCAAAACAGAAATCGAAAAAAAAAAAGAGAAGCGTAATCGAAGTCGCCTCCCCACGATGCCACCCTCATCGCCGTTAGCCGCCACCACCACCGCCGTAGGAGGCGCCGACCTCCCTCTCCTCCTCGCGCTGGGCGCGATCCCTTTTCTCCCCCCCCAATCGATGGGGTTTTTGAGGCAGATGACTAACTCGAGTTCGTCGAGATGGCGGCAGATGAAGCAGCTCGCGACGGTCATTCGAGGTGGCTCCGGTGATCTGGATCCGGTCAGGCGAAGGCGGGGAAAAACTGGAACCCTAAATTTTCGACCTTGTTTTGAACGCGACTGTTATACACAGTGAGTTTCCTTTTTTTATATACATTATTTAAGGTCTGAATTTTCATATATATCTTATATTGTTTTACATATAAATATATAATATATATATATATATGTGTGTGAATAGCTTTAAATAGAAATTTGTTTTATTTATTTACATAACATTGATAATAAAAATATAGTTTGTTTTAAAAATAAGAATATGAATTTGCTTGGTTTTTCTTTATATGAAGTTGAAATAAAAAAATACGATTTTCAGTTTATAAAAGATACGATTTTTTAGCTTATGAAAGGAATGGTCTTTATTATATGAATAGCGAAAATATATAGATCTTTCTTTGATTACAAATTTGGTTTTCTTTGATCTGAAAATAAATTTTCTTTGATATGAAATAATGAATTTGATTATAGAAAATATATGGTTTTTCAATTATATAAGAAATGATTTTTCATAGTAAGAAGAGGAGATTTCTTTTTATAATAAGGAAAGTCGAGATTTTTGATATAAGGAAAGTCGAGATTTTTGATATAAGGAAAGACGAGATTTTTGAAAGCGAGAAGATTATATTTTTAATAACAAAAGGATATGATTTCTAGAAACATAAAAATATAATTTTTAATACACAGGAAAAATAAAAATGTGATTTTTATATATTGAATAGCGAAGTAAAAATTCGATTTTTTTTACATATGTAGAGAATACGGGCAAAGAAAGTGAAAAGGGGCAGAACGACGAAGACTTCTGCAAATGAAGAGCCGTGGAGCTAGGATAGCTATATGTGAGAATTTCTCACCTTTCAATTTATTTTTCTAGTTATATATATATATACTAGGATGCAGACGGTGCTTAGTAGCACCCGACACAATCGTCCACAGACCATGGACTTGTTTGTTTGGTTGCATAGATTAGTGGAATTATTTGTTTGAATTGAATTGTTTGGTGAGATGAAATTGATTTGATTGATGTGTGAATGGCGTGGGCCTTCACTAGACCGGGGATAAGGCTAGGCCTCGTCCCGTTTCTAGTATCGTGCCGTTATGCCGCCGAAATTTTCTAAAATAAGTTAGAAAAATAAAATATCATTTTATTTAAAGAATGAACTGGATAGAAATTCATATGTTGAAATAAAATGTTTTATCTTTAAAAATATAAATTTTTAACGTGAATGCGAATAAATAAAATATTCATTTACAAACCAGACGGTTTGTTTATGTACACTGATTTGACTGACATTGATTGGGTCGATAAATTTTACACATCGCCCAACTGCACAAATAAAATATTTGTTTGATTGTTTGAAACCCCACACGGGTGTTGGGATGAAATATGCAGTTCACTCATCCTGATTGATTAAATATGTCGATCGATTGATTGACAGGCTGTTATAAGCGTTAGATATCTATATTTGATGCTTATACAGTGTAGTGCACTTTGGTTGATGGTTGATTATTTTTCAATGCTATTATATACATGTGTTGTATGAAAATCCATATAATTAACTTTATATGGTAATTGATTGGGCCTCATTCCAATTTAGAAAATAAAGAATATTTTAAAATAAAAGTTCATGTGTTGACAGTACTCATTCATTGAGATTGGTCATGTGTTGAACGAAATATTTTAGTAATAAAATTTACACCTTTATCGATATAAAATAAAAGTTCATGTGTTGACAGTACTCATTCATTGAGATTGGTCATGTGTTGAACGAAATATTTTGATAATAACAACTATTTTGAAAAAGAAATATTTGAAATAGAATATTTGAAAATAGAAATTTATGAAGCCGTGTTGATTAGATTGACGCCATTTTGACGTGAACGATATTTATATCGATATATAACGATTTCGAAATGAAATGAATTGAAAACGATTTCGAAATGAAATGAATTGAAAACGATTTCGAAATGAAATGAATTGAAAACGATTTCGAAATGAAATGAATTGAAAACGATTTCGAAATGAAATGAATTGAAAACGATTTCGAAATGAAATGAATTGAAAACGATTTCGAAATGAAATGAATTGAAAACGATTTCGAAATGAAATGAATTGAAAACGATTTCGAAATGAATTAAATTGAAAACGATTTCGAAATGAAATGAATTGAAAACGACTTCGAAATGAATTGAAAACGACTTTGAAATGAATTGAAAACGACTTCGAAATGAATTGAAAACGAATTCAAATTGAATTGAAAGCAAATTGAAATGAATTCAAATTGAATTGAAATTTGAATTGAATAGAAATGAATTTTAAAACGAATTTATAAAGAAGAATTCAATTATGAATTGAATTGAAAAGAAAGTTGAAATAGCTTTTGAAACGATTTTAAAACTATTTATATAATTCGTTTTAAATAGAAATCGACGAAATATATTATATATATTATATATATAATATAATGGCCTGAATAGAACGCGCCGCGCCGCGGCAGTTCGCGAATTTCGACCATTTATTTCAAACGGACATTGCGGGAGATCCGACCGTCGGATTCTCCTAAAATCGGAACCGTTGGGTTCGTATCGAAAAGAGCTTTCTAACGAATATTAGAAATTTGAAATCTAACGGTTGGATTTGGAGTTACGTCCAAATCAAATTTGAAAAAGGTCGCTGTAAGTGCAGTTCGATGGCCATTGATGGAAATCGACTGTACGGGCCTTGATAAAATTATTAAAAATAGTAATAATTTGTGTAAAATCATAAGAAATGATTTGTGAAGAATTGGGATGAAAAACTCCATGTTTGAAAAGATAAAAATAGATTTTCATCGAAATGAACTAGTTTTGAACTAGAATTATAATTCTATTTATTTTTAAATAAATAAATTGAATTCGAAAAGGGTTCTAAAAATAACCAAAATTTCCAATGATTGCATTGGAGTGGATTTGAATCGAAATTGTCTTCGGAATATTTCGATGTTGGAATTCGTGATTATACAGGTGTTGTTATGGAAATTTGAAAGATATATATTTATATCGTTATTTCCTATACGACATTTGTTAGTCGTAGAATTCGATATTGAATATAAGACGATATATTTTCTATTCAGAGCCTTGTATTGAATATCGAATGTGATTTGGGTTTGTCGTGAATGGTGTCTTCACTAACACTGTTCTTGAACCCAGTTGAGAAAAGATTAAATCTTTTTATTTAGATTTAATGAAGTTTACCAATTAAATAATATTTAATTGGAATAGAATTGATATTGATTTTTGGGTTTATCGTGGACAGTGTTTTAAATAACACTCGTTCTTTAACCCGATGATTAATGAATGTGATTTTGGGTTTATCGTGAACCGTGTTTTTAAATGACACTGATTCTTTAACCCAGTCAAGGATTAAAACTAAGTGGAGTTTTAATGAATCTTTAATTAGATTGAAATAATCGAAATGGAGTATCACCAGTTTTGCTCCAGGCGATAGTTAAATCTTTAATTAGATTTAAACGTGAAATGGTAATTGAATTTACCGATGACACTGTGGTGTTAGATATGAAGTATTACCAGTTTTACTTCATGGGATAAATAGGTTGGGATTGGGAAATTAAAACAAATGATTACTTCGGTAAGTTTCGTTAATCCCGGCTAGTTGAATCGAAATTCAAAAGTAGATTAAAGAATAAATTCAAGAATTTATCTTTGATAAAATTAATGGGAACCTTTCCCTATGAATGTGAAATTTAGAAGCTAACTGTCGGTTGGCCAAGCAGAATGGTTTTCTGGGTATTGATCTGATGTTGGTTTCGGCCTTCGGGGTTAATATTTGGGGAATTATTCTCTTGATTGATTTACGGTTAGTGACTAATGAATTGGAATGAGGCGTATGTTGTGTTTGTGTAACACTTATTCAAAATATACGCGAGTTATTCGGAAAGACCGGGTTTATCCCATTCTGAATAACTGATACGACGATAAGTCGAAGATGAAGACGGTGGTCGAAGACCGGAGGTCTTCACGTCGTTTGGGTAATTACTGATGATCTTGATTGGGCTGTACACCCAAGAAGATGGAAACAGTTAGTGATCGTCCAGACGTACTTGGAGATCGATGGATAGGCGGGGTACTAGGTGCCTCCGGTTTCGTTCAGACCCAGAACGGACTTGTAAATGGACTGTGTGTCTGACATTGGATTTTAGTCCGTGTGATTGATCTCTATTAAATATATATCTGTTTGGCGGCGGAGAATTTATTCTCTTGCTTAACGCCCTTCTCTGAGACGTACGAGCTCGGGGGTTATATATTGATGGATATCAAACGCATGGAGTGAATTGCCTGTGTGGCATGCCTAAGCGGCAATTGATCGAGGCTTCTGTTGAAAAGCAAAGTCTTGTGGTGATGATCAAAGCACGGCCTTTGTGGCGTAGCTTTGTGTAACGTTTACTTCGCGAGTTTCACACCCGGTATGAACCAAAAACGGGAGACGGACCTCAGGGAGGGCATGCGTTTCTTTCTAGTTAGAAGTGGCGTCAGTGGTTTTACACGCCCTGACGAGTTTGACTTATGTGGTTGTTGCTGTTGCGAGGCGCCTCGGTTATATCGGTTTCGGCCGATGCATTCTGGTCGGCTGACGGACCAGACTTACACCCCATAGGGTGGGGAAACGTATTGTTCAGGCATTTTAATCCACATCGGTGGACCGGCCCTGTCGCTCCAAGGCTTGACTGAGTACTTGCCTGTGGCTCGGGCTAGAGAGTCACGAATCGGTAGAGGACTATCTTTTGCCTCGGTTCATAGACGGAAATCCAATCTCCAAATACGTGACTTTGCGGTTTTATTTGTAAACCTATATATGGCGACATAGTGGCATGGGACGCTCATGTCGCCTATGATTGATACTTATGATTTGAAGTTGTTTTATGCACTATACACTTATAATAGTATCAAATGATCTGTTTTAAACGTATCAAGCATTCTTTGGCTGTTATAAGGGAAAACCCTATCCCCCGGCTTGCGTTGCATTGTGTGATAGGACCTGGGTCTTATAACAGCTTCATTTTTTCTTTATTTAGCATTGCGCTGTTTGTTTTGTGCACTGGTATTCTTGGGAGGAAACCCGTTCCGTGTTATACGGCGTGGTCCCTTGATTTACCTAACTTTAAAATAAAGATTAACTGTTTTTAGTTCTCACACCAGTCACATGACTGACCTGGAGTTTATTGTTTTAACCTAAACTCTGGGTGCCCCTATTTTCGACACGGGCAGCTAGTAGTTTTGGTTTTGCAGATTTATATTCACAGGATCCTGGTTTGCAGCTGGAACGATATCCGGAAAGCTTTGTATCCGTATATCTTCTTCTAGTTGTGTATTGTATTATTTTCCGCTGCTATGTATTTAAATGTAATTTAAATCTCTGATATTTCTGTGTAATATTCATTTATACTCTGTATATTCTTGTAATCTGATGCATTGTTGTAATATACAATGAAATGTTCTCTTATATGCGTTCTGCTGTGGCTTGTTCTCGAACTATCCGTCGCTTTCCTTTACGGGGAAGTTACGGGTTTTCACATTAGTTTATTCTATCCTTTTCTATTGCGGATATATTATTATTGTAATTTGAATATCATATACTACTTGGTTATTATGTGCTAATTCTTTGGCTGGAGAGACATATCATGTATGATATTTAAACCTCTCTAGTATTATATTTTACGGTATAGCTACTGATAGTCATTTGTTGTTCACATCAGACTGTTATCGGACCCAAAGTTTTATATTTTCCTCTTATTATTTGGGTTCTAATCGACGATGCCGATGAGCAAACTAGATGTCGGGTTTGGTGACAAGGCTGCAATCAAAGACGAGCTTAGAGGGTTGACACTAATTTCATTTGCAGATATTCTGTTTTCCGTTGTATTGTTGCACTCTGAGTGTAGTGCAGTGATGATGGGTTGTATTTAGATGTTGTGACACTATGTACATAGCACGGTGATTAGTATGATATTTCCACTTTGTTGTGTCTCGTTACTATTATGGTGTATATGATCTTATTATATTTTATTCATATGCTGTGAGATATACGATAAGTTGTTTTGTTTTTCCCTGATGATCATCTTATACTAGTCTGAAACGGCTTTTAGTGCATTTTCCTTGACATTCAGTGCAGACGGTATGGGGTTGTCATTGTTAGAATTTTATCAAGAGAGGAGAGAGAGATATGTTTCCTGAACCAGAGTTTTTTTTATTCTCTCCCCTCTCTTTAACCTAGCTCTGATACTATGTTAGAATTTGATATAGAGAGGAGAGAGATTATACGATAAAACATAAAAAACTACATTGTTGTTGCTTTATTGATTGATTTTACAAACGATACTTTCTTACATTGCCAACCCTTGTATCTATTTATACATGATTTGTCCTTGTCTAAAAGAACATTCTAGATAAGCATATTATAGAGTATATTTGGGTCTATTATAATAAATAATGCTATACCAAATATAAACCCAAAGCAATGCAATTAAATAAAGACAACATATCTTCTACATAATCTCTAACACCCCCCCCCCCCTCAAATTCTCGATGGGAAAAATCGTGAGTTTGCCAAATAGAAGCTGCAAACTGAAGAGTAGCAAGATCAAGCAACCATTTCAATATTGTTAGAGAGTAACACCAACCACCAAGCATCAAGCATTCAACTACAACTCCAAACAACTCAACAACTCCAATATGAAACTCCAATACAACTCAACTATCTTCAATCTGATCGGTAAGCAAAAGATCTGAGCGACCAAATGACAAAACTGGTCCCAGATGTGTCCCCCAGACATACGAAGAAAATAAAATAAACCAAAATGGGATGAGTCTGCATATGTTTGCATCCCCCAAACATATCAAACGAAAACAAAACCAAATCATAGGGATGAATCAACATATGTTTGCATCATTCAAACATACCTTACAATACCATCTACCACTTTCAGTCAACGTCAATTGCCCTCCTAATAAACAGGGTTACCATACGAACATCAAATGAACAACAAACAACTTCAAACTAATGTTACTCTCTAACAACTTAATCAACCCACCACCTTTACCTCAATTCACCAAACTGTCACACTCATCGTTACAAAACTAAACTGCTTCTACCTGGAACAATCCATGCAATCCTCATTAACCATCAGCAACAATTATACTCCACAATACCAAGCAAACACTCTTCCGCCATCCAAACCCACACCAATTGCTTGAAGTGAATCTTCTCTTTCGCTAGCCATAACTAGATTCAAGAATTATCAAAATATTACAAATCCCACAGATTTTTTCTTTTTCTTTTTCTTTACCAACAACAAATAATAGATCTCAAAATTACCAACAACGCTCGTCTACTACAATCGTCAACAACAAATAACAGATCTCAAACTCACCAACAACAATCATCTATTACAATCACCACTAACAAGTAACAGATCTCAAAACTAACAAAGAAGAAACGGCAGAATACAGCAAAAAAAGTAAGAGAAAAATAAAAGGTAACAGATCCGCAAGTAAATGATAACTTTATCTGAATGCAAATAACAGATCTGTGAAAGCAAGCAAACTGATTAAGGAGGCAGTAGGAAATCAGACGAAATCCTTTTTTCCTAGTTAGCAGCAACCCTTTCTATCTCTCTGTATAACCAAGCTCTGATACCATATTAGAATTTGATCCAGAGAGGAGAGGGAGATTTGTTTTCTGAACCAGAGCTTTTTTTATTCTCTCCCCTCTCTTTAACCTAGCTCTGATACCATGTTAGAATTTGATATAGAGAGGGGAGAGAGAGAGAGAGATTAAACGATAAAACATAAAAGACTACATTGTTATTGCTTTATTAATTGATTTTATATACGATACTTTCTTATGTTGTCAATCCTTGCCTCTACTTATACATAGTTTGTCCTTATCTAAATGAACATTCTAGATAAGCATATTCTAGAGTATATTTGGGTCTATTATAATAAATAACTCTATACCAAATATAAACCCAAATCAATGCAATTAAATAAAGGCAACATATCTTCTAGCATATTCTCTAACAGTCGTCACATTTAACTTGAAAATCGAGTATATGTGGTGTTTGGAAATAAAAATGTGATCTTGATTTTGTTATGCTTATGTCGTGCTTATGGTTTGTAATTTACTTTATGTGTATGATATGAAGTCATGTTATGTTTGTATGCTTGTGTTTTATGCAAAAAGTTAGCAATTTCTAGTTATAAAGCAACATGAAATATCTAGGTTTGAAACTAAGTGGTTTTTTTCAAACTTAAATCCTTTTCAAGCTTTCGAACTTGATTTTGATTTGAAATATCCCATGTTATGTTTTGGAGAAGCTAATAAGGTTTCAAATGTTAATTTGTAATAGAAAAAACTAAAGGTGTGTTTGATTTCTATTTTAATTTTGGATTATCATATATACAAAAGTACGAACAATGCACACATATCGTGAAAAACGATCGTTTTACAAAAGGAAGTTAACACAAAAAACAAAAAACAATTTTATATTATTTTCTTTAAGAAACAACGGAAGAACGATGATAAATTTCATTCATCCACCGTCTCTTCTATCGTCCTCTCCTCCTTTAGTCCGCCACCTCTGTTATTCTTTAAACTTCCGCATCTTCCTAAATTAATATTGAAAACTCGAAAACAAAATAAACCAAACACTACCTAAAACTGGCTAAAAGTGTGATTTTCAAGCAAAATAAATATTTTACAGCTTGCTTTCTCATACAAGCAAAAGAAATATTAAAACAAGTATCAAGACCAGTGTTCCGGCTTTGAAATCCAAGCAAGTTTGACTCCTGCCAATGGATAAAGTTTGGTCTTCTAAACGCTAGTAACTTTTTAGATGATTTACTTTGTTGTAGGATAAATTAGCAATTCAATCTTTTATTTCTGTTTTAAACCTACTTTCATAGCAATGGATCTAAGTGGGTCTACCTCAACCACACCTCTTTTTGACATAGCCACAATGATATGATGGTAGTAGTATTTTTTAAGGGCCGGCTCTATGTCCATGGTTGCCATAGGCCAGTACATGGATAAACAGTGAAAAAAATTGGGAAATGTTGTCCCTAAGAATGGAATTTCCATTCTCTTATTGTGTAATGCACAACCAAACAAACTATCTTTCTTTCTTTTTTAATTTTTATTTTATTTTATTATACACATCAATACCTATTTGTATAAATTTAATTATTCATTACTATCAGATTGTTATCCTAAACCGTCGTCAATCCAGACCAATCCTAAATCGGTCCCAATCATAAGTAGTGGTAACACTAACAACAAAATAAGGTTAAACAAAGTGACAGTGACTCCATTTCTACGGAATATGTCTTTTGTTTTAATTAAGTACATTCAGTTTCTCTAGTAATTCCAGATAAGAACATTTCAAAATGTGCATTTACTTACTCAAGTATAAAAAGAATAACAACCCAGATAGGAATACCATAAGATTTATTAAAATTAATCCTGTGATTATTTCAGTGCTGTTACAAAGCATCCTTAATACAGACCTACTTTAAACAATTGCAATTCAGAGCATAAAACTCCTAAATTTTTGTATCAATTTCACAAAAATTCAGTATGCACTTAGGTTACATGAACCCACAAAAAATATATCAAACAAGTATAAAAACTCCCAACAACTAAAACATCTCTCTCTAATTTAGAAACAATGCCTTCAAAATCACCTCTATATACTAGCCTTACCATACAAAAGTCTTTTAGTAGGACATCTAAGGTATGTATCCATGTCATATCCTGCTAAACTCATTCTCCATACAAGCTCTTGTGCCTCCATTTTCTTGTTTCCCAAGCAAAGTCCGCTCAATAATTGATTTCCAACAGATTGATTGAGTGAAAACCCTCTCATTATCGTGTACACCATGACATCATAAGCAGACCCCAATTCCCATAAAGAACAAAGACGGTTTATAAGAATCACACAGCTAGGTGCGGTCACCTCGATATCAAATTTCACAAGTGTATTAAATATAGTTATAGCTTCATCTATTTTCCACACAAGACAAAATCCAAAAAGCCACATCGTATATGGAGATGATTTCTTCAAATTATGCTCTATGTCCCTTTCTATTAGTTTTTGAACTCCAGCTTCTATATACCCTTGATCGAAATGGTTTTTGATACTGTTGATTCTATCTAGTTCAACGGTACATGATGTTATAGAAATGTGGTTCAACCAAAACTTTATGGCATGCATCACTCGCTTTGCATTACAATACAATTTCATTATACTGTAGCACAAAGCTAGATTAGGAATAATCATGTCTTTCGACATAGATTGGCAAACATTCAAGGCTTCATCAAATTTACGAATGCTTAAAAGCCCGTCTATGACGGTTGAGTAAGTATACTCATCTGATTTTATACCTATCAAGTTTAGTACTTTGAATAGTTGCATTGCTTCGTTTGGTTTTCCTGCTTTGAACAGTCTATTTATCCATACATTGAAGGTGACAGCACTTGGCACTGCTCCTCCCATGGTGTCTCTGAAAAGCTTGTAAGCGTCGACTACTTGACCCATTTCAAACATCTCTTCGATCTTTTTGCGAAAAACATGTGTGCAATGAAGAAGAGATGGTTTGTCATCATAAACAACAGAGGGCTTTACGTTCATCTTGTCGAAAAGATAACGAGCATCATCATACATTCCGGCTTCGCAAAGGCCATCAATGAGGGAGTTATATGAATTGATATTTGGTGCAATAGCAAATTCGCTCATCTCATGAAATATTTGCCATGCATCATGTACTAACCCGTGTTTGCACAACCCGGTTATCATGATGCTATAAGTTGTCGAGTCTGGAAAGATACCATTTTCATACATTGACAACATTAGAAAACGAGCTTTTTCTACAAATCCAACATCACAAAGACCCTTCATCAAAGTATTGTAAGAATAAGTGTTGGGAGCTATACCTACTTCAGTCATCTTCTTCAAAATTTTGAAAGCTTCTTTGACACGTCCAACCTCTAAGAATCCTCGAATCATAACTGTGTACATGATACAATCAGGCTGGATATTTTTCATTAACATGACTTCATAAACACGACATGCCTCCTGATATTTCTTAGCCTTAAACAATCCATCAATAAAAGAACAGTAGCCTTCTAATCTTAAGACGAAACCGAATTCTTTTTCATATTCTGCCAACTTCTTTAATGCAACATCCATTTTCCCTAACTTACAGTACCCATTCAACATTGCATGACAAACAACATAATCAATTCTATATCCACTCTTTTTCATAGAATCAAACACAATTTCTGCTTCATCAATCAATTTCATTCGACAGTAAGCCGACAAAACGATAGTAAAAAGTATTACATCTGGTTTCAAACCCTTGCTTTGCATATCACCAATCAGCTTCAGTGCATCATCAAACATCCCAGCTTTGCAACACCCATTAATTAAAATACAAAATGTGGCCTTGTCTGGGTAACAATTTGTTTTCAGCATCTGTTTATAAACCCCCATAATAAAAAAGTCAGCACCTTTCTTCACTAAATCATCGAGAACTGTGTTGTAAGCAAAGGTATCAGGTCTGGAGACGTACTCAGGCATTCTTCTGAACACCTCCAGTGCATTTTCGATTAAACCTGACTCATGGTAAGCCTTAAAAAGGACGACGAAGGCAAAGGATGAGATAGGTCGGCTCAGATTGGACTTAATGTCATCAAGAAGGCAGAAAGAGTCCATATTTCTTATATTGGACTGAAGGATAGACACGATTAGATTGCGGGAGCGCCATGATTCGAGATGTCCGAAGCTAGAAGCCCAAGAGTAGAAGTAGAAAGAGGAAGGGAACGGGATGGGGTGGGAAAGTACTGTGGAGATGATGCGAGCTGTTAACTTAGGAGAACGAACAGCGAGATCTAGGGAGCGAAAGAGATATTGAGGAGAACGAGTATGGAGAACCGAGATGAGTTGAGAAGTAAGGGAGAACTCGTGGGGAAGGGAACAGTGCGAGGAAGCTGGCGGCGCAATTTTGGATTTTTGGCGGCGGCGACGGCGAAGAGACAAAGAGAGGGTTAAAAACTGATTTAGACATTTCATGTGATCATGAGGAAGATAATGGTTATTCTGTGGAATCGAGGATGAAGAAAAGGCTCCGACTCCTATTGGATTTCGAAGGGAAGGATTATCGGAGTTTAACGGGTTCGGATACGGAGTCTATTCAAGTTACAATCCTTTGCAGGGATGAACGTGGGAGACTTCACTTTTTGAGTGGAAGACTCAATTGAATCTCAGTAAGATGCTATCGGATTTATCACTAGAATTGGATGAGTTATATTAGACTTTTCTAAAAGTCAATTGAAAAATGGGTTAGATATATTGAACTTTATTTTTTGAATGTGACGCCTTTGATTAAATCTGGAGGGCCAATGACAATGCCCAATTGAACTTAAAAAAGAATATCTGCACATTTCGATCTTTATGGTAATCAAGTTAAAATTTACCATCAAACTTGCATTTGGTTCCATAATCCTTGTTAATTTTTTTTGGTACACATGGACGGTATACAGTTCAATGTTTCAGTAATAAAGCATGTTAAGTTTTAGAATAAACTTTAATTGTTTCATAATTCATTGTTTCATTATACCATTGTTTTAGTACATCTCGACATACTATAAAAAGTACTTTACACTTAATTGATATTCACATTCATACAACTTTTTAGCTGGAGTTAAAATCTCAACATTAAAACCTCGAAATAAAATAATTTAAAATGAAAAACGCATGCAATAGTTCAACTGATTTTGACTTGTAGATTTATCCTTTTCTACTTCTATTGCTACTTAATCTAAAGCTAAATTCCACAGTTCGATTAACTTTGACTTGTAGATTTATCAATTTCAACTGCTAGTTATTATAATATAAAGCTAAATTCAATTATATATAGATTTATCTTTTCCACCTGCTACTTATTATGTAAAATTAAGCTAAAATTCAACATTCCATAGATCAATTAATTTTGACCTGCTACTTGCTATAATATAAAGCTAAAATTATTTATCATTTTCAACTGCTACTTACTATAATATAAAGCTAAATTCAATGTTATATAAATTTATCCTTTCCAGCTGACACTTAAGTATGAAGTTAAAATTCTATAGTTGTTAGATTTATCCTTTTTGTACTACTACCTATTATGTAATTTAAAGCTAATTTCAATCATTTAATCTATTTGGACCTATAAATGCGAAGCTAAATTCAATATATCAGTTATTTTTTATCCATAGTTTTATCTTATTCTACAGATAATTATTACATACTTTAAAGCTAATTGAATGTCAATTCAAAGCTTAAAAACTAAAACTAAACTTGTTGCATGACAAACTTAAGCTAAACTACTTGTATCTTCACTTATAGCTACTGGATTTATCAGTGTATAATACAAGGTATAAATATTTTACATGTACAAACTTATGATGATATATCAGACTTTGAAACATCGTAAGAAAAAACAGAAAAACAACAACGAAGACAAGCTAAAGGAAGAATGAAAAGTAAGCTGGAGTGAAGAATGGAAAGCAAGCTGAAGCGAAGAATGAAAAGCAACAGACAAAAATAAAGAAAAAGATGTAGAACCACAAATCATTACTGTAGTAGAATATGAAAAACTGACAATGTTGAAGATGTTGAAGTAGAAATCATCAACCATACATATAGGTGCAATTTGCGAGGTATTTTTAAGATGATCCAGCTTATCAAAACATGTAGCGCCCCGTAAAATATACCTAAAGGCATAAACAATAATAATAAACAAAAATAAAAAATTTAATAATAAGGCTAAAAAAGAAGATTTTGCAGCTTTAAAATTTGGCTATGAAATCTTTTATTTGGATTCGCCTCATATACGTTCATTGGGCACTTCAGCGACTAGGAGGTTGACCGCCCCCTAAAAGAGGTGTCGACCTCCGGTCGACCACCTGGCGACTGGAACGCCCAGTGAATCTAGGTTTGGTTAGATTTTTAGGGTTAATATATGGTCAGGATTACATCTAAATAATCTAACAGTTCACTCTTACACAAGCGACTATATATTGGTCCTCAAACCTCACAACTAAACCCTACTCTTTTCTCCACCTACATATTATCCTTCTGCCATCGCTGAATTCCATAAAGTTAGGAATTTCTCTTCTATTCCTCTAACCTCCATTCTTCTTTTTTCTCTAATCTAAATTCATATAGATTTTAGTATAAATTCCGGAGTTTAGTTTTACATATGCATAAGATTCTAAAGATGATTCTTATATATATATATATATATATATATATATATATATATATATATATATATATATATATTTATCGACATAATAAAATTCCCCTCTTGGACAAACAACAAGACAAAGAGTGGTTCAGATTTAATCCCCCAAAAACAAATCCACCGTCCTAATTTAAACACATCTCCTGATATTTTGATTGTCACCTCATCCGCATTTGCCTTATATTGATTGATGTAATTCTTGCTGCTAACCATATTTGCTATGCTAGTAGTCAAATTTACAAAGCATTTCTTCATTTATTAACACATTAATATTAAATTTATATTGTATTAAGAATATTTGCCCAATTTTGAAATGAATAATAACAAACGAACAATATAAATATGGCATATTTAAATATGTATTATTGGCAGAGGCACATGAATAAAGGAGCATTAAGCATATAAAAAAGGATGAACTAATTTTTTTTTCCTACTGCATATTTAATGTGACGAAGATTCTAGAATTGCATTTCTCTCCATTGTCTTTCTACTTCGCCTAACCTAAAATGTATTTCATCTTTTTATTTAATATAAACCGTGTGAAGTTATTATTGTAAATTAAATAATTGCAGACTAATTGTCAAATAGGAAAAACATGCACACTTATATGAAAGGTAACTCATTTACTGTGTCATAGCTTGATTTAATTATTCTATTCACTGCTTGCTTCAAATTCAAAAATTACTCCAAACCACCGGTTAATTATTTTATCGATTTGTCGTATACTCACATTTAAATTGACATATAATCAAACAAAATGATTATGTATACATGTTATGTAAATTTGTTTCGTGTAACACACCTTTTAAATTTTCAACACGCTAATTACTACAGCGAGAGGAAATGGATTTAGAGTTGCTTCATCTTTATGCCTCTCTACGTACTTCATCTTCCTTCTTCTCATAAGTTAAATAATTAGCTCTTCAAATATTATATCGCTTAATGGAAAGGTTAATTTCTCCATATAGAAATCAAATTGTGTTTATTAGTTTTACATATTTTTCATTTAATAATAATTACTTATATTAAAGCTTTAGATGCCATATAATGCTAATTACAACATATGTAATTGTACTAGCCTCGATTATGAAAATTAAATTAAATAATTTCTTTCAATAACTTTGCACTTTGGTTGAATTTATGCGCTCATTTTGGCAACTTCTAAAATTGCTAACAAAATGTTTTGGGTAAATAAACATAATAAATATCAAATTAGTCCTTTAATTGATTCTCATTTGTGTTGTTCTCCATTTTTTCAACAAGTGTTTCAGATTCAATCAATAATTTTATTCCCAATTATTTCAGTTACTATCCATTGACAAAAATTTCAACTATCTGTTGATAACCAAAAACAAATATGTTTTCACATTGACTTTTGGGGTTTACCATGTTAAAATCCATTTTCATTTTGCACTTCAGGCAACATTGATTAGTAAAATTCTCTTCAAATCAAAATGCGGTAAAATCAATTATCATGTTCACTGCAGATTGTACCTGATTTTAGGACTGATCACTTTTGAATTTTACTGAATAGAACTTAATATGATGTTAACAAGACAAATTAGAATTTTGATGCCAGTAGATTCATATCTATAATAAATTTTGCGATTCTTATGAAGGAAAATCTATGCCAATTATAGTTCATTTTTTAGTAATCTATTGTTGTTTGATAGCCGTAATTTTCATAAACTATGCTCAATTGTAGTTGTCATTCCTATATTATGTAATATATGTCAGTTTAAATGACTGTATTGATTAATAGTCATCGAAAACTCATACAAATAGGATTACTATTTGGAATATCCTACAAATTTAAGCTGTTATATTTTTTGTTTTGCACCAAAGATTTATTTACTACTAAAACTATAAGTTCATCCGAAAATTATTGTGTTTTTTTTTGTGTGTTTTGCTAAAGTTTACTCTTTTTCTATATCATGTAATTATTATGTTAATCAAAGGAACAAAAGCTAATTATCAATGATTTTTTTTCCTTTAATAACTTTGCACTTTGGTTGAATTTATGCGCTTATTTTGGCAACTTCTAAAACTGCTAACAAGATGTTTATGGATAAATAAACGTAATAAATCTCAAATCACCTTTAATTGATTCTCATTTGTGTTCACTTCTCCATTTTTTCAACAAGTGTTTCAATTTCAATCAATAATTTTATTCCCATTTATTTTAATTACTATCTATTGACAAATTTTTTTTTGACTATTATCTGTTGCTAACTAAAAACAAATATGTTTTTCATATTGACTTTTGGGGTTTACCATGTTAAAATCCATTTTAATTTCCACTTCAGACAACATTGATTAGTAGAATTCTCTTCATATCAAAATGTAGTAAAATCAATTAACATGTCTACTGCAGATTGTACATGTTTTTGGACTGGTCACTTTTGAATTTAATTGAATAGAACTTAATACTAGTATTACCGCACAACGGTGGAAAAACCGACCGTTAAGCTGTGCGATATCGAAGAAAAAAAATTCTATTAATTAATTTCTTAAACAATAAATTAATGAAAAATTCACCGTGTTATTTAAAAAAAAATTGAGTGCTAACATATAAATTCTATTAATTAATATATTCTAAATCATTGCTGAATTTATAAAATAAAATAACAAATCACATAAATGTTAGCTTAAAACATATCATTATATTTGTGAATACGCAATTAATTGAAATGGATAATGCAATAATAAATGTAATAAGTAAATCACATATTAATGAACTACACTATTGAAATAAATACTTAAAAGTACCATTGTTATTTTCGAAAACTAGAATTGCTGAGATGATTAAACTAGCATTGCCAAAATAAATATATAACTAAACTGAAAAATCTGTCATCTTTGATATTTCTTTCAACAAAAATTTTGAATCAGTCTAACAATTAACAATTAACTGAGAGATAACTATATGATGACCATACATAATTTGTGTACTTGTTAACTTCTAAATTATTTTGTATGAAATATATAACATGGAGAATCTTGGTATGGTATGACTCAGCTATCAAAGTCTTTAGTAGTGTATTCATGATGGTTGAGTACAATTTAAACAATGGATGGTCCAACGCTAGTAGAGATCATCACACTACAGCTGAAAGGTTGAGCCTATGTCACAAGGCCGATAACAGTGCAATTTTATCTTGAAACAAATGGACCATAGGGCTAATATTTAATTTGTCTTTAGATTAATGGACATAAGAGACAAAGTTCCTGCACATCCTTTACAAAGAGCATTCAAGTTTCTGCACATTCTTGAAACAAAAAATTTAACATGTGAAATCCAGTTACAAACAGCAGGTGCTGCAGCACCTAACATTCAAGTTTAAGATACAAATTACTAGCCAAAAAATAAGAAAAAAATGAACAAGAACCATCTCACATCTCTTCTTGTGTGCAGCGAAAAAGCAATTCTCCTCCCCTAGATCAACATCAAGCAAAGAACTTGGCCATAAGGGAACCAACTCGATCTTTTCTCACTCAACTCGGTTACAAAACTATCAAATTTATCGATAGTAACATTCGGCATTACAGCGGTATGAGCGATATTACCTTCACAAGCAAGCTGTCACCTGCGCACGAATTTGCCATATTTTGGTCTTTCGAAAACCAAAGTGCTGCTAAGTTCATCGAGCATGGCTCCAATGCCTGCTGCTCATAATTGATCCTTCAGATGGTGTGCGTTTTTCAGATAGCGTGCATTTTTCAGGCGTTTTCAGGAAGAAGACTGTTGATTGAAATTCATAATTGCGTCTATCCCACAGAATATTACAAGAGAGACAAGTACTGAATGATTCCCTAAATACAAGCATAGACGAAAAATTATTGACAGAAATAGTCAAGATGCAAAAAAATATTGACATATTTTACTATATTAAATATACTTTCTTCCCGCTTCAATATATTTAAACTCACAACTGCAAACTGGGAAGAGGCATATATTTTCGCCCAATGATGCTTTCCATTTGCTTTAATTATCATGTTTGTCCTATGAGTGACTTTCAAGTTACTTCAACTATTACATTTGTTAGCCGGTATACTTCACATTTACACCATGGAAAAGCCGAATCTAAAGTTCATGCCGTATTCTTGATGCAGTTGACTATATAAAACATTGTCTTATTATTTCCTGTATGTTTTTTTCCTGATCTACAGAGCCACAAGATCTATGAAAAGAAAATGACTGCATAACCTGAGGGTTGAAACTGTGACTCAAACAATCATACATAAATGGGCCTAACTAAAATACTTGCTTAATGTACATAGTTCTTTACATTCTATCTTAGAAAAGCATCGCTTATTAAACTTAAATAGAAGTAACAATTCCCAAGATATGTGTATCAACAAAATTTCAATGTGCAGATTGTAAAAAGAAGTAATAGAGCCACAATTCTCAGGAAGTGTTCGAGACAAACTCCAAATCACGGTAGCCAAGACTTTTGACATTGAGGACATATTGAATCGGGTATTTCAAAACTCTAATATGAACATGTTGTACAATAAACTAATTAGAGTTACCATAACATCCTTAATTTGGCACATCTAGTTCATACAAAATATGAGGACTTTCCAAAAAATTGAAATCCTAGCTACATTTATCTCGAAATGATAATTGCCAATTGCAGCCAATTAGTCAATCATGTACGGGTTCAAGAAAATATGAGGAAAAGAATTTATTTTTAATCAATTCGCCTATGTAGCTCTCAAAAATGCTGATTAATGTGTTACCCGTTATCTCGCTCATGTATGGTAGGTTCTTGTAGCAACTGTCTGCATCAGTGAGTGATTTGCTCTAACTTGGAAGGAGTCCATCTAGCAGAAATGAATATGTTTCATGCATATCTTCTTCTGCCAACATAATACATAGGAAATTAAACAAAAATAGCAATTTCAACTTAGTAACACATATTTTTATTGCAATTTAACAGTTTAAGAAAAGGCATTTGCGTTGTACAATTTCTAAGACAAAAAAAAAAAAAATAGAGGAAAAAAAATCTTGTCTTATGTGTGCAGGCTCCTTGCAGTGCCTTCTTCATGCTTAGAACTTATGACCCAATTAACCACTTTAGGGAAATTTGATCTTGATGAGAAACTGAATTCTGAATTCATGAAATAGAAAAACTTGAAAACTATATTTGCAATTAATTAAGCTTAGTGATTCACCAAAAATATTCTTGAAACGTGTAAGCGCCTGATACTCCGATTTATAACTACTAGATTGCGCGCCATTAACAATAGTATGTTCATCTTTGAGAATATCGAAAATATATTTACATCCTGCTAGAAGATCATTTTCATCCAATCAAGCGTATGACAAATATTTTATTTTTTGTTCCTATGGATGGTAAGTAACCGTATAGTGCCTTCCTATTGAATATGCATCCACTTTGGACACAGAATGGCCCCTATATCCCATCAAGTCCTTCCATGTATATCTGAAATGCACATGAACCTTCTTGTTACTTTTTCCATTGAATCAGTGTGTTATAAATAATAAATGTTGTGTACGTGGAAAAGTTTGAGTAAACAGAAGCAAGGACTCACATCATAAAATACATTGTTGTTAGAAGTGTCTTGTTAACTTTAATCAGTAACATTAAACGTCTGGGGAAATTAAACAAAGCAAGCATTCCTTTCCATATTAGGATCCAACACAAAACACAATGCTTCAAGTAAAGCTTTGCTATTTTTATATATTGATTACAATCAAAATTCAAAATGAAATTACCATTTGTAAGCACCGCAGAAGCTCTGATTTGTTAGTCATGTGACGTCAGGTTAAATTTGTCCATGTTTAAGTAACTATCGCTTGCAGGGCTTATAACCTGCATATGCAACAAATGGAATTTGCTTTATTGGCACCATAACACATATGTAATGAGTTGAAGGAAAGCATCATTTACTTTCATTAAATTAAAGCATATGACAAAGTACAAACTAACCAGGAGGCACGGGACAGATAGCCTAAAAAACATTAGAAGCACCCTCTATAGGAGAAATAACTACATGATCAATCCATCTTGTAAAACTACCCGTTACATAAACTTTTGTTCCAACATGAGGCAGAATAAATCGAGTTGGAATACCCCCCAACTTCGCAACTATATTGCAATAAATCGGATCCTGGATAAAACATTTCCTTGAAAATACTCTATTGATTCAATATATTCTTTTCCTATCTAAAAGCCAATGAAAATAATCAAATAACCACTTTCTTCCCCAAATTTTCAAGTCCTCGCTCAAGGAGTAACAAGCAGATATATTCTTTTCCTATCTAAACGCTAATGAACACATTCTTTAATAATAAAAGGAAAAAAAATTATATCAAATTTTAATTTCAAACTTTCTGAAATGAAAACTTCAATAAATAAACTTTCCTTGTCCGCTGAATGCAAAAAAAAGTTTCAGCAGATAAAGCTTTGGTGAGTTATTCTATATATTAGCCTTTTTCACTATTTTTTACCGTAAGACTTAACATGACTACCATTCTTTGTATTAACCAAACATGACTTTTTATTTCATTGTATGTAATATAACTATAGGCGAGAGTCACTACAAATGAAGAGAAAGGAATTACCTTTCTAATTGCATAAGCAAGAAATAATAGACTAAATTCAATGTTTAATCTAATGTGAACGCATAAACAATTTGAAATATGCAAAAACATAGTGTGTTTTAGTGGTTAAAGAATTTTTGGTTTTTAATATTGCTTTAGAGTTGGCATGGAAAATGGTAAGGGAAAACAATTATTTCAAAAAATAAATACAATTATAGTAAATTATGGAAAAAGGATTCACAGCATGAAAATACAAGATTGACCATGTTAGTGACATACATCATAAATAAAAATAAGTTACTGAAAATATTAGTCAAAACAGAGACGAAAAGGACATAACATGTCTATCATAAAACCCAAAGAAAACCATATTCAAGTTAAAATTGCTGTTAAAATATTATAGGAACCAAGTAGGCACGTAGTAAATAATAATATAACAAAAGCCATTCTTCAATGTCAGGAAACCTCAGCTCAGATGCCTTATGTATAACAACTCCAAATATGAAATATTACATTACATATTCTCCAGCGGTTGAAGAACAATAGCTTGACCATGAGTTTGTAAATATGCCAGTCTCCTTCACCAAAATCATTCCAAAAAACATCAAATATGCAAGCAAATTACCAACTCCGATGGTCATGGAGAAAATTCAAGTTATTTCGATGGATGAAAAGCTTATGAAAAGGATCCTTTCCATTTGACTGACAATCAAGATGGAGTTATACAGATGGGTCTAGCAGAGAATCAAGTAAATATTTTAAACTAGCTTGCTTCATTTTGTATATGTGATTATTATACATGCCAGCAAATACATAGGCAAATTCAGCTGTTGACTAATAAGCTCTTTTACAATGGTCATGATTTGATACAAGAATGGATTAGAGAACATCCCCAAGCTTCAATTTGCACAGCGAAGGGCGTGTCTGAGTTCAAAATTATTGCTAATTTTCAGGATTATCATGGCCTTCCAGTGTTTAGAACAGTAAGAATCATAAGTTAAAACTGCTCAATTTAATTTGACCATCTTCAAGCAATTCCTAACTAGAGTCGCAACAAAAAGTAGTAGAATATGCCCTTCATCTTTGCTAAAATGAAATTAACTTGGGTTACTAATCAGAATATTGACACAGTTAACTGAAGTACACAAAAGATATTGTTTCAGTTCGCAAAATAGTAGATGACAACCAATTTTTTCAACAACAAAATATATGGTGAAAATGTATTTTTTTAATAAGCACTTGTAAAGAAAACAAAACAATTTCATTCAGTGATAGGTCAGCACCAGCTCCACCTTGTACGCATTGTAATCCTCCCTCAACCGTCTATCCATCGCCTCCATCAAATTTCCGTTGCACCGCTTCTCCAACACCCAGTCCACCGGCACCATCTCCTCGCGCTCACTAATAAATATAGACTTGCAAGCAGATACACACAGCTAAAAAATGTACTTTTGGACATACATTTAGAAGTGCCTGAGAAAACTGAAGAAATAAAGTGGGTACCAAAGCAAGCAAAACAGGCAAATACTAGTAAACTTGAACAAACAGACAATGAAGCACATATACAATAGCAAAGAACATCAAACAAATAATGAAGCCAAGCCAAAAAAAAGTCCCCATTAATTTTTCTTGATATTGCTGTTTCAATTCCACCAATCTGAAATTTGATCATTAATTTTTTTTTTTTTTTTTTTTTTTTTTTTGGAGTTTCTAAAGCTTACATCTTAGCGCTCGAAGCATATGAACTGCAAATCTGACACGTCTTAGGTTAAAATGTACGCCTTATGATAAAAATAGTTGCCTATAAATTATAATTATAGCAAAAACTGTCTAAAGTCACAAAACTATATCATTTCAAACCAACCAACCAAGCAGAGAGAAAGATAGAAAGAATAAGAGAAGTGTCGAGTAATTTTTCAAAATTTCGAACTAAGTTTCATACTTGGTTTCTAAGTTGAAATCGATTTCTATTTCGATTGAACTTTTCAAAAGCATGAGAGAATCAAAGAGAAGAAAGGAAAACAATGAAAGAATATCTAGTATGTTTTTCTTCTACTTATAATAATGTATTTTGAAATTTATTTTTTATAGTATGTTTTTCAACTTGAAACTGGATGATGTTTTTGTTCGGTTCTGAATAGAATCATGTTTAGCCAGGTCTAGTGCAAGGTGCAAGCCTATTACATCATTGATATCCACAAGACATGTTCTACGACTGAAGCAACTTGCATTTAACTATTTAACTTTGGTTTTCATTTATTCTAGGTAGGTGCTTTATTTTGTATAATCGATCCAATTCTACAAAGAGTTTGCTAGATTTGGATGGTGAATACTTTTAAAACACATTGCAAAATGAGAATTAGTTGATTTAGAGAAATTCAGGGAGACAAATATACGTTCTTTGAAAATGAATCCTACAACAAAAAATGTTAATAGCTGCTGAAAATGATAGTTTACACTTCGGATATAGCAGCATTATTGAAAAATAAATGAACATAATAACTAACAAGAAGTAAACATACTCAGAAATCCAACGCACAAACTACTCCATGGAAAGACCACGACATAACAATGCTATGTAACCTTTGATCAACAAAAGTTACTAATATGACTGAGATAATTGCTTAGTGATCAAGATTTATCATAAGACAGTTTTAGCAAGACTTATAGGGCAACCAAATTGTAAATAACAAATGAAGTTGTTAGTGGCCAATAATGAAGTTTTTCATATTGAAGTTTTCCACTTTTCTTACCGTTAATTTAAAATTATTGGCCAATAAAAAATACTCGCCATTCTTATTATGTACAGTTGACTTTAAATAGAAATTCAACAACTTATGTATTACTTTCCAATATTATAATCTTAAATAAGATCAACTATAAAGTAATAACGTTGCTAGCAATCAACCAATACAGTCAATTGCAAAGGAGCATTATTGTCAACAATATTAAAATCTTAAGCCACTTTTCTCCTTCATAAGAATATATGTTTTTAATGTTGCAGATTCATTAGCATCAACTTGATGATATGGTTAGCAGTTATCTTATCCTGGTCATACATTCATACACCCTTCACTATGAATATTAAACCAAATCAAGAAAGAATTGCACTTTGCAAATAAATATTATCCTGCAAATCAATATCACAGTTGAATCGCACAACTGCTGAGACCAAATCCAACCAAAGAAAAAGAAAGGGAATCCTAAGAATAAAATAGTAATTTACTTAAGTAAGGTAAATACATTTCAGTGCTAAATAATTGAAGTTGTACCTTTTCTGAACAACATCGGGATCAGTTTAGATGCTGGAATTCCAAAGCGCCTTGCCCATAGTTACAATAACAATCCTCTGCAGTTTCCCATATTCAAGCCACTTTTCCATTATTAAAAATAATTTCAAAGATCTAACAGAAAATTATTCAAAAAATTGAACCTTTTGCAAATTGGAATTAACGTGGTTGCCTGATATTCGAGAAATAACGCTGGAAATGAATGATTTCACACCACCGTCTTGAGTTAGGAGCATGAAAAGACCGTATTTTTTGATTTTCCTGAAACTTTCTTCTAGGTAAACTCCCCTATTACAAAGAAACAAATCGAGTATGAGTTAGAAACGATAGAAACTGTCAAAATACATTATTATTGAGGAAAAGAAATAGGAAGCATCGGAGAAGAAATAGGAAGCATCAGTAGAAATAGGAAAACGCAGATGTGAGGAAGAGAAAGAAGGAAACGGCGGGAATAACATTATTATTGAGCAAAAATCAAGGAATAATCTATTGGCTCCGACAATTTGGTTTTGGCTCTTACAGTAGAGAAACCTTCATAACGATCGGTTTGATGATGTTAACAAGACAAATTAGAATTTTGACGCCAACATATTTATGTCCGTAATAAATTTTACGATCCTTATGAAGGAAAATCTGTGCCAATTATAGTTGATTTATTAGTAACCTATTGTTGTTTGTTGGCCATAGTATTCATAAACTATGCTAAATTGTAGTTGTCATTCCTATATTATGTAATATATGTCAGTTTAAATAACTGTATTGATTAATTATCATCGAAAACTCATATAAATAGGACTGTTTGGAACATCCTACAAATTTAAGCTGTTATATATTTTGTTTTGCACTAAAGATTTATTTACTACTAAAACTATAAGTTCGTCCGAAAATTATTGTGGCCTTTTTTTTATTTTGCTGAAGTTTACTCTTTTTCTATATTATGTGTTATGTTAATCAAAGAAATAAAATCTAATTATCAATGATTTTTCTTTTGTATACTTTGTATTGTTAAAGTGGTAGGTGCATAAATGTGAACATTGTTCTCATCAGAATGCCATTTTTTTATCTTTATGGTAATTGTCATATTTACAAAAAATGGTAAGCAAGTTATTTTCCAGTATAACATTCCCTTTTTCACCGTAAATACTTTCCATATTTACTTTCTTCATATATACACATAAAACCATAAACAAACAAGATAAAGAATATGTCATGCATTCAAATATGTATTTCTACACCAAACCTTCACCCACTTGACATCTTTCAAACGTTGGTTTGCAGTCGCACCACCTGCTGTGTGTGCTGTAATACATATCAGATTAATGCCAATACACTATATTGTACATAGGTGGATATTGAAACTGAAAAATGTAAATTTAGTTCATGTTCTGTTGTGTAACTTCATCCGCATTATCATATTGATGCAGCACATGTGGGGACTAAAGTTAAAGTTGTTGCTTCCATTACTGTTATGCTTGCTTTTTGCAATGGTGACCAGACTATTTTTTAACCTAAAAGCGTTAGCAGTAAAGATAATATTATTTCACAAATGCAGAGTTGACAATCCTTTTGATGTTTTTTTATCTTGCACTGAATTTTATTTTTGTATTTTTATATGAAGCTTAAAATCTTTATATCCATCAAGCCTTCAACAACAAAAATTCAACTTTTTGTGCCAAAGAACTTATACTTCACACCTGATTGGAGACATTTTCCTAATTTATTTGAAGGTTTGATTTATTGTTTGACATGTATGATATGAAAGAGATAAGCCACTTAATTCAGTGCTTATGTATAGGCCTGTAAAAGACAGCGCAAATTTATGGTTTAAGAGTTTGTTGGCAGCTTCTCTGAACCATACAAAGCGAGAGATTGCAAAGGCAAGATGGCATAGTAAGACACGAATACTTGAGCTCCCAACTGGCAGATATATGGAACAATAATCTATGTGTGTTTCTTCTTTAATGTGAAGCTAGCTATTCATCCGTTATCATATATTGTTCTGTTTATGTATGCACATTCAAATATGTTTACTTCTTTTCTAATGGGAAGTTTATATGAGAACGACTTCAATTGACCTGTTATTTATATTTGCCAACAAATCTAATTTTGTTGAAGCTGATTTTATTTTGTCAACATTATTAATTAGGTATTATATATGATTATTGCATGGTTTATAAGATTAACTTTTTCACTTTAGTTTTAGAATAATTGTTATGAACTGTTATTTTTTCAATCATAGTTCCAACATATCTTTCGTTGTTCAGAAAGATTTATGTAAGACATATTTAATGCACACCGATATTCATACTCTTGCTTATATAGTAACGTTGGTATTTTCTTATAAGAGGATATTTACTGTTTGATTTGCAAATAGACGTATTTAATGCACATTGATATTTATACTGTTGCACGTTGCATGTTATGGTGTCACCATACACCATCTTGAACTATGCTGACTTTTTAACTACAACAGTTTTTTATCTCCATCTTAAGAATGCTATTTTTTTTTTACTACTTACTGCTCTTTGGTTTCAATCATTTTGGTTGGTAAATATTGTTCACTTTGTTATGGTGTGGTTAATTTCGTATGACATAACCTTTTATTTCTATTTATATGCTTTATTCAGTTCTGTACCCATATTTCTATGCTCACTGTGTTCAATCAATGCAAATTAACACATACATGGTTGTTTAATTCATCATTTCATATATACATCTTTTCATCAATTGAATAGAGATACATGAAATTTGATATAGTTTACACCATGTCCAAACTGTAGCCACTAGCTATACATGAATCATTTACTTACTGGAAAATTTAATGTCTACGATTGAATCCTAACAAATACATGTATCAATTACATTATATTTCTCACTACCATACAACACGTTCTCATACCTAATTCATAAATGCAAACTACAACACTTGAAAGTTTATGCTTCCGTGCATCGCACGGGTTTCCACTCGTCTATATAATAAAATTTCCCCCTTGGACAAACAACAAGACAAAGAGTGGTTCAGATTTAATCCCGCAAAAACAAATCCACTGTCCTAATTTAAACACATCCCCTGATATTTTGATTGCCACCTCATCCGCATTTGCCTTATATTGATTGATGTAATTCTTGCTGCTAACCATATTTGTTATGCCAGTAGTCAAAATTACAAAGCATTTCTTCATTTATTAACACATTAATATTAAATTTATATTGTATTAAGAATATTTGCCCACTTTTGAAATGCATAATAATAAACGAACAATATAAATATGGCATATTTAAATATGTATTATTGGCAGAGGCACATGAATAAAGGAGCATTAAGATATAAAGAAGGATGAACTAAATTTTTTTTCCTACTGCGTATTTAAGATGACGAAGATGCTGGAATTGCATTTCTCTCCATTGTCTTTCTACTTCTCCTAACCTAAAATGTATTTCATCTTTTATTTAATATAAACTGTGTGAAGTTATTACTGTAAATTAAATAATTGCAGACTAATTGGCAAATAGGAAAAACATGCACACTTATATGAAAGGTAACTCATTTACTGTGTCATAGCTTGATTTAATTATTCTATTCACTGCTTGCTTCAAATTAAAAAATTACTCCAAACCACCGGTTATTTGTTTTATCGATTTATCGTATACTCACCTTTAAATTGACATATAATCAAACATAATGATTATGTATACATGTTATGTAAATTTGTTTCGTGTAACACACCTTTTAAATTTTCAACACGCTAATTACTACAGCAAGAGGAAATGGATTTAGAGTTGCTTCATCTTTATGCCTCTCCACATACTTCATCTTCCTTCTTCTCATAAGTTAAATAATTAGCTCGTCAAATATTATATCGCTTAATGGAAAGGTTAATTTCTCCATATAGAAATCAAATTGTGTTTATTAGTTTTTACATATTTTTCGTTTAATAATAATTACTTATATTAAAGCTTTAGATGCCATATAATGCTAATTACAACATGTAATTATACTAGCCTCGATTATGAAAATTAAATTAAATAATTTCTTTCAATAACTTTGCACTTTGGTTGAATTTATGCGCTCATTTTGGCAACTTCTAAAACTGCTAACAAAATGTTTTTGGGTAAATAAACGTAATAAATATCAAATTAGTCCTTTAATTGATTCTCATTTGTGTTGTTCTCCATTTTTTCAACAAGTGTTTCAGATCCAATCAATAATTTTATTCCCATTTATTTTAGTTACTATCCATTGACAAAAATTTCAACTATTATCTGTTGATAACCAAAAACAAATATGTTTTCACATTGACTTTTAGGGTTTACCATGTTCAAATCCATTTTCATTTTGCACTTCAGGAAACATTGATTAGTAAAATTCTCTTCAAATCGAAATGCAGTAAAATCAATTATCATGTCCACTGCAGATTGTACCTGATTTTAGGACTGATCACTTTTGAATTTTACTGAATAGAACTTAATATGTTGTTAACAAGACAAATTAGAATTTTGACGCCAGTAGATTCATGGCTATAATAAATTTTACGATCCTTATGAAGGAAAATCTATGCCAATTATAGTTCATTTATTAGTAACCTATTGTTGTTTGTTAGCCGTAATATTCATAAACTATGCTCAATTGTACCTGTCATTCCTATATTATGTAATATATGTCAGTTTAAATGACTATGTTGATTAATAGTCATAGAAAACTCACACAAATAGGATTACTATTTGGAATATCCTACAAATTTAAGTTGTTATATTTTTTGTTTTGCACCAAAGATTTATTTACTACTAAAACTATAAGTTCATCCGAAAATTATTGTGGCTTTTTTTTGCATTTTGCTGAAGTTTACTCTTTTTCTATATCATGTAATTATTATGTTAATCAAAGAAATAAAAGCTAATTAGCAATGATTTTTTTTCCTTTAATAACTTTGCACTTTGGTTGAATTTATGCGTTCATTTTGGCAACTTCTAAAACTGCTAACAAGATGTTTATGGATAAATAAACGTAATAAATCTCGAATCATCTTTAATTGATTCTCATTTGTGTTCACTTCTCCATTTTTTCAACAAGTGTTTCAATTTCAATCAATAATTTTATTTCCATTTATTTTAATTACTATCTACTGACAATTTTTTTTTAACTATTATCTGTTGCTAACAAAAAACAAATATGTTTTCACATTGACTTTTGGGGTTTACCACGTTAAAATCCATTTTCATTTTGCACTTCAGGCAACATTGATTAGTAGAATTCTCTTCATATCAAAATGTAGTAAAATCAATTATCATGTCTACTGTATATTGTACCTGTTTTTGGACTGGTCACTTTTGAATTTAATTGAATAGGACTTAATATGATGTTAACAAGACAAATTAGAATTTTGACGCCAGTAGATTTATGTCCATAAGAAATTTTACGGTCCTTATGAAGGAAAATCTATGCCAATTATAGTTGATTTATTAGTAACCTATTGTTGTTTGTTGGCCATAGTATTCATAAACTATGCTCAATTGTAGTTGTCATTCCTATATTATGTAATATATGTCAGTTTAAATGACTATATTGATTAATTGTCATCGAAAACTCATACAAATAGGAATGTTTGGAATATCCTACAAAATTTAAGCTGCTATATTTTTTGTTTTGCACCAAAGATTTATTTACTACTAAAACTATAAGTTCATTCGAAAATTATTGTGGCCTTTTTTTTATTTTGCTGAAATTTACTCTTTTTCTATATTATGTTAATCAAAGAAATAAAAGCTAATTATCAATGATTTTTCTTTTGTATACTTTGTGTTGTTAAAGTGGTAGGTGCATAAATGTGAACATTGTTCTCATCAAAATGCCATTTTTTTATCTTTATGGTAATTGTCATATTTACAAAAAAGGTAAGCAAGTTATTTTCCAGTATAACATTCCCTTTTTCACCGTAAATACTTCCCATATTTACTTTCTTCATATATACACATAAAACCATAAACAAACAAGACAAAGAATATGTCACGCATTCAAATATGTATTTCTACAGCAAACCTTCGCCCACTTAACCTCTTTCAAACGTTTGTTTGCAGTCACACCACCTGCTGTGTGTGCTGGAATACATATCAGATTAATGCCAATTCACTATATTGTACATAGGTGGATATTGAAACTGAAAAATATAAATTTAGTTCATCCACAGTATCATATTGACGCAGCACATGTGGGGACTAAAGTTAAAGTTGTTGCTTCCATTACTTTTATGCTTGCTTTTTGCAATGGTGACTAGACTATTTTTTAACCTAAAAGCGTTAGTAGTAAAGATAATATTATATCACAAATGCAGAGTTGACAATCCTTTTGATGTTTTTTGATCTTGCACTGAATTTTATTTTTGTATTTTTATATGAAGCTTAAAGTCTTTATATCCATCAAGCCTTCAACAAAAAAAATTCAGCTTTTTGTTGGTCTAATTTGCCAAAGAACTTATACTTCACACCTGATTGGAGACTTTTTCCTAATGTATTTGAAGGTTTGATTTATTGTTTGACATGTATGATATGAAAGAGATATGTAAGGACCCGTAACTTCCCCGTGAAGGAAAGAGCGGATACTTTGAGGACAAGACCAATTAGAACGCAGACAGAAGAACGTTTCATTGTTTATTACAACAATTCCATCAGATACAAGAATATACAGAGTATAATTGAATAAATTACATTCGATACATATCAGAGATTACAATAAATTACATAGCAGCGGAAAATAATACAAAGCACAACTGAAGGTGATATACGAATACAGAGCTTTCCGGATATCATTCCAGTTGTAAACCAGGATCCTATGAATATAAATCTGCAAAACCAAAACTACTAGCTGCCCGTGTCAAAATAAGGGCACCCAGAGTTTAGGTTAAAACAATAAACTCCAGGTCAGTCATGTGACTGGTGTGAGAACTAAAAACAGTTATTTAAAACTTTACTTTAAAATAGAGTAATTCAAGAGACCACGCCGTATAACACGGAACGGGATTCCTCCCAAGAATACCAGTGCATAGAATAAACAACGCAATGCTTTTTCGAAGAATGAAGCTATTATAAGACCTAGGTCCCATCACACAATGCAACGCAAGCCGGAAGATAGGGTTTTTACCTTATAATAGCCAAGAATGCTTGATACGTTTAAAACAAATCATTTGATACTATTGTAAGTGCATAGTGTATAAAACAACTTCAAATCATAAGTATCAATCATAGACGGCATAAGTGCCTCATCCCACTATGTCGCCATACTAGGCTCTACAAATAAAACCGAAATACACGTATTGGAAATTGGATTTACGTCATGAGTCGAGGCAAGGGGCAAGCTCCTCTCCGTTTCGAGACACTCTAGCAAATGCCTCGGGACTACACACTCTGGGTAACCCATGGATGCTTCAGGGCCGGTCCTCCGTTACGTTTAAGGATTAGTATTCCTGAACACACGTTTCCCGGTCCTTACAGACCTAAAATCGAGGCGCCTCATCCAACAACCACATAGGTGAAAAGTATATAAATGTCAAGGCTGGTAAGTCACTGACACCACCAAAGCTAGAAAGAAACGTCGTGCTCTCCCTGCAGTCCTTATCCCGTTTTTATCTCATACCGAGGTGTGAGGCTCGCGAATTCACGTTATACACAAAGCTACGCCACAAAGGCCGTGCTTTGATCATCAACCACAAGAATTTGCTTTTCAACAGAAGCCTTGATCAATTGCCACTTAGGCGTGCCACACAGGCAATTCATGCCATGCGACTGATGTCCATCGATATACAACCTCTGAGCTCGTACGTCTCAAAGAAGGGCGTTAAGCAAGAGAATAAATTCTCCGCCGCCAAACAGTGGTATATTTAATAGAGATCAATCAACATAGAATAAAATCCAATGTCAGACACACAGTCCATTTACAAGTTCGTTCTGGGTCTGAACGAAACCGGAGGCACATTCCTCGCATACCCATCGATCTCCAAGTACGTCTGGAAGACCACCAACTATTTCCCTCCTCGTGGGTGTACAGCCTAATCAGGTTCACCAGTAATTATCCAAACGATGTGAAGACTTCCGGTCTTCGACCATCGTCATCATCTTCGACTTATCGTTGAATCGGTTATTCAGAATGGGTATAAACCCGGCCTTTCTGAATGACCCGCGTGTATAATAAACAAATATTACACACACACAACATACTCCTCATTCCAATTTAGCAGTCACTAACCGTAAATTAGCAAGAGAACGATTCCCCAAATATTAACCCCGAAGGCCGAAACCAACATCAGATCAATACCCAGAAAACCATCCTTCTTAGCTAACCTACAGTTAGTTTCTAAATTTCACATTCTTAGGGAAAGGTTCCCATTAATTTTACCAAAGACAAATTCTTCTAAATTTATTCTTTAATCTTCCTTTGAATATCATTTCAAACCATGTTAAGGTTTTTCCAAACTAGTCGGGATTAGCGAACCACACCGAAGTAATTATTTATTTTATTTCCCAATCCCAACTTATTCGTCCCATGAAGCAAAACTGGTAATACTTCATATCTAACACCACGGTGTTATCGGTAAAATTAATTACCATTCCACGTTCAAATCTAATTAAAGATTTAACTATTGCTTTGGAGCAAAACTGGTGATACTCCATTCTCGCTCACTTCCCAAATTTGATAATTTAAATTATCAGTTCACATTTCAATCTAATTACAGATTCATTAAAACTCCTTTTACTGGATTAAAGAACTAATGTCATTTAAAACACAGTTCACGATAAACCCAAATCACATACTATTTATCATCGGGTTAAAGAACAAGTGTTATTTAAAACACCGTTCACGATAAACCCACAAATCAGTTCTAATTCAATTCCAATCAAATATATTAGAAATTCCGATTATTTAAAAACCCCTTTTAATCCAATTTATTTATTTAAAAATAATTGGGTTTTAAATTTAGTTCAAAACTAGTACATTTCGATAAAAATCCATTTTTATCTTTACAAATGTGTGATTTTTCATCCCAGTTCTTCACAAATCATTTCTTATGATTTTACACAAATTATTACTATTTTTAATAATTTTATCGAGGCCTGTACAGTCGATTTCCAACAACGGCCATCGAACTGCACTTACAGCGACCTTTTCCAAATTTGATTTGGACGTATCTCCAAATCCAACCGTTAGATTTCAAATTTCTAATATTCGTTAGAAATCTCTTTTCGATACGAACCCAACGGTTCCGATTTTAGGAGAGTTCGACGGTCGGATCTCCCGTAATGTCCATTCGAAGTCAATGGTCGAAATTTACGAACTGCCGTGGCGCGGCGCGTTCTATTCAGGCCATTATATATATATATATTATATATTTCATCGATTTCTTTTTAAAACAAAATTTTTAAATAGTTTTAAATTCGTTTCAAAACAATTTCAACTTCCATTTCAAATTCAAATCAAAATCGAATTTTTTTTCCTTATAAATTCGTTTTAAATTCATTTCAACTCAATTCAAATTTCGATTCAATTTGAATTCATTTCAAGTCGATTTTTATTCTATTTCAATTCGTTTTCAATTCAATTCGAATTCGTTTTATATTCAATTCGAATTCGTTTTATATTCAATTCAATTCGAATTCGTTATATATTCAATTCAATTCGAATTCGTTATATATTCAATTCAATTCAAATTCCTTATATATTCAATTCAATTTGAATTCCTTTTATATTCAATTCAATTCGAATTTCTTTTATATTCAATTCAATTCGAATTTGTTATATATTCAATTCAATTCGAATTTCTTTTATATTCAATTCAATTCGAATTTGTTATATATTCAATTCAATTCGAATTCGTTATATATTCAATTCATTTCGAATTCCTTTTATATTCAATTCGAATTTCTTTTATATTCAATTCAATTCGAATTTGTTATATATTCAATTCAATTCGAATTCGTTATATATTCAATTCAATTCGAATTCCTTTTATATTCAATTCAATTCGAATTTCTTTTATATTCAATTCAATTCGAATTTGTTATATATTGAATTCAATTCGAATTCGTTATATATTCAATTCAATTCGAATTCGTTTTTTATTCAATTCATTATAAAAACGAATATAATCGATATAAATATCGTTCGCGTCAAAATAGCGCATCTCTAATCAACACGGCTTTATATATTTCAATAATTCCGTTATTCTATTCAACAAATGAATATTTATTCTATTCAATACGTGAATCTATATTTTTGTCAACACATGACTAATCTCAACGAATGAGTACTGTCCACGTGTGACTATTTTTGTTATTTAATATATTTTATAAAAATTATGATATCTATCGTTTGATCTCAAATCAGACTCCAACCGTAAATTAGTAAGAGAACGATTCCCTGAATATTAACCCCGAAGGCCGAAACCAACATCAGATCAATATACAGGAGACCACTCATCTTATCTATTTTCCAGTTAGTTTCTAATTTTATATATGATAAAGATGTAAATTTTATTGTTAAAATATTTCGTTCAACACATGACTAATCTCAACGGATGAGTATTGTCAACATGTGAACCTTTATTTTATAATATTCTTTATTTTTCCAATTGGAATGAGGCCCAATCAATTATCATATAGCGTTAACTATATGGATTCCATACAACACATGTATATAATAGCAACGATAAATAATCAACCATCATCCAAAGTGCACTACACTGTATAAGCATCAAATATAGATATCTAACGCTTATAACAGTCTGTCAATCCATCGATCGACATACAACCAATTATTGGGATTAGTGTATGTCGTATATTATCCCAATACCCGTATGGGGTTTCAAATCAACAAACACAGATTTTATTTGTGAAGTTGGGCGATGTGTAAAATTTATCGTCCCAATCAATGTCCTTCAAATATGTGTACATAAACAAACCGTCCGGTTTGTAAATGAATATTTATTTATTCACGTTCACGTTAAAAATTATATTTTTTAACGACCAAATTATTTTATTCAACCTATGAATATTCTATTCGGTTCATTTATTAAATAAAATGATATCTTTATTTTTCTAACTTATTTTAGAAAATTTCGACGGCATAAAGACACGATACTAGAAACGGGACAAGACCTAGCCTTATCCCCGGTCTAATAATGGCCCACGCCATATACATATCAATCAAATCCATTCCATTTCACCAAACAATTCAATTCAAATCAAATAATCTAACCAACTACACAACCAAACAAACAAGTCCATGGTCTGTGGACGATGGTGTCGGGTGCTACACCGTCTACATCCTAGTATATATTTATATAATTAGGAAAGAAAAGTTAAAGTGAGAAGTTCACCAAAGCTATCACAATTCACCATGACCCTTCATTTATAAAAGTCTTCGCCGTTCTCGCCTTTCGTCACTTTCGTTGCCCGTAGCTACTACATATATAAAAATCACCTTTTTATATTGTTGTTATGTATATAAAAATCATATTTTTATAATCACTCCATATGGATAAAAATTCTATTTTTACATCGCTACTATATAGATAAAAATTCTATTTTTACACCTCTACTATATAGATAAAAATTCTATTTTTACACCGCTACTAAATAGATAAAAATTCTATTTTTACACCGCTACTATATAGATAAAAATTCTATTTTTACACCGGTGTTCATATAATAAAGATTATATTTTTATCATGCCATTCTCTGTATAAAGATTTCGCCTTTTCAAATATAATAATTATATTTTTAATACTCTACTATAATAAAAATTCAATTTTTAATCTTTCTATATTATAAAAATTATATTTCTATTATCTATAACTATAAGTAAAAATCACTTCTTTTTCTTTTAGGAAAAATCAAAGCTTTTTAACTTTAAAAATCACGCCTTACATGAATTAAAAATCTATTCTTCTTTCATGTAAAAAAAAGTCACTTTCTTTTCAACATAAAAATTACTTCTTTTCACCTAAATCGAATTCAAATCCTTTTTATACAAAATAAAAATAATCAAATCTTTGTTTAAATTAATTTAAAAACCCTATTTTTATTCCTAACAAACCTTTGTAAACAAAATAAAAATCTAAACTTTATTATCAATAAAATAAGAAATCAACTCTTCGCATTATTAAAAATCATAGCTTTTCTGTTTTTAAAGAAAACATATCATATATTTTTCATCAAAGAAATCGTATATATTTTTCCAAGGAATCGAAAAAGAAATTAAAAACTTACTGTTTGCGCAGAGGGGGTGGAAGGAGGAACTGAGGGGGGGGGGGGAGGGGGCAGCAGCAATCGGCGGCGGTTGGCTTCTAGGTGGCGGCGCCTTGGGGTTAGTGGCGGCGGGTTTTGGGTTGAAGGGGGGTGCGGTTTTGGGTCTTTGTGAATGGAGGAAGCGGAGGAGAAGAGAGAGGGTGTGGGGTGGTGGCGCGCCACCTGGGGGGGACTGCGATGAGGTGGCCGCGGCGGTGCTTTCCCCTCGTCGCTCCTCTCTTTCCCTCTTTCTTTTTTATTTTAATTTTAATTTTGAAAATGATTTCCATTGGGGGGCTGAGGGGGCTGAATGATAATAGGGAGAGAGAGAAAAGAGTGTTATATTTTATTTCAAAAAAAAAGTTGACTTTTTATTTCGACCTCGAAACGATACCCACCGCCTGTCGTCCATAGCTAATTACCCCCATTCCAAACACAATGGGATATGAATCGTAAGCTGATTCGACTGTTTCGATCAGTTTTCGTCAAAATCAACATATAACTCTATATATTGAATTTGAACGTGCGTTTCAATTTACCGGGGCCACATACTAACCCAAAAAATTCCAGAAAAATATTTTCTAGCTTCGTATTGACGATATGGTCCTAAAAAAACTAGTTTCGTCAAATTCTGAGACCGTTGGAAAAATGGCCATTTTCCAGTCGATTAAAATCAACTGAAACTGGTCAAACACGTTTTCCTTTTCCACGCTCACATATTGATTCGAAAAATTATGAAATTTAAAACCTAGCAATAATTTGACATCACGGATCCAACAAAAGTGGTTTCGTCGAAATCCGAGGTCGTTTGCAAAATTTCCATTTTTAAGGGCCTGAATTCCATAGCGACAATTCAGAATTTTCAACTGGACATATCTTTTGATTCCCGCTATGAAATTTAGATTTTTCAGATTCGTTGGAAAAATATTCTTAAACAGATTCTAATATTTTTGGTTTCACTACAATCCGGTTTATATTGCACCCGGTACATTCAATTGAAGTTTGAAATCGAATTATCGAACTACCGCGCCATTTTCAATTCCTTTTATAATTAAAATAAAATTATTTATTTTCTAACGACGACGTATATAAATATATTCGTTCTATTTCTATTCAAAATAAATTTCTCATCGTTATTATTTAAAATAATTCATTTTAAATGTTCAAAATTCGCTAAAATTGCCAAAATAAAAATTTTAAACTGTCTCGCATTTCCGGGTTATTACAAGATAAGTCACTTAATTCAGTGCTAATGTATAGGCCTGTAAAAGACAGCGTAAAATTATGGTTTACAAGTTTTTTGGCAGCTTCTCTGTACCATACAAAGTGAGAGATTGCAAATACAAGATGGTATAGTAAGACACGAATATTTGAGCTCCCAACTGGCAGATATATGAAACAATAACCTATGTGTGTTTCTTCTTTAATGTGAAGCTAGCTATTCATCCGTTATCATATATTGTTCTGTTTATGTATGCACACTCAAATATGTTTACTTCTCCTCTAATGGGAAGTTTATATGAGAACGACTTCAATTGACCTGTTATTTATATTTGCCAACAAATCTAATTTTGTTGAAGCTGATTTTATTTTGTCAACATTATTAATTAGGCATTATATATGATTATTGAATGGTTTATAAGATTAACTTTTTCACTTTAGTTTTAGAATAATTGTTATGAACTGTTATTTTTTCAATCATAGTTCCAACATATCTTTCGTTGTTCAGAAAGATTTATGTAAGACATATTTAATGTACACCGATATTCATATCTTGCTTATATATTAACGTTGGTATTTTATTATAAGAGGATATTTACTGTTTGATTTGCAAAAAAGGTATTTAATGCACACTGATATTTATACTGTTGCACGTTGCATGTTATGGTGCCACCATACACCATCTTGAACTATGCTTACTTTTTAACTACTACAGTTTTTATCTCCATCTTAAGAATTCTATTTTTTTTTTACTATTTACTGCTCTTTTGTTTCAATCATTTTGGTTGGTAACTACTGTTCACTTTGTTATGGTGTTGTTAATTTCGTATGACATAACCTTTTATTTCTATGCATATGCTTTTTTCAATTTTGTACTCATATTTCTATGCTCACTGTATTCAATCAATGCAAATTAACCCATACATGGTTGTTTAATTCATCATTTCATATATACATCTTTTCATCAATTGAATAGAGATACATGAAATTTGACACAGTTTACACCATGTCCAAACTGCAGCCACTAGCTATACATGAATCATTTACTTACTGGAAAATTTAATGTCTACTGTAGAATCCTAACAAATACATGTATCATTTACGTTATATTTCTCACTACCATAAAACATGTTCTCATACCTTATTCATAAATGCAAACTACAACACTTAAAAGTTTATGCTTCCGTGCATCGCACGGGTTTCCACTCGTATATATAATAAAATCCCTTGCTATGAAAAATAAGAGACAAAGAACGACTGAGATGTATTCTTAGCATTGATATCAAGTGGCTCAGGTTTATACACGTAATCCAACTCATTCACACAATCTGCGGTTCTCTCCTCGCAATTACATCTTGGACCCATTATGTGACGGTCCGCCCCACACCAGCCTGCATTTCCTCCGAAAGTGCGCTGTACACATGCCCGACTAGCACGGGACGGTCGTCAGAAGAAAGGAAAGAAGGGAGTTAACTAACGAGGAACCTGTAGAATGTCTCACAGAGCATGGAATAAAATATAATAATAACATACTTGACATAAAACAGGTGAGACAGTGCATAAGCTGATAACTAAAACCAACATCAACATCAGAGCAGCGGAAATCCAAATACAGCTTATTACAACTTTTCAAATTTACTGTCTCTAAAACAAAAGAAAACTGAAGTAGAAGATGCACTACTAATGCCCAAGCAGTGATATTCAACAACACAGGGAGAATACTATATATATCATACGTGAAAGCCGCCTGCTCGTCTCCGGATCATCTGCCCGTGCATCACCAGCTAACCTGTCTCTAGTCTGCTCGTGTGAGCACCCAGAGTAATAAGAAGATACATAAAGCTCTGGGTCAGACATAAAGCCTGGTATGAGCGATAAGCATCTAAACAGAACAATAACAGGTATACTAAACCATACCTGAACCTGGACCTGCAACCAAAGAGTTAGTACCACATACCGTACAATACTCTAAGGTGCCATAATAGATAGTGTAAAGAATACAGGGGTGGGGTGTGTATGTCGTAATGATGGCAAACAAATCAACCATAGCAACCATCCTCACATCTCTCACTCAGTGCGTTAAGCATACGATGCCCACCACTGTCAATCACTAGACCCATCGAAGTAGTGACGGAGTTCAACTTGTACAATTACTGCTACTACCAAGCTTACCACATGGAGTCATGACCAAATCTTTACAAATGACCCCACTTTATTGGTCTATAGCTCTTAAGTCGTACCTAGGCCACTGTGGCCCTGAATCCGTTCACGTACCTCCCATACATAGTGATCCAAAGTCATAGACATCGACTGCCCTTTGGCACACGTCCCGCAGCAAAGCCCAATCATGAAGTGAACTCATTGGTTCCCAACTGGATCTTGAGCTCTAACTTCCCATATTGGACTACCTTTGCATCTCGGGTTATTGGTCAATACTGGATCGGGTCGGGTTCACCTTCTAGCCATCGGTTCGGGTCGGGTGCCCCACTTCGGGTCGGGTCGGGTCCTCTACCTTGAGTTGGTTTTGTTCGTAGTCTTCTCCTATAGCGGTTCGGTTCGGGTCCACAGCGTTGCATCGGTTCAGATCCACAGCATTGCATCGGTTAGGATCCACAGCATTGCATCGGTTCGGATCTACAGCATTGCATCGGTTCGGGTCGGGTTGCCATCTCCCATCCAGTCCGTGCTTCCGCTCCGATCAGCTCCCTCGTTCTTCACATGCTCCGATCCGATCTCTCCTCTTTTATCCGATCCGATCCCAGTTCAATTAGTGTGGCCTTCCTTTTTGCCAGTTTTCTCAAGTGTCAAGTTCCGATCCAATCGAATCCCTTGCCCAGTTCAACTTATCCGATTCGAGCCCCCATATCCGATCCGATCCGGTCCAGAACCTGCACTTTTCCTGCAACCCTTCCAGCAAGTGTTTTACGCCATTCGACGACGTTTTCGACCAATCTAACTATTCTAATCAATCACAAAACATGTCAAACAGTCATAGCAACATAGTAAACTAACCACAAACATCAAAACAATGAATTTACATGTCCAAATGGATCAAATATACCCAAAACCCCATATTTTCCCTTAAGCATGTCTAAGCAAAACTAATCATACGGTTAACAAAACTTAACCAAATTTCTACTAGAGGCATAAAATATTATTTTCGAATTTATGGATATTTTTCCATAATTTATTAGTGTATAAATTCGCTAATCTTCACTAATTACCCTTAATTAACTGTAATTAGTGTCAAAACTGTGCTAATCACTCACCTTGGCCACAAATAAAATTCTCAGAACCGAAACCTCGCTGATTTGGGTGAATACTGATGTCTAACAGCAGCTCCAACCTTGCTTTCGTGTTTTCTCTCCTTAATTTGATGTAGATTAAGCCAAAACTCGATTAGAAAGTGATTTGGGGATGTTTCTAGATGTTGGCAGACATTGTTAGGGTTCAAGAATGAAAGTGGCGGCTGGGAAATGAGGATAAGATCGTTCTCTAACTGATTTCAGCCTCCTTCTTACCCTAATCCCAAAATCCCCCATTGGGCCTAGCTGTTAATCACCCGGTTAAGCCCAATTAAGCTGTTTTTTCACTATCTGAAAATTGTTTCAGCCATATCTCCCAAACGGTGAGTCCGTTTGGCTAATGTGACCACTCTACGGAATTGTAAACCATCATTCAGATCCAATGGAAGTGGTTTCAGGTCAAAATTCCTTTCCAATCAAAAGTTATGGCCAAAACAGTACCAACTAGGGGTAAAATGGTCACTTAAAAATCGACAAAAATCATGAACATGGGAAATGACCCCAATAGTCGTCTCCCAAAGTTACATGACCATACGACTTCGTATGTGAAAGAAATAAATATTCTACGATCCTATGATGCGTAGAACACGGGTCGTTACACTCCCCCCCCCCTTTAAGAAATTTCGTCCCCGAAATTCCTTAACCCAAAACATACAAAAGATCCCGCATGCCTAACAACCACATACAACAATCAACCATGCAAAACAAACAAACAAGCCTACCCTAGCATGCGGAAAACTAAATTGAAGTCAAAATCTTACCAGGCAAAGAGTTCTGGATACGTCTTCCTAATGTTCTCCTCTGTCTCCCAAGTGCAATCATTCTCGTCCTCGCCCCAATGAACCTTGACTAGCTTCACCGCCTTCCTTCGATGTTGCTTCATGTCGTGCTCGACAATACGGGCCGGCTTGCGGTTCCCAACCGCCTCGGGTTCTACTTCGAAGTCTTCTAACTGATCAGGTGAAATAGTCATATCTGGGTCGTGAACGAACTTCCTTAGTTGGGAAACATGAAATACATTGTGAACTCCCGCCATCTTCTCTGGTAAGCCAACTCTATATGCCAAATTCCCGACTAGTTCAAGAACAGGGAATGGGCCAACAAATCTTGGTGCCAACTTGCCTCTCCTGCCAAATCGTATCACGCTCTTCAACGGAGAAATCTTGACAAACACCAAGTCACCAACGGAGAATTTTAAGTCTCTTCTTCTCTTATCAGCATAACTCTTCTGCCTTCTTGGGCAACTTTCATTCGTTGTTGAATAATCTTGATCTTGCCTGAAGTTTCCCTCACCACATCTGGTCCAAGCATAAACTTCTCGCCAGTCTCTATCCAACATGATGGTGAGTTGCACGGTCTTCCGTACAAAGCTTCATATGGAGCCATACCGATACTGGATTGGTAGCTATTATTATATGCAAACTCTACTAGATGCAAATGGTCATCCCATGATCCGCCAAAATCCAGTACACAAGATCTCAAGAGGTCTTCCAATATACGATTCACCCTCTCCGTCTGACCGTCGGTCTGAGGATGATATGCGGTACTGAGATGTAATTCTGACCCTAGAGCCTCTTGTAAGCTCTTCCAAAACCCACTAGTGAACAACGGGTCTCGGTCACTCACAATGCTTTTAGGTACTCCATGAAATCTCACTACCCGCTTCATATACAATTCTGCTAATTTAGCTGCCGTTCTGGTCGATTTGACTGGTATGAATCTTGCACTCTTAGTCAATCGATCCACGATTACCCAAATGCTATCATGTCCCGATCTAGTCCTTGGTAAACCATCGATGAAATCCATCGAGACTTGCTCCCATTTCCATTCGGGAATTTCTAATGGTTGCAACAAACCACTAGGCTTCTTCTGCTCGGCTTTAACTAGCTGGCAATTCATGCATTTGGATATAAACTTCCCAACGTCTCTTTTCATCCCTTCCCAGTAGTAGGTCTGCTTCATATCTCGATACATCTTATTACCACCGGGGTGTATAGTCAGTTTTGAGTGATGACATTCTCTAAGCACTTCATCTCTCAATCCATTGACATTGGGTACAACAAGCTTTCCATTCTTTCTAAGCCATCCATCTCGATCAAGCCCATACTTGTTCATCTCCTCATTGATACCCCTTTCTAACTTGGAGATGATTTCCAATAGGTTAGGATCGTCCCTCTGACTAGAGCCGATCCGCTCAATCAAAGTGGGTTTGATCGTCAAACTTGTTAACATTTCTGGATCCAATTCGCACTTTGGTCTGAAATCAAACCCAGCGATGTACTCCAGTTGCTTCCATTCTAGAAACATAACCCCTAAGCTGGCATGTCTCCTACTCAATGCATCAGCCACCGCATTGCCCTTTCCCGGTGTATATGCGATGTCGAAATCATAGGAAGCTAAGAACTCTAACCATATCTGCTGACGGAGATCCAGATCTTTCTGAGAGAAGAGATACTTCAACGACTTATGATCTGTAAACAGCTCAAATCTTTCTCCCAAGAGATAGTGTCTCCACATCTTTAATGCGAACACAATCGCTGCCAGTTCCAAATCATGGGTAGGATACTTCTTCTCATGCGGTTTCAATTGCCGACTTGCATAAGCTACAACCTTACCGCCTTGCATCAATACAGCACCCAGTCCGGTACCACAAGCATCCGTGTATACCATCATCTCTTCATTCCCATTAGGAATGACTAACACTGGTGCGCATGTCAACTTGTCCTTTAGACTCTTGAATGCATTCTCGCACCTTTCATCCCAGACAAAAGCTTGATTCTTCTTGGTCAACTGGGTCAATGGTGCTGCTATCTTGGAGAAACCTTGGATAAACTTACGATAATATCCAGCTAACCCCAATAAACTTCTTACATCTGTTGCATTCTTGGGCGTAGGCCAATCCTGTACCGTAGCCACCTTCGCAGGGTCCACGGCAATACCATTCTTGGAAACAACATGACCCAAGAACCTCACTTCCCTCCTCCAGAAGTGACATTTAGAAATCTTTGCTTTCAGTTGGTGTTTTCTCAACACCTCCATCACTATTCTTAAATGTTCCTTGTGTTCTTCCTCTGTCCTCGAGTAGACCAAAATATCATCAACGAACACAAGGACAAACTTATTCAACTGATCTCTGAATACCCTATTCATAAGATCCACAAAATATGTTGGGCCATTGGTCAAGCCCGAATGGCATGACCAACCACTCATAAAACCCAAACGGCGTTCGAAATGCCGTTTTAGCTATACTCTCAGCTTCCACTCTAAGCTGATGAAAACCTGTCGCGAGATCCAACTGAGAAAATACTCTCGCGCCACTCAACTGATCAAACAAATCATCTATCCGCGGTAGAGGATACTTGTTCTTCCTCGTCGCTTTATTCAACTCGCGGTAGTCTACACACAAACGAAGGGAACCATCCGCCTTGGTAGCAAACACAACTGGTGCTCCCCATTCAGAAACACTCCTTCTGATAAATCCCTTCTTCAAAAGATCGCTGACTTGCACCTCGAGCTCTCGCTGCTCCCTTGGTGCCATACGACGAAGTGGCATCACTATAGGTCTGGCATCTTTCAACAAATCAATACGGAACTCAATCTCTCGATGTGGTGGAAGCCCGGTCACTTCTTCGAAAACATCCGGATACTGGCCAACCACGGGCAAACCTGACAACTCACTATGCGGAATGTCGAGGGAGTTTAGAAAACTAGCCAATACCCCCTCACTGGGTAGACCACCAAACACTATCCTCCGCCCATCATCCGCGCTAGCTATCACCAAAAAGCCCTCACAGTCTACCACCACCCCGTATCTTTGGAGCCAATCTACTTCCAAAATAATGCCAAACCCAGTAAAGCCCAAAACAAAGCAAACACAAACAAACATGCATCCATGACTCGATAAGACCACATTACGACAAATCATGCTAAGGCTAGTTGAACCACCAATCGAGTTCGTCACTACTAAAGGTCTATCGACAATCTCGGGCTCCAATCCCAACCTATCTACCAGGTCACTAGATATGAAAGAACTGGAAGCTCCGGTATCAAACAAAACTCTAACAGGAACATCATAAACAGAAAGCATACCTTGAATGACGACATTCTTTCCCTTCTCTGCCGCAGTTGGGGCATTCGACGAAGAAGGAATAGCATTAAGGGCATATGCTTTCACCATTTGCTTTTCTTTGGGGGGTTGTGGACACTTGTCCTTGTGATGTCCCATTTGGCCACAGTTGAAGCACTTCCTATCTGCTGGCTTGGCCCGACAATTACTAGCATAATGGCTCTTCTTACCACAGCTGAAGCACTCAACATCTTGCTTATTCTTTTTCTTCTGGCCATCCTTAGTCTGATTCTGCTTTCTCTTATTCTGGGAACCACCTTTGCCTCCACCACTTGCTTGTGCCTTTGGCTCCTCTACAGATGCAACCTCAGTCTTCGGCTTAGGGTAGAGACTTTCTGATCTCAATGCTTTCCCTACAATCGATTCAAACGTCTCATCGATGTGGTTAATAAGCCTTTCCCCCAAGTACTGATCCAAACCAGTTATGAATTTCTCATTCTTCTTCTCGGTAGTATCAATAAGAGATAACCCACACTTCGACAAAGTGTCGAATTCAGCAATATACTCCGAGACAGCTCTGCCATTCTGCTTGAGCTCCAAGAATTTCTTAAACAACACTGACTTCTGAGCAGCTGGAATGAACTTCTCGCTAAAGCGAACCTTAAACTGCTCCCAAGTAATCTGATCTTCGGGAGTAGCTTCCTTTATAGCATTCCACCAATTCATTGCCCGCCCTTGCAGCTGACGGGATGCTAGCTTTCTCTTCATTGCATCCTCGATACCCAAATCCTCGAAGATACGTTCGCAACTATCCAACCAATCCTGAACATCCGTAGACGACTCCGTTCCGTGGAACGGCTTCCCACCAAGGCTAGTATAATCCTTATTCAGCTTGGCGAAGTCGACCCTCGGCGCCTGCACTATTGGACCACCACCATTTCCACCATTGGGAGCTGCCCTCTGCACATCTCTAAGCATCTCTCTCATGAGGTTAGTAAACATCGTCCTCATGCCAGCAGCATTCCCCTTATTGGCCCCTCTACCGGTGCCTCTAACATATCGGCTCATCGTCAATCTGAAAAAGGAAACGATTAACGACCCCATAGTGGTGCTAGTGCAGTATGACTTCATCCTTATACTAGTAATAGTATATATATAACTTTTGAAAACCAAAGTAATCACAAATACGCTCTCTCGTATACGTATACTATCTCTCCCTGATAACTTCCCTAGGTTAACTACGCAACCTAGAGCTCTGATACCAAGTGTGACGGCCCGCCCCGTACCAGCCTGCATTTCCTCCGAAAGTGCGCTGTACACATGCCCGACTAGCACGGGACGGTCGTCAGAAGAAAGGAAAGAAGGGAGTTAACTAATGAGGAACCTGTAGAATGTCTCACAGCGCATGGAATAAAATATAATAATAACATACTTGACATAAAACAGGTGAGACAGTGCATAAGCTGATAACTAAAACCAACATCAACATCAGAGCAGGGAAATCCAAATACAGCTTATTACAACTTTTCAAATTTACCGTCTCTAAAACAAAAGAAAACTGAAGTAGAAGATGCACTACTAATGCCCAAGCAGTGATCTTCAACAACACAGGGAGAATACTATATCATACGTGGAAGCCTCCTGCTCGTCTCCGGATCATCTACCCGTGCATCACCAGCTAACCTGTCTCTAGTCTGCTCGTGTGAGCACCCAGAGTAATAAGAAGAGACATAAAACTCTGGGTCAGACATAAAGCCTGGTATGAGCGATAAGCATCTAAACAGAACAATAACAGGTATACTAAACCATACCTGAACCTGGACCTGCAACCAAAGAGTTAGTACCACATACCGTACAATACTCTAAGGTGCCATAATAAATAGTGTAAAGAATACAGGGGTGGGGTGTGTATGTCGTAATGATGGCAAACAAATCAACCATAGCAACCATCCTTACATCTCTCACTCAGTGCGTAAAGCATGCGATGCCCACCACTGTCAATCACTATACCCATCGAAGTAGTGACAGAGTTCAACTTGTACAACTACTGCTACTACCAAGCTTACCACATGGAGTCATGACCAAATCTTTACAAATGACCCCACTTCATTGGTCTATAGCTCTTAAGTCGTACCTAGGCCACTGTGGCCCTGAATCCGTTCACGTACCTCCCATACATAGTGATCCAAAGTCATAGACATCGACTGCCCCTTGGCACACGTCCCGCAGCAAAGCCCAATCATGAAGTGAACTCATCGGTTCCCAACTGGATCCTGAGCTCTAACTTCCCATATTGGACTACCTTTGAATCTCGGGTTATTGGTCAATACTGGATCGGGTCGGGTTCACCTTCTAGCCATCGGTTCGGGTCGGGTGCCCCACTTCGGGTCGGGCCGGGTCCTCTACCTTGAGTTGGTTCTGTTCGTAGTCTTCTCCTGTAGCGGTTCGGTTCGGGTCCACAGCGTTGCATCGGTTCGGATCCACAGCATTGCATCGGTTCGGGTCGGGTTGCCATCTCCCATCCAGTCCGTGCTTCCGCTCCGATCAGCTCCCTCGTTCTTCACATGCTCTGATCCGATCTCTCCTCCTTTATCCGATCCGATCCCAGTTCAATTAGCGTGGCCTTCCTTTTTGCCAGTTTTCTCAAGTGTCAAGTTCCGATCCGATCGAATCTCTTGCCCAGTTCAACTTATCCGATCCGAGCCCCCATATCCGATCCGATCCGGTCCAGAACCTGCACTTTTCCTGCAACCCTTCCAGCAAGTGTTTTACGCCATTCGACGACGTTTTCGATCAATCTAACTATTCTAATCAATCACAAAACATGTCAAACAGTCATAGCAACATAGTAAACTAACCACAAACACCAAAACAATGAATTTACATGTCCAAATAGATCAAATATACCCAAAACCCCATATTTTCCCTTAAGCATGTCTAAGCAAAACTAATCATAGGGTTAACAAAACTTAACCAAATTAAACCAAATTTCTACCAGAGGCATAAAATATTATTTTCGAATTTATGGATATTTTTCCAGAATTTATTAGTGTATAAATTCGCTAATCTTCACTAATTACCCTTAATTAACTGTAATTAGTGTCAAAACAATGCTAATCACTCACCTTGGCCACAAATAAAATTCTCAGAACCGAAACCTCGCTGATTTGGGTGAATACTGATGTCTAACAGCAGCTCCAACCTTGCTTTCATGTTTTCTCTCCTTAATTTGATGTAGATTAAGCCAAAACTCGATTAGAAAGTGATTTGGGGATGTTTCTAGATGTTGGCGGCCATTGTTAGGGTTCAAGAATGAAAGTGGCGGCTGGGAAATGAGGATAAGATTGTTCTCTAACTGATTTCAGCCTCCTTCTTACCCTAATCCCGAAATCCCCGATTGGGCCTAGCTGTTAATCACCCGGTTAAGCCCAATTAAGCTGTTTTTTCATTATCTGAAACTTGTTTCAGCCATATCTCTCAAACGGTGAGTCCGTTTGGCTAATGTGACCACTCTACGGAATTGTAAACCATCATCCGGAGCCAATGGAAGTGGTTTCAGGTCAAAATTCCTTTTCAGTCAAAAGTTATGGCTAAAACAGTACCAACTAGGGGTAAAATGGTCATTTAAAAATCGACAAAAATCATGAACATGGGAAATGACCCCAATAGTCGTCTCCCAAAGTTACATGACCATACGACTTCGTATGTGAAAGAAATAAATATTCTACGATCCTATGATGCGTAGAACACGGGTCGTTACACATTACCGCTCCAGGCGTGCTACATCTTCCTTTCTACTTTATTCCTACCCGTTTCTGTTCCTTTGAAAATAAATTATAGATCTGTTACTCCGCTTCCTCAAATTAAAATTAAATCACATCCCGATTCCCGACCATTGTTGATCTCTTTACTGACATGAAATCGTTTGATGATGAAATCTGAAAATCATGCAGACCTCCCTTCCAGATATGCTATGTTAGTATTTTACCTTTTTTCTAACTCATGCTCCAACTCTTCTTCCTCCTTGACAAATTGAACAGCTTCAATGAGCCAAATGATAGACTTTGGCTGTAAGCTTTATGATTTATGTGACAAGATGACAAATTTAATGCATTTACGTTTTTTTCATAAGCTGATTGGAAATTCATGTCCTGTAATTCTTAATACCTTTCACATGGGTGCTTGAATATACTAATACAATGTATTCTTTTATTTCTAGGTATGACCGATGACCAACACGCATGGCTCCAGGTATATATTTCTCTTTGGCTTGCTGTATCTTACAAGAGTCCACTCAAACTGTTAAAAAAACAGCATGTATTCATTAATACGTGTGATGTTGGCAATGTTTCCATGTTGATTTTGCCTTAATACAGTTCCAATGTTTTTGTTCATCATCTACGCTGATTTTGCCTAAATACGGTGTTGAATCTCTAAAAGAAATGTTGAATAATCACATCTTATTCCTATTTTCATATTGCATAGATGCATCACGGGTGTTGCAAACAATTCTAATTCTATTCTATTTCATTTCATGTACTAAAATATGTATTTCTATGGGCATGGATTCAGATTGATAATGGAAGCACATGAATTTGATTGATGATAGCATTGAAGCTAGAATTCATAGGAAGGGTAGGAGCAGTGAGGTATTACATAATGGTGATGAATTGGTTTAAATTAATATTTTATTTCTACTGTCATTATTTGTGGACATGCGAGAATAGACATATCTATTCCTGCTGAATAGAGCCTACGGCCAAATGGGACAACCTTTTGTGCCACATATGCAATGTTTTTTCTGTGGTATTTAGTCCTTTATTATGACAACACATCGCGATCTTTTGTTTTCTTTGTTTGATGCTTCATGACTTTTACATGTAAGTGTATATGACTACAAATCGTTGTGTTGAACTAGAATTATATGGTTTTCTATACATGCTTTATAGAAACGACTTATAACAAATTGATCACTGTTTGCAAAAATAGGCATTCTTAGTTTGTCTTGGCTTATTATATATGTTGTTTTTATAGCTTTACACCGCACGGTGCAATGTTGCATGCATGATTGTTAACAATCAAAGTTATTCATCCTACAGGTAACAGATTATGCTTTAGTTTTCAATTTGTAGTCTCAGTTGTTGACAAAAGTTTCTATAAGACATTATCTTTTGATAGATCCTATCTTTCCCTTTACTCTTTTAGCTGTGCATGGGTTTGAATAGGATCGCTCGAACTGCAGCATGTGCACCATTAAAAGGTAAGACTGAAACAATTGATAAAATTAGTGAAGAGAATATATTCTGGTAATTTTTTAATTAATGTGAGCACATATAGCTTACTTTTTTATTTGTGAAATATCACTATTTACATGGAAAGCAAGGCGTACTTTTGTCAAAAAATTAAGGACTGTACTAATTTAGTCGTTTACAGTTTTTTTTTTTAATTCTTCAGTCTTATTGAATCTGAAAGTTATTGTTTTTATTGGTTTTCTTTTTCTAACTGTAGATTAAACTTACGGTGTTTAAATTATTTGTTATGCTACATAAGTTCATTGATTTCATCTTTTTTTAATATCTTCATGAACATCTTCCTAATAATCAAATGTAAGCATATAAAAATGTTGCCTATTTGACTATAGCTACATAGAAAGAATAATTATTTTTTATTTGCATTTTAATTGTTGGATAGACTTATCTAATTTCACTTATTCTTTGATTTATTGTGTTACTGACTTTCCTTGCCGTACATTAGCCCATTGTGTCTGGTCAGTTTAATTTGGGTGAAGAGTTTTAAATTTCCCAAATCAGGTTATATGTCCACCCTTTCATGCTTCTTATGTTTAATCTTAGGTGTCACGTTAGCTTCATTTTCAAGTTTAACGTGACTTCAATTTCAAGAGTGATCTTCTTGAGATTCTCCTTTATATTTGGAGTGGACCACTGCTTACTGCTGTGTGCTTCCTACATCAGAAATAAAAAAGCTTCATTTTAAGGTTTAACTTTTGTTTAATTTGGGAGTTACATTATTTGTCATATGTTCAAATGTCTTTTGTTTGGAAATGACTGTGGTGTTCAAATGTTTTTTTGTCATTCAATCAGTGTACGAATAATGATGGTTTATTGTGTGTTTTGTGACATATACATACATACATACATACACACACACACACACACACACATGTGTGTGTGTGTGTGTGTGTGTGTGTATTAAGAGAGGGGGGATGTATTTCTTCATGTAATCACTACTTCGATCATTTTACTGCTTAGATAAATTACTTTACTACTCAGATAATAGAAATGTCATTACCCTACATATATACATATGTGTATGTGTTTTTTTTTTTTTTTTTTTTTTTTTTTTTTTTTTTGAGAGAGGGGGGAGTATTTCTTCTTGTAATCACTACTTCGATCATTTTACTGCTCAGATAAATTACTTTACTTCTCAGATAAAAGAAATGTAATTAACCTAGAAAAGTATTGATGCTCAAATTATGTAGTGGAACCCTCCTCCAAAACATTACTCCTCTATATCTTTCTCTTTTCGAATAGATCCAATTGATGATTTCCAACAAAAGAATTTTTTTCGAATTTGGGTATTTTGAACGTTAAATCCAACGAGCCGACCTCTATCTTGACTAAATTTGTTTGCAGCTAAGCAACCAACATAAGAAACTCAACATTGGACCATATTAACACTGTATTTTTTGTCAAATCCTATGGGAGAATTTTCCCTTTCTCAAAGCCAGCTCAGTCCTTTTGTTTCACAAAAAAAAGTAATTGCTGTTTAAATTATAGTTTATGTTATTATGTTTAATCTGAGTCATATGCTAAAAGTTTGCATTTCCATCGTTAACTTCTGGGTATTTATGATTTGTTTACAGATAGGCGTACTAAAAGAGCGAATGAACTACAAATGAGTGTGACAAAATTATGAAGGCGATACTACTATCAATTTCAAGTAAGCATATAAATGTTTTTCGCTTTTGGTTTCCATACAAATAAGTGCTCTCTTTCAGTTCTGTTATAATTCTTCGGTTTGGTCATTATGACAAGTAGCAAACTTTAAATAAGTCTTGATTTTGTAGCCTGCCACCATGCTCAGATTTTAAATGTTCATGCTTTACTCATCGAAATCTCTGGATAATTTTTCCTTTTAGCTCCTCAAGTATTACTTTTCTTTTCTTAATATGCATTTCTGTAACTTATGTTTTTCCATAATGATAAACATGGAAAAGGAATTTGATAACTAAATAAATCTGTACAGTCTCATTGATGTTGGGATGGATGAGTGTCTGTAACTTTATTGAATGCATTTAGTACATTTAGGTAATTGCTTCCATATACAGCTTTGTCATTGAAAAGGTGACTATGAATGTTAACTTGAGCACCAAGCAAATTGTTTTGTTATTTATGAGATATTGAGGTTCATGTAATTTAATAATTAACAGCTTATTGGGAAGGTTAACTTGAACAGAATTTCTTAATCATTCAATTTAAATCCATATATTTTTCAAAATAGAATAACCACAGTTGTATAAGGAATCAAATCTAGCTGTTAAGGAATCATGGTTAATTTCATTTTATTTCAAGATTTTAGAGCTCTCATTATATGTATGTGTTTGCCTATAATGTGTGTGTTTGACTGTAATGTGTGTGTATATGCATACCTTTTGGGTTAAGGTGCATTCATTATGTATACTGACCAATTTGTTGATTACTTCTTAAACTAAGGTGAATAGTTTTCCTGTAGCAACTCAGAATTAGAGCTTTTGAGATCCTCTTTGTATGACCATTGCTTCTAATTGGTCAGTTTAGATCAATTTTTGGTTTTACGTATAAATTTTACCTTTTTTCTGGTATTTTTTTTTTCAATTTCAGCTTACTGGATAATTTTCTAGCAAAGCTTCTTCCAGATGGCGGCGTTCAAATTTAAATGGACGTGCAGGCTCCCGTATACGTGTTTTGTATGATACAATATCTATATCAATTCTTTTACTGTACTAATTGTAACATTTTCACCAACTAACCGTAATATGTTTTCCAAATATACCATATTATGTTACTAGATATCCATGTACATTCATAATCTCTTACTTTTCTCGAAATATTGTTTTAGGAGCACATCAATTCAACTGGAGTATGTAACTAGCTGCATGTTGTGGTTTCCCGTACAACATCTTAACTATGCAGAATTTTAGACTACTGAATTTTTTTTTATCTCTATCTTACAAATGCTATTTTTTTATGCTTACTGTTCCTTTGCTTCAATCATTACGGTTGGTAATTACTATTCATTCTGTTGTGCTATGGTCTATTTCATATGAAATAACTTTTTAATTTTATGCATATACTTTTTTTTAATCTATACTCGTATTTTATATCCTCGTTGTGTTCAATCAATGCATAATATCACATAATATGGTTGCTTATTCGCTATTTCATACATATATCTTTTCATCATCTCTATAGAGATACATAAAATTTTATATTGTTTACCCTACGTGCAACCTGTACCTACTCGCTATACATGCATTATTGACTTTTTCCTACAAAATTTATTTTCTACAGTACAATCTTAACACATACATATATCACTTAAATTATATATCTTGCTATTATACAATATATTTTCACCACTTATTGATGAATGCAAACTAAAACACTCAAAAGTCTATGCTTCCGTGCATCGCATGGGTTTCCACTCGTATATATATATATATATATATATATGTGTGTGTGTGTGTGTGTGTGTGTGTGTGTGTGTGTGTGTGTGACGAATTGGAGCACGTTTATCACTAAGGCTGAATTCAGATCTGAATGTACAACAAGAATCCTATTTGTTCTTCCTTTTAAATCTGTGAGTGGAATATTGTGTTTCTTAGGCATATCGTATTTTTTAATATATTAACATGTTGATTAATATGTCTAAGAGGATTTGGCACAACGATAATATCAGTACAAAAAACCCCAAATCTTCTATTTTATGTTTTGCGTAAGAATTGTCAATTTATTTGGGTTTGTGGATCTTGATCTTAATATTGAATTAAGAATAAAGGGGGTGTTGTGTTTCCACTTTATGTAATCCATCCTTATGTAAATATTTGATAGTAACCTAAAAGTGTTTAAATTTGGTTTGATTCATGGCTTAATTAGGTTTGGGCTCTATTTTGAATCCAAACGTATTCATATTTGAAGACTACCAAATATACACGTTTTTATATGAAATACACCAAAAAAGTGGTGAATTGGATAAAGTGGAGCTTATAGATATACATGTATATAATATGTGTATATTATACCCTATTTTTGATCCATTATTGAAATCATTCCAATAAGCCTAGGATGCAAGTTGAAATTTGTATGGATGTTGTATTTTCCATTCGCTGCTATATGTTATTATGCTATTATGCCATCATGCCAAAAATGTAGCGGCCAAAATATGGCAATTAACTTGTATACCTTAAGTAAGACAAGTTAACAATTTTTGTCTCGTTAGAACGTTATGTAGTTCATACGAACATTAACGTTATTTATGCGTTATAGTTATTATACTTTTTAGCGTAACCGACGTAATATCAACATAATAAATGTGATTAGGGTAGAATTTGAAATTGTAACAACCCGCAAATTCTGAACCAATTTAAAATTTTTATTTTAGAAAATTTCAATGAATTTTGAGAATACAAAATGATTTTATGGCTAAAAATTTATTTTTAATTGAAGTTAAAATGAATAAATTTAATTTAAATATAAAAGGAGTTAGAGCTAGCGCGGTAGTTTGAATTTTTAATTTTAAACTTTAAACAAATGTACAGGATTCAAAATAAATCAGAATTCAGTGAAAGCAAAAATATTTAAATCTGCTTAATCATATCTTTCTAACGAATCTGAAAAATTGAAAATTCATTTTAAAAATAAAAAGTTATGTCCAATTTAAAATTTAGAAAAGTCGTTGTAGAATATATTTATATTTTAATATAATATATTGGCCTTAAAAATAGTCAATTTTCAAACGACCTCCGTTTTCGACGGAACCACATTTGTTGGAACCGGAATGTCAAATTATTGCTAAATTTCAATTTTCATAATTTTTCGAATTAATATGTGAGCGTGGCAAAAGAAAATGTGTTTTGACCAGTTTCGGTCAATTTTAAATCGACTTAAAAATGGCCATTTTTCAAACAGTCTCAGAGTTCGACGAAATTAGTCTTGTTAGGACCGTATCGTCAAAACAAATCCATATATATATATTTTTTTTGGAATTTTCTGAGGTCGTATGTGGCCTCGGTGAATTTATTTGTACGATAGAATTAATTTAATAAAGGAATTAAATATTAAATTAAAGAAAAACATATCGTAACAGTCGAATTGGGTTACGAAACCTGTTCCATTGTGTCTGGGACGGGGGTATTTGGCTAGGGGCGACACTCGTTGGGTTTGATTTGGTGTTCTTATTGATAAATTGGAATTTTTGAATTAAATAAATTAAATAAATATAAAAATACACCTATAAATACGGTTCAAAATACGAACCCTAATTCCCTAAATACTGTAGCCGCCGTATCCTTTTATCTATGGCCGATTTCCTCTGGATTTTGATCTATATTTTCTCCCAATCCTCCTAACAAAAATCAAAACTCCAACAACCAGATCGAAGAACTTTTCTCCATCTTTAATTTGATACGGTTGGATCATCTTCACGTTGCACGACCACTGAGAACAGACGCCGAGAAGGTCGGCCGTTGTCACCGCCGCCGTGAGCACCTCAGCCCGCCGAGCTTGACGCCATCGAAGGCGTGGGTAACTCTCACGTAGCCCGACAAGGTGGAGCAGTCCGATCTTCATTCAACTTTGTAATTTAGTCGCAATTTGGACCCCTAATTTTGAACAAAACGAGAAAGCTTCGGCCTTGTTCTGGGAGGAAGAAGACGATGAGTGTATGATTAGGAGGTGATTATTTTTGCTAATTTTTTTTAAAAACTAATAATTTATTTAATAACCCAATGTAATAAAATGAGCATAACTTCTTCATACAGCGATGAAATCAAACGATTTTCATTTCATTGAACTCGTATCGGAGAATACTTCGCGATTACACTGACCAGAACCAAAATAGAGACAGTTGAAAATTCAGGAAATTTCAGATCTGAATTGATCGGTGAGATATCTATTTAAATTTAAATTTAATCATTTGTTTATTGTGTAATCTATATATACGCATTCCATATGAGATTCATGTTGTACGTATATGTTTGTTTCAATGCTGCTTGTGTTGTGATTGATTTTGATTGTGTATTTTTGTCTGTTAGGAATTGCGTGTATACAATAAAATCATATATTATTGTATATATAGAATATTTTATATTCATGTATGTCAAAAATTGAATTGTAAAATAAAAACAATATTTTTATTTTCATGTTTTGATTTAAATAAAAAGATTAGAATAGATTGTCATTCTGTTTTGACATATCATATTAAAACAGAAACATACATTAAAATAGAAATCACCTTTTTAAATGAAATGTTCCATTAAAATAGAATTTGTAAACAATAAAATTATCCTTCTTATTTGTTTAGATTAGAAGTGTAGAACTTACTTTACAAATAAAATCACTTTTTTAATTGTCATTAAAGTTTATCCTTTTATTTGCATTTACAAATGCAAAAATATACATTGAAATTGAATTTTTTCTTTTCTTTTCTTTTATTTGCATTTACAAATGCAAATATAGATTGAAATGAAAATTATACTTTTAATTTGCATCTACTAATGCAACTATATTTTACATATAATTTATTCTTTTATTTGCATTCACTAATGCAAATAAACTTTAAAAACAAAATCTATCCTTTTATTTGCATTCACCAATGCAAATATATATTGAAAAATAGAAATTGTTCTTTATTTGCATTCACCAATGCGAATATATATTGAAACAATTTATTCTTTCATTTGCACTCACCAATGCAAGTACATATATTTGAAAATAAAGTTTATTCCTTTATTCGCATTTATCAATGCAAATATGCATTGAAATTAAAGTTTATTCTTTTATTCGCATTTACAAATGAAAATATAAAATGAAACTAAGGTTTATTCCTTTATCTATATGCACCAATGCAAATATATCACATTCTTATACCTTGAATAGAATTTGTCAAAAATATACATTTTTATGCATTGAATAAAATAATAACATTTTTGTCAAATTATGATTAGTGAATTAAAGGTAACATTTTTGTTAAAAACATAAGAAGTGGAAAAAATATAACACTTTTGTTAGAACTTGATTTATTGAAGACAAAAATTTATTCCTTTATTTGCATTTACTAATGCAAATATACATTGAAATCAGGACCTGTTCTTTTATCTGCATTCACTAATGCAAATATACCTTGAAATGAAAATATTTCTTTTATTTGCATCCACAAATGCAAATATACATTGGAAATTAAAATTTGTCCTTTTATTTGCATTCACAAATGTAAATATTCATTGAAAATAAAATTAGTTCTTTTATTTGCATCCATTAATGCAAATATTCATTAAAAATAGAATTTGTTCTTTTATTTGCATTCCTTGTTTTCAAATAAACTATAAATAAAAGTTACATTTATTTATTTATTTATTTATTTGCATTCCTTATTGCAAATAAAACATTAAAAATTAAGGTTTTACTTTTGTTTGCAATTCTAAATGCAAACAAAACATCAAAATGTAAGTTACATTTTGATTACATTTTTGATATAAATAAAATGCCATTTTGAGAGTTGCATTTTTATTTGCATCCTTTAATGCAAATAAAACATGAATTAAATCTCTCATTTTACTTTCAAATTAAGGATTACCTTTTTATTCACATTTTCAGATGTAAATAAAAGATAGGATTTAAAGGTTATATTTTAGTTGCATTCTAGTTGTAGCAAAAATGGTAAGAATTGATGTTTCATTTACTTTCATTTAAAAGACAATATGAAGCATAGATTTTAGAATTTCATTTCTTATTGAAATTCTATGTGAAATGAAAAGAGTCATTTTGTCAAATATGTTATAGGAAATAAAAAGAGTCCTTTTGATCACTTTAAAAGAATGCATTGAAATTGTTTATTTTAGCTATGGTAAAAGGATGAATAATTAAACATTCATATTTTTATCATTAAAGTATAAGTAGACAAAAATACTCATTTTTGTCTAAATCAAAAGAATGTAACAAAATATAGCACTTGTATGTTAAATTAGAATTAAAATACAAATTGTTCACCTTTATCAATTTATAATAGTTAAATCCAATTATTCTCCTTTGTCAATTTATATTTGTTAAAACAAATTGGTCTCTTTGCCAAATTGCAATAGTTAAAAACAAACATGGTCATTATTTTGGTGCATAAGTTTTGACAAAACAAATATATCGCTTTTATCGGTTTGATAAATTTAAAATTGTCAATTAAACAAACACATCACTTTTATTTGTTTTGTCGGAATAGATTTGTCGACAAAACAAAGTCATTATTTTTATTGTTTGACCAAATAGATTAATTGAACTAATATATTTATTTTGTCAAGATATAATAGTTGAAGCAAAATTACATTTTGTTAATTAAATTTAGAATAAAACAAAAATCACATTTTTGATTAAATAAAGAGTTAAATACAAATAGCATTTTGTAAAATAGGTTTGTGTTACCTCAAAATAGAAGTAACATTTCTTGTACATTTTGTTGGAATAAAACGTATATGTAAATATAATAATTATTTTTATTTGCATAACACGAAATAGGTTTTATAAGTAAATATAAAGATCATTTTTATTTTCGAACCTACATTAGAAATTATATTCAAATATAGGAATCATATTTTTGGTCAAAGCATACATTAGAATGTGTAGGTGAACTAAAGTGACAATTTTTATATATTAATGCATACATTAGAATTTGTGTGCAACTTAAAATACACATTTTTATGTGTTAGATTATATATTGGAAATATAAAACAAATAAACGTATCTTGTAGTTGTCATCCCCAATAATGCCACACAAATAAATCACAGTTTATGTGACATTAGAATTGTATAGGAAAATTTTACGAATAAAAAAACATTTTTATTTGACATTAGAAATAAATTACATGATGGTTCATTATCATTAACTTGCTAGCAGAATTGGATTGGTTAAATCCTTTAGCCAATCATTTATTTTATGAACTGTTTGTTGGCTGATAACCCCACACGGGTGTTGGGATGAAAATTGACATACACTAATCCCAATATTTATTTGTATGTCGATCGAACGATCGACAGGCTGCGATGAGCGTTATTATTTCATTTTAATGCTCACACGGTTATAGATTGCACTCTGGATGTGAATGGATGGTTTGATGATATTTATCATTACGGTTATATACGTTCAATGTATGAAATCTATATAACAAAGTTATATGGTAAATGATTGAGTCACATTCCAATGCAGAATTGCGTTTAAATAAAGAATATCTTTTAAAAATAAGGAATATTTAGAAAAAGAACATTGTAATATAAATATCTTTTAAAATAAAGAATACCGTACTATAAAGAATAATTTATATAAAGAATATTATTATATAATATTTAACAAATAATGAAAGGATGATTTCTATGTCCGTTCTTGAATGGACAAAAACATAAAAATATATTTCTATTAAGGTAAACTAGTTATTAATTAGGATAAATATTTTAAATAAGATTTCGTTGGAATTAGATAAAAGAATTAGATTTTGGGTTGTCGTGAATGGTGTCTTAAATAACACTGTTCTTAAACCCCGTATTTAAAGGATAAATCTTTTAATTAAGATTTTTAGAGTTTTCAATTATATTTAGTAGTTGAAATGAAAAGATATGTGAACTGGGTTTATTGTGAACTATGTTTAAATGACATTGATTCTTTAACCCAAATTAAAACCAAGGTTAATTCCTTCAAAAAATTGGAATAATCATTTAATAATGTTTTTTGATATTAAAATCCAAATTGGAGTTTTAATGAATCTTTAAAAAGAAGATTAAATAATAAATTTATAAGATTTTATCTTTGATAAAATTAATGGGAACCTTTCCCTAAAAATAAGAATATTCTATTTAAAAGAATATACTGAATTGGAATGAGGCATTGAATGTGTTTTTATAACACTTGATTTTAGCTTATAAAATACGCCAGTTATTCCGAAAGACCAGGTTTAACCCATTCCGAATAATTATCACGACGATAAAGAGTCGAAGATATTGAAGACGGTGTTGAAGACCGGCGATCCTCACATCGAATGGACAAGGACTACTGATTCTCTGGACTGATTTGCACCCAGGACAGGGATAAAGTGGTAGTTGTCTAGACGTACTTGTTGATTGTCCGGATGTGCGAGCACCTCACTTCTGGATTTCAAAGCTATCAGCTTCTTTGTTGTGGAATGGTCGAAGACTTCTATTTTTATTTCATGCATATGTGTGTATGTATATAGATAACAATGTAGTTATTAAATTATCCTACAGAGGAAAATAATTTTGATCCAAGTCCCAGACCAACTGACATTCTACCGATACTATTAGCATTTTATACCTGCTGAACGTTATGCAAGATATTCACTTAGCATGCCCCAGAAAGGAAAATCATTACTTTGGCATTTAATGAGCACGATTTTGGGATAATCATTTAATCGGTGACCGTCATAATCGCTTTGGTGATCTTAGCAATCATTGACATTGTTAATGCTGGATAAATATACAACATTAACAAATGTCGTATAACTTGATGCCGTTGTATATTTATTTGGAAAAATTAACGCTGGATAAGATAGCGATATCATTATTATTATAACCATTGCCTAAAGCTCTATACTTTTTTGGCCTCTTACACTTTCACATACAATTTTTCTTCATCTTCTCTTAAATTTCATATAAAACTATCGCCTTTGCTCAGTTTCACAAGATGATGAGATTAGTAAGCACGATTAGAAATTTAATTAGACAATGGAGGCGGGCATGCCATAAACCTAATAATTTATTTGTATAAGATGCTGATCTCCACAAATAAGTTTCCAATATCAGCTTCTGATAGTTGTAGATGTAATTTAAATTTATTACAAAGGTTGAGTTGTATGATATGTCCTGTAGTCGAAACTGCTGCTTAGTTACTATATTTTCAGATATCGAGTCTTTTATGTTAGTCTGTGACCATGAAATTTTCTGACAAACCTATCACTTTGAAAAACATTACCCTGTAGTTATAGTTTGCATGTAAATCAATCGTAGATAAAAGTAGAGTTATATGATATATAGGTGGTTATGACTCTGCCATAAAAGAATTAGTATCATAAAAAAACCAAGATATATCAAAAATTTGTTTATAAGGTTGTATATAAGCATTGAGCTTCATTGATGTTTCAAAGCTAGCAGCTTATTTGTTGTGGAATGGTCGAAGACTTCTATTTGTATTTCATGCATATGTGTGTATGTATATAGATAACAATGTAGTTATTAAATTATCCTATAGAGGAAAATAATTTTGATCCAAGTCCCAGACCAACTGACAATATGCCGATACTATTAGCATTTTATACCTGCTGAACGTTATGCAGGATATTCACTTAACATGCCCCAGAAAGGAAAATCATTACTTTGGCATTAAATGAGCTCAATTTTGGGATAACCATTTAATCGGTGACCGTTATAATCGCTTTGGTGATCTTAGCAATCATTGACATTGTTAATGCTGGATAAATATACAACATTAACAAGTGTCGGATAACTTGATGTCGTTTTATATTTATTTGGAAAAATTAATGCTGGATAAGGCAGCGATATCATTATTATTATAACCATTGCCTAAAGCTCTATAACTTTTTGGCCTCCTACACTTTCACATACAATTTTTCTTCATCTTCTCTTAAATTTCATATAAAACTATCGCATTTAATTGTAAAAATATACAAAAACTAAAGAGAGAATCAAGAAAACCCGATGTGATCTCCATTTCAATAATTTCTAAATTTTAATTATCTTTTTCATGTTTACGATGATTCTTTGTATAGTTTATACAACAATCCTTATAACCAACCAAATTCTCAATATGCATACAAAGAGTGTTTCACTTCAACAAATGTGGCAAAAGAGTCTTCAATGATCAATATAGTAATCACTTCTTAGATATTATTCATAATATCATTTATGAAATTTTGAGGCAATCTGTGATGTAGTTCCACACAAAATGACAACTCTAGCAAAAAACGTAACTTTTCAGTTTGAAGCTTTAGACGATGGTTTCAGTTAAAATCCGAATGAGTATAGAGATTTTGTGTAAGATCTTATGGGATAGACATAACCGTTTTGATCAACAATCCTAATAGACTCAAAGAGAACCGAATTCAGGAGAAACTAATATAAATGAGTTTTTAATTTCTAAAATAGATGAACTTTCTTCTAAAAATTCTACTTTGAAAGTAAAAAAGAAATGGTCAAAATAGAAACATCATGAATTTGATAGTTGTTAGCTAGCATGTTGTGTGATGTTAAGAAATGTACATCACAAACTGAGTTAGCTTTTTGTGCTTATATTTCGAACATATTCCTTGCTCTTCTATCCAATAGTACTTTCAAAACTACTGATTATTTAAAAACTGAGTTAGCTTTAACATGTGAATGCATTGTCTTTATCTTTGTTACAAAGAATTAAATAAATTTGCAAAAGAAAGTAAAACCATATGAATTTATCATTAATGATATGATACACATAATTAAAAACATATGTACCCAACGCTTAAAAGTTGAAAATATGATGGTTCAGCATTATAAATGGTATTAAAAATACGATGGTTCACCATTATAAATGGTACTGATTACATTTACTGCAACTGTACCACTTCTAATTTCAGTTATGGATCTTGTTCAAAACTTATTACAAAAAATCAACAATTATTTTCATATAACATCATATTATATTTGCAAAATTCAAATTTGTGCAAAACGATTAATTTGAAAAAAGAAATTACATTTTTGCCGATCTAAAATTGCACATGAGCAACTCATGATTATTGCACTTGCATGTTTGGTGTAATTATTTTTCAGTTATTAGGGTCTAAAATTTCATTACTTATAACTATGTGAAAATTGAGCTATAAGCTTACTCGACTCAAATGAAATAAATATTTAGCCTGCATACCTTCAAGTATGAGAAATTCTCCTACAATGATATACAAGTTTCTCACCCAAGTTTTCAATTCAAAGTTAGTATATGCCATAAATGGTCTGTAAGAAATTAATTATACTTCTAATTTATGAAATGTATTCAAACAAAAGATGCTCCACTGAATATTTTTGTAGCAAAAGCGCGGGTAGTGGAAATATTTGATAACCGATGATTCATATTGAACCCTTCTAACTAAAATCTTCTAGTTCTGACATTATTGCAAGAATGCTTTAAATAATTAAATATTATTATTTATACCAGAAAAATACATTTTAATTTCAGGTCCTTGTATAGTTTGACAAGGGCATTGTTATTGACACTCCATTTTTTGTTAAGGGGGCCAAATTTTAAGGATACTCCACTTTTTTTTAATTGTTAAGGGGGGTTCAATGTAGATGACTATTTTTTTTACTTTTTACTCTTTTACCCTTATGTCTAAAAATTACTCACTGTAAAATCATGAGTTCTCTAAATCACAAAAATCCTAATTCGTTCAACTGCAAAATTACGTCAGGGCAAAGTCGAAGAAAAATTGCTAAGAACGAAGAAAACATCACTGTCCCCTCTACCAGATCGTGGGATAACAAAGAAGCTAATAGAAAGGTACGTGATATTTATCTTCATTCTTCTTTATTTCGATGGTTGTAGTTAAATTTCTTCATTCTAAAAGTCTCAATTTGGTGTAATTAATCGAATCGACTCATCGAATTTTGAATTTTTTTAGGAATTACTGGATGTAATTTTTTTTGAAATTTCGGCAGGGGGATGTCGTGATAATAAATTTATTTCGATCAATATCTTATTGTCTATTTCCTTCATTTTTTTATTAGGGTTTGATTTCTCCTTAGTTAATGATGTTTATTAATCAGTAAAAAATAAATTAATGAACATAAGAGTGAAATTAAGCCTAAATGGGCAATAAAGTAAGATTACATTTATTTGTTAAGGGGCTACATTCCTAATTGGTACCCCCCTTAAAAAAAATTTAAATAAAAAATTGATCTCTCTTTAACAATATTTGGAGTGTCAATAACAATACTCTTTGACAAAGTGCAGGATTAATTAATATTACTCATACTTTAACTTAGCATGCTTGTGCATGTTAGAGCATATTGTGTACAAAGCTTTCAATCTTTGTCTTGCAAACATTCATGGTGTTAAGTAGGTTTATGTAAGAAGTTGGGAAATGACTAAAAGCCGAAGTTACATGGGCTAAAACATACAGTCAAAACAATCTAAACATGCATATAGCTTACACTATATTTTAGCATTATATCTTCATATAAGCAAAAAAAAGTAAGAAAGGAAAACTACATACTGCGTAGTTTAAAACAAAACGGCTTTGGCATTTGGATCAAGATAAATTGCATAAAGCACGAAAGCTGAATGATAGCCATAACAACATGCAAATAGATATAACTTGTTATGCTAATTAATTTCTTATGAAAATTTTATTCCATATATTATAGATTAAACAATTTTCCTACAATTAGTTAGTTAGGTTATGCTTGTTAACAACTGTATTTTTTTGAATATGGTATACTAAATTTGATCGAAGTCTAGGCATGACTAGAAAGTAAATTTATTGGCTTTTTCCTTTCCCATGGGGAGAGAACAATTTAAAAAACAAAATGCTAAGGTAGTGTTTGGTTTATTTTATGTTTTGAGTTTTCAACATTAATTTCGAAAGATGAGAAGATTTAAAGAATAATGAAGGTAACGGACTAAAGGAGGACGAGATAATGAAAGGGACGGGGGGATGATGGATGGATGAGTTTACCATGTAATCAGATATAAACAATGTTAATTCACTGCTTTGATTACTTTGATAGTATCCCTTCCACATTTCTCTAACTTGTTGGATATGAATTAGTTAGTTTAGGAATATTTTTCTCTAACAACCAAATTTGAAAGAGAAAACAAAAATAAGCTTTTAAGTTATAAAATTGAAGTGTTTTGGGAATTAAAACCAACTAAAAAATCATTAAATTAGCTTATATTTTCAAGGAAGATGTTTAAATATTAATTTGCATGTGTGTTTAACAAGTTAGTCAGCTTTATTATTGATAAGAGAATAATACATAATATTAGGATACCACGTAGAAGGGAAACTTGCATGTTTGTGTATGTGATAAGGTAATATATTAAGCCAGTTGAAAATAATGAAGACATTTAATGTATATAGCAGGTCAATATGTCTTCGAGTACTGAAAAAGAGTGGATGATAGAATTCGATTGAAGAACTCCACGATATGTGGAAGGAGTGCAGAAGTTTATCAATTTTGTTGTAGAGAATAGTGGTAATAAGGAAATCTATTCTTGTCCTTGTACACGGTGCAACAATATGAAAACGAAGACGAAATTAGACGATATTCGTTATCATCTGCTTAGATATGGAATTGTCCAATCATATACCATTTGGCATTTCCATGGGGAAGAGTCACCAAGGAAGCAAAAACAACCTATTAGTGAAGCCATAAGTATCGATGAGTCTGAACTTCCTAGGATGGAAGATTTGGTCAATGATGCTGGTAGATTTCATCATTTCACACATACAAGTTTGTTACCAGATAATAGTGGGGAATCAACTATGGTTGATGTTGATTGGCGGCCCAATCAAAATAAGAAGTATAAATCACTTTCCGATGATGCAAAAGAACCATTGTATCCTTTATGTCCAAAAGGGATAACAAAATTATATTTCATCATCAAGCTGAATAGTTTGAAAACGCAGTACGGCTTTTCTGACAATGGTGTGACTGCACTCCTTGAATTTATAAAGGAATTACTACCTGAAGGTAACGCAATACCAACAAAGTATCCCGACATGAAGAAGATGATTAAACAAGTTGGGATGGATCACCAAACTTATGATGCATGCATTAATGACTGCATTTTATATTGGAAAGATGACGCAAATAGAATTTTTGTCTAGTTCGCAAGGATCCAAGATATAAAACAACATTCGAGGAAGTTAAAAGAGCTACTAAAGTACCTCAAAAGAAGTTGAGACATTTCCCTCTAATTCCTAGGTTAAGGAGATTGTATACTATACCATGGATAGCAGATGCTATGACTTGACATGGTCGTGCCAAGTCTAAATCAGATGTAATGCGCCATCCACGTGACTCTTCTCAATGGCGAACTGCAGATTCTTTTGACAAAACATTTGCTGTGGAATCATGAAATTTCACGCTTGGATTAGCAACAGATGGTTTCAATCCAAATGCATCTCTGGGTAGCCGTTATAGATGTTGGTCAGTTAATTGTAGTACCGTATAATCTTCCTCCATCCATGTGCATGAAAAGAGAGTTTTCAATGTTGACATTGTTGATTTCCGGCCCAAAACAACAAGGGAAGGATATTGATGTTTATTTGCAACCTTTGATAGACAAGTTACAACAATTATGGGAAGGATTCGTTGCATATGACTCATTTAATAAATCTGAGTTCACAATGAGAGCTAGGTTGTTGTGGGCAATACATGATCATCCTGCACTTGGGACATTATCAGGGTGCACAACACATGACTATTTTGCATGTCCTACATGTGGAGAGGATACTTGTTCTTACTATCTTCCTGAAAGTAAGAAGATATGTTACATGGGACATCGAAGATTTCTTCCTTTCAAACACAAGTTTCGAAATGATAAAACAAACTTTGATAATAAACAAGAATATCGTCGTCCTCCACGGCCATTGACTGATTATCAAGTTGAAGAGAAGGTAGCAAATATCAAGATGAAAGTTGGTAAAAATAAACCAGAAATCGGTCGAAAACGAAAAAAGAAAACCGATGAAGAAGAAATTAACAATGTTCTTGCATGGTATAGGAGGTCCATTCTCTTTGATTTATCATATTGGAAAGAAAATTTGATCCGACATAATATTGATGTCATGCATACGGAGAAGAATGTCATTGAAAATCTCATTAGCACAATCATGGGTATAAAGACAAGTCAAAAAATGGCATCAATGCACGTAAGGATTTGAAACTCATGGGTATAAAACAAAAATTGTGGATGATGGAAGATCCTGAAACAAATAAAGTAACCATACCAGATGCATCTTTCGCCTTAAGCAAAGATGAAAGATTACGATTTTGCACCATTTTGAAAAGTTTGAAAGTGCCTAGTAAATTCTCTTCCAACTTCAATAACAATGTGAGCATCAATCCTCCTGAATTAACAAATATGAAGTCGCATGATTACCATGTCATAATGCAACAATTACTTCCGGTATTGCTTCAGCATTCCTATCTACAACATAAGGATCTGCGTAATGTTGTACATCGTATAAGTCTATTCTTTGACATTTTATGTTCAAAGGTGATCAACAGAGAACATCTTTTAAAAGCAAAGACTAGTTTGGTTGAAGCAATTTGTGTTTTTGTAAAATATTTTCCACCTGCATTTTTTGTCATTAGCATCCACCTTATGGTTCATTTAGCTGATGAAGCATTGGTTTGCGGTCCTGTTGGATATAGGTGGATGTATCCTTTTGAAAGATAAATTACTAAATTTAGTTTTGATTATCATCATTCGATTTAAATACGTACTACTTATTCATAATCGATTTACATTCAAAGATTGATGAAAACATATAAAGGATATGTGCGCAACAAAAGATATATTGAAGGATGTATTGCAAAAGGATATATCGTATAGGAAGCTAGTCTTTACTGCATGGAGTATATGCCAAAAGGAGGCGATGGCACGCATAAACATGCCCGTGAGGCTTTTCTAGACGAGGATGATGAGTTTGCTGGTGAGATGCCTCTAGATAATGGTAAAGATATAACCTTAACCTCGGTGCGGTTTGAACAAGTTCGTAGATGGGTCCTTAATAAGCATGATGGATTGGATGAATGAGAGAAGTAAGTTCACAAATAACTCCTAAATCTTTACCATTGTAAATCAGCTCATATAAATATTTTGAAATGTGTTTCTTTCAGGCGGTATAACATTTATGTAAAAAGTATTAAATCTCAACCTCGAAGTGAGGTTTCGTCCATGGAAGCATGTCAAAGTTTTACTCTATGGTTACGTGGCGAGGTTTATTAAAGCTTATTTAATATTTCATGCATATTTAAACGCATCGTACATCTTTTTAATCATACTTTCACATAATTTTTTTTTTGTAGTTTGTGAAAACAAAGGATGTCGATTCAATTCTTTGGCGGCTTGTGAATGGGCCAAAGTTCGAGACACGTAGTTATATGAAGTATTAAGTAAATGGGTTTACATTTTCTCCAAAAAGTTATGAAGGGCGGATGGTAACACAAGATAGCAGTGTGTGCATGAGAGCAATTACAAAATTTAGAGCCAGTGGGAAAGATAAAAATTATAAAGAAGCAGAAATAGTGTATTACAGAGTTATTCAGGAGATAATTGAGTTGGATTACATAGATTTCAAACAAACGGTATTTTATTGTGATTGGGTGAAGGTTGAAGACAAGGTCAATGGTTGCAAGATTGATTATGTTTCAAACTTGATTACCGTTAAGTTAGGAAAATTAAAGACCAAAGATAGGATAAATGATGAGCCATTTATTCTAGCATCGGAAGCAAGTCAAGTGTTCTACTCTAAAGATCTAAAAAATAATGGATGGTTTGTGGTTTTACACACACCTAAGCGGTTGACTACAAGCGTGGATGACGTTTAATTTCCTACTGCTTATCAATTAGTTTTTGAAGATAACAAAAAATTAGAAGATCTTACCAAATGCATATGTTAATATATGATGTATTTCTTAGTTGAATTGAGATGAAGTTCAATTGTGGCTAATTTTTTTAACTATGAATATTATCAGCGTTTGTGATGTTTGTTGTGTATGAACTCATTTGTGATGTTTGTTGTGTATGTTTCTTTAATTGAATTTAGTTTTCTCATTGAATTTAAAATTCTTAATGAAATTCGTTGTGTATGTATCTTAATTGAATTGAGTTTCCTCGGTTGTAATGTTTATTGTGTATGCTCTTTCATCTCTTTTATCCTCTTTCTTAATTTTAAACACGGACCGTCTTTGGAACATTTTGAACAAGGAATGTCTTGTTCAAATATGTATTTATTAACGGTGTATTCCTTTGAGCACTAGGCATGCACATAGAACAAAATCTCCTATCTTGATGATCTAGATTTTCTAAGGTTGTTGAACCTAATTTCACAGCAAACTAAGTAACATATCTTGTGTTAATATGTTATAATAATTTCTTGTATCCTATCATCTTCACATCACTACTGCATCTTTATATGTACACAATCCATGTATCACGTATGTATGAAGCGTGAATTATTACCATGGAGTGCAAATGATTTTGAAAATAAATTTCATACAGCAATAATGTCAGAAGCCGCAGAAGCGTCGATTCGGTCAGTCGGTTATTCATCATCCTCATAGCCCCAGAAAGTTAAGGCGAACGCATATGGTGCTCCAGTTTCAGATAATGATGGAAAAATAGGTAGCAAAATTGGTAAATTGGTACGAATTCACGTGCCAATATCATATGAAAGTTGGGATAAAGTACCCAAGAAATGTAAAGATGACGTTTGGAATGAATTGCGGGTAAGCCATCACAACTATGTTTATTTTGCTTTTTGTTTGATTTTTGTTTGCTTTTTAATTGTTACTTGCTTGTCATTACTTTGTTGAGACGAAGTTTACCCTGTTTTGAATAATATTTTAGTGACCCACTTGCACCTGGCATACATAGTATGTTTTATATCCAATATGAATTTTCATTTTAGAATAAAAGAAACTAGAAGTTTTGTCACCCTTGGATAACCAATTAAGTTCTATTCTACCTGTATATCCAATGCATGTTAAACCAAATAACACGTAGATAATTGACAATTTTATTTATTATAACTAGAAGTTTTGTCATGTTTATTGTATTGTTGTGAACCGAGATGAGATGATAAAAAAGGGCACCTGAAAGAAACTGGGAATAAATAATTAAACCATATATGGTAAACCTGAGGTTTTCCAGCAATTTAGAGCTGATTATTTCATGTTATGTATGGAAGATATCATATATAATTTTTATGAGCTAATATCAGTTTGATCATTTCTTTTAGAATGTTTTAGGTGAAGATAGCTATTATACAATCAGTTTTGGGTATTATGTTTTTCTTTTTTTAGTTATCAATTTAAGAATACGGGGATTGCAGAAAATTTAGATAGAAGGATATATATTTAAACCAGTTAAGAAATTTGTGAAGTAATTAAGTGATGCTTCAGTAGAACTTGGCAATATGACGACTTTATTTACACCTAGCATCTTGAATCATTCTCTCCCTCCCAGTCAAAGGATCCTTAGTCATCCACGAATGATTAAGCGTAACTCTAAGGGTGAGCACTTCCTGGCTTTGGACGATCCTGTCAATTTTGTATCCATGTCGCTTATCTATCCTAACCATCCCGATGAGTTTCATGCATAATATTATGTCTGGCAACCATATCATTATCTAAATTTGCTTGTTAGTTTCAATCATTTCTCCCTCTGATGTACCATCTACCGCACCAATTTCTTGTGTTCCTTCTCCTCAATCTCTAAAGTTGAATCCCAGTGCTACTGCTAGAAAATCATTCAGTAGTAGAACCATAATATTATGTATAAAATCCCAGCACTCTGATGAGATAACATGACATGAAATTTATTTTGCAAAAGTAAAGTGGCAGATATTGAGTGCAGATAGTTTAAATAGCATTTCAATTCAGATGAAAATGATTCAATATTGAAGGTTTGTAGCACAAATGATGATTATATTCTTGCCTTGGTATCTATTGACCGTATGAGCTAATCTTGTCTTACTTTCACTAGAGTCTGTGTGGGTGAAGGGAATAAATTCTCTGTTGTCCGTTTGGTTTGGCTAGATTATACGAGATATCAGGGGCAGTTCATTATCAATGTTGTTTAGATTCTACATATGTGCAATGTCTACGAATAACTTCATGTCACCTTACCCATTTAAGTTAAAGCATAATAGAATTTCACTAAAAGTTAGCTGGTAGTCCTCTTGTTGGAGTGTAGATATAGATGATTTTTGATTTTCATATACGCATTCTTGTGAACCGAGATGAGCTGATAAAAAAGGGCACCTGTAAGAAACTGGGAATAAAAAATAGTTATAACTAGAAGTTTTGTCACCCTTGGAATCAAGTCTGGAGGGTGAAAAAAGGTCGGGTCTATTGCCTCATACCCTTCAAACTGTTTAATTTGGGGACCTGTCCAATATGACTAAAGAGTTAAAAATTATTGTATTTGAAACTTGCTAGTTACTAATAAGGGATCCATGAATATTTGGGGCAATTTGACATGTTTATTGTATTGTTTAATTAAGTACTGTTTCAAAACTCATATAGAGGAAGACATGATTTCTTTCCTTTTACATTAACACATTTTTGGTGAAATATTTTATTATAACTACATTAATTTTTTTTTAATCTTCATTATTTACAGACATTTTTTGAGCTAGAGTCGAATGCAAAAGAGCTTTATTTTAAAAAAATGTGCGAGTCATTTAGGAGATACAAAAGCGAATTGAGGACTGGATACTACGACAAATTTGATAATGATGAAGATAGGAAAAAAAACTGTCCTCCAAAAGTTAGCTTAGAAGATTGGGATGGATTCTTGAAAAACGAAGCAAAACCCGGTGCACGCAAAAGAAGAGAGCTAGGCAAATAAAAAAATAGATTACTGTACAATTATAGTCATCACAGTGGTCGTACAAGTCACGCCGTGGTAGAACATAAAATGGTACATTCCTATTAAGATAATTTTCGAGTTGAAATGTTACATTCTGATTTATCCTTTAATGTGATTATGTTCATGCATGTAGCTCGCACATGAGTTAGATTTATAAACAATTAGGATGACCATGCATGTAGCTCGCGCATGATTTTTAACTAGGTGTGAATTGATTTATAATCTGCTTGCTATCTTGATTTGTGAGATGATTTTAGTGCATGACAGCTATAGGTTTCATATACTCATCGAGACGTGATTTTTTTTTTCTTTCTATAATTTTCTTTAGTTTATTTTCAAATATTTGGTTGCAGGCAAGTCAAAATCCAGAAAAAGAAATCACACGTCGTGAAGTATGGAAGAAAACTCATACAAAAATAGATGGCATCATATCAGATTCAAATTCTTCGTACTTTGTAAGTTAAACAATATATTGGTTTAGATGATAAGCTAACGATGATATATTATTATGACATATATGTTTACATGGTTCATTTATCTATTTTTTTTAGTTTATTAACTTATCAATGTATGTGACATAAGCTTTTTCATATCATAGGATAAAATTGCAAATGCGAAGGAAATAATCAATGATGACGAGGAAGAAGATTTGACAGTGGATGAAGACATTTTATCGCAAGTGTTTGGCAAGGATAAAAAGGGCCGAACTAGAAGTGTTGGAACCACGATATCGAAGTCACAAGTTAAAGCTTCTGCTATTCCACGTAAACAACTCAAAAAAAGTAAAGTAGGCTCAGATAATCTGACAACAAGGATTGATAAGGTTGAGGGGAAAATGGAGAAATTCAAAGGGACATTGCAGTCAATTTTCGGCATGTTAAAAGGATTTTTGAATCGAGAAAACCAGACACCAGACATTGCTTTCAACGAAGGAGGAAGTGGTGGTACACATCAGGAAAGTGTTGGAAGAACGTCAAACAATGACGTTGTTGCTAATCCGCTGAATTTGCATGTTTCAGCAAATCCAAAATGTGAAATGTTAAGCTTTAATCTAGAGGTTATTGCAACAGGTTTAGTATGCAGAGATTCGACGGCATCCATCATACATGGGAATCCCGTACCTCCAACACATGAGAAGGTGATTGTGGATAATATACTGTTATCGGGTGAGACCACAGCCAAACAAAATCATCCTCTTGCTATGACCTTGGGTGATGTCGGAGTCGGTGGTTTTGTGTGTCATCCAAAGAGTTCAATTCGATATCTTTAGATGGAGAAGTAGGTATGAGATATTACAGTCTTTTAAATTTACTTTGATATTTTTAGATTTATGCAACCCTTAAAAATTCCCTGAAATTGAGTCTATAATTATCACATGAATGGTTAAGCCATGTTATTTAGACCAGATAGTAGTTTTGTGGTTTTATAATTTTGAAACTAATGTGATAAATAATTAAGCGGAAACATAATCACGCACAGCGTGCGCCAAAATCAAGATTCAAATGCATTAACTATTGAACTTCACAATAAGTAAACTTATTCAAAAGCAGTTTTCATCAACCAAACCAAGTGAATATATGTAGCAAGAGAAGTAGAATATTTAACTGCAAGGGACCAAACAATTCACAGTTTTACTCACAAATCAAAGAATTGCAAGTACATTAGGGAATGAAATGAATCTCTTACCGTGTTAATTGGTCTTTTCTTTTTATTCCTACAAATATCATGTTTTTTCGAGAGGCCTTTTTATTCCTACATATTTGTATCTTCTTTTTGTTCCTACATATTTTGTCTTTTAGGTTGAGCTAAGTTTGGTCTCTGTGTTCTTGTCCTTACTAATAATTAAACGATCTTCATATGTTGCTTTAGGCGAATTTATACATGTAGAATTATCTTCCTGCACATGTAGATGATGATTCTTAGGTAGTATGATGTGCAGCAGTTGCTTGCGTATCCTTTTTATCATCCATAGTGTATTTTGGTGGATACCAAAATATGTTTTTTTTTTGCATTGATAGAGTACCAGATGAGTTGAATTTGGCAATCTTAAGCTCGCCTACATCTTCAATTTCCGATGTTGAATTAAAATCTTCAGTCATGGAAATCTTCTCTTCTGCCATAAATCCACTAGTTTTCATTAAAAAAAATCCTTTGTTCTTCACTTTATTTTCATAAAATGATTGCTTCAACTCATCTCTGGGCTTTGGCTTTTCTCCACCATGCTTCAGTGCTTGATGATTTTTTGGATAATTCTGTAATTCCCTTCTCCTTTTCTCCAGTTGAATTCAAAACCTGGTATTTCGATCAATGCTTTTTGACACTTTCCTACAGCTAACTGACCTCATGATTTGTCACATGGTCAAACCTAACCCTTAGGATATTTATAAAAAATTGTCGTTAACATTGGTTTTCGATGGTCGACGACATACAACCATAGAAAACCACATCATCGAAAACCAGTCTTGTGATCCTATGGTGTCCGCAGCAACGAAAACCAAAGAACTAATTTACAAAACCACAAGCTAAAAAGTAAATTAACTGTGATTTTCCTTAAAAAAATGCATATATTGGTGTCCCTTATTATATTATTTCTGCATATGAACTGTGCACATGCACAAGGTGCACCGTGATTTATTTTCATTTCTATCAACAATTTGTTGCAATCATCTGTTGGGACATAATCATCTAAACTTCATAATGTTTCAGATTTGATTACCTTCATTTCTTTCCTTTTGTTCTGTCTATTTTTTGAGATGTATCAAAGTGTTTACTGAGTTAACTTTCCGTTGAATTGTCTGAACGTGACACTTTGCCTTATGTACCCTTTCTCTCTGCATAGCCATCATTGCATTTTCAGTTTAGGGTTTATCATACCCGTTCTCCACAATCTTTGATGCATCTTCATCTCCCATGCTTCCATTCATCATGAATCAACTCATGATATGACTCTGATACCACTTGGAAAAAGCTGCAGATTTTGTTTTTGCTGTATTGATATATTACTCCAGGAAGCTGCAATACTTTTTAATTACACCCATTATTTATTAACAGTGTGTTGCAGCAAAGGACATTCATGTTTTCTCTTCAGTTAAAAATAATAAGCACCATACATTTTATGCACTTTCCAATACAAAGATATTTCACACGCGACAATCAACCCCGCATATAATTGTTAATTTGTCTTACACAGCAAACAACCGCCGATCAATACCATATTCTACGGTCCTCAGCCACCAAACCATCCTTGTTTGGTATTTAATCACCGTGAAAAGCGGTGTTAATCAGAGGCAGATCGAGGTAGAAAGAAAAACAAAATATTTGAGAACGATGATTCTGGCAACCTCTTAAATAGTTTGACAATGGAAAGAGTTTCGCCTTATATTTTATTATATTTTTTAGCAATTATATTAGATAAAAGAAAATATAAGGTGCCCTTAGTAACGAGCTGTATAATTATATAGCATGTAGACTTATCTGTATTACGTTGAAATGACAGAAATATTGACAAACCAACAGACTAACAATTAACTTAAAAGAATAACTTTAGTATTGAATACACAAGTTTATTTTCCCAAGAATCGACACATGAAAATATGTAATTTGAAGATAGATGAATAGTGCTTTTTATAATTAGCCTTTGAGCAACTTGCACTCGGCGTTTTCCCAAATCAAACATCAGTCCATAAGTATTGATAAAGTGGTCGGAGATGACAGTGGCAATGATCAACAGGTCAAGACATAATAAAACGGATAGGCACGGATTTGCACATTTCATGGCCTACTTAGAAATTTCATTTATATTCCATTATACTCATTTAATCATGCTCAAGTTCTTGACAACTTCAAAGGGATGTATGTTCATATCAGAATACTAGGTAGCATGGGTTTAACAAGTTGAGCTTATATAAATTAGCTTGTAGCATTAAGGCCACAATTAGACTTGATGGTAGAATGTCCTTTCATATATTTCAACTAGTTATGCAGTTCTTAAATTTAGAGGAAAAAATAATAAAAAATATAAAAATTAGTTATAGAAATTTTTGCAACCTTTTCCGAACAAATGTCAGTTTATGTATTATAAGAGATCGACACAGTTCAGTTTGGACCTTCAAGAAAGTGAAAATAATCTCCTTTGCTATATTGGTGTCCATACGTATCAAGGATTTCTTTTATTTTGGTTATGATACTAGCATCCTTTTTGGCGTTGATTTGCTACTTTTTGTTATTAAAGTACTAGCATCCTTTTTGTGTAGAGTCTAAAAATAAACTCTTGTTTATTAAGTGCAGATTTTTGATGGTCAGTTTAGTTTTTTCAAATAAACAATTTTTAAATATGTTTTCCCCCATTATTCGTAAACCATGTATGGTCAACCTATAACTTTGGTGAGCGGATTTAGCTTTTTCTATTTTCTATATCATATTCTGAGAAATTGAGTTACAGGCTTACAACTATATGTATATGATTTATCAATGTAACGTCAAAATATGCTAATCGATACCAACTGCAGTCATTGATATTTCTACTGTAAACTGTTATACTTAAACGACATCTGATGCTTTGAACCATATGTGTTTAACCATATGTGTGGACTACAGGTTTGTCTTGCTTAGTAATAAAAAAAAGGTAGTATATACATGTAGGTTGTAATATTGTCTTGAGGTATGTAGCCATTCCAATTATTGTTTTTGACTGTCAGAAATTTGCATATTATCAGAAAAAATGCAATAAACCTGGTAGTTTCTTAATATATACATGTAGGTGCATATTGTTCAAACCTTGTCTCAGATTATAATATATACATGTACATATGTTGATAACTGAAATTCGAATGAATTTAGAAAGATATTGTCCTTTTTTAATGAAACTATGATTTTTCATGTAGAAATGTATCGGTCCAAAATCATCAGTTAAAATAAGTTATATTTTGCTAATAATTTTTTCACTTATCACTACAAGAAAAACCGAGATTAGCGACAGATTTTTAGCAGCGGAAAATTCCGTCGCTAATTAGCGGCGGATTCCTTGGGCTTTATAAGAGAAAATATTTTGGATTTTATATGTCATCTTATTATAAATTATTACCGTCGAATACTAATTCTGTCGGTAAATCAATGGAAATTGCAGCTCTTTACCGTCATATAATATTTGACGCTAAATTCCGTTGCTAATAGAGTCGGATTACCGTCGACATAATTTTGAAGCTATTTTCCTGCAGTTTTCCAAGAGATTTGAAACGAACTTTTTTATTTTTTATTTATTAAATGTTTTAAATTTGTGTTATTACTTAGTAATTAATTAGTAAATTTAAATTTTAAATAATTAATGTTAATAATACATTAGTAATTAATAATAAATAATGACTATTAGAATTAAATAAAATTCAATAGTTAATGCCGATTTTTTTTTCAAAATTAATGCTGATTAATTATTAATTACTATATAATATTAACTATTTTACAAATCCTTATTTCTTAATTAATAACCAATATTGGTAACTACTCATTAAAAATTAATAACTTAAATGCAATAATTTGTTTTTATTAATAAATATTTAATAATTGATAGCTTGTATTTAATGTTTAATAACTAGTAACATATGTAATAATAAAACTTCATTTATTAACAATCAATTAGAGTTGAGAATTAAATAGTAAGAATTAATAATTTAGAAGTACTAATTAATAATAGGTAATATTTTATTTAACAATTCCATAGTAATATTTAATGTTTGAAAAATTAATGAATATTTAGCCATAAGTTGTGGAAAAGACGTCAAGTTAAAGAGGGATTCCGAAAAATTGGCTCCATTGCGAATAATTGGCTCCAAGATGGGTGAACCGACATGAAATCCCGCTACTAGAGTCAAAACTCACGCAACTCTGCAAATAAGCATTAATGAAAAGTAGGGTTCCTTCTGCGCCGCCATCACTTTTTTTCGATTTTCTACGTCCTCTGCTCTCTTCCTCCTCCACATCGCACCTTTAAAAGCCGAAAGTGCTTTCCCTAAGTTTCCTATTGTCGAATCTTCTCGTCGCATCTTCTCCTGCTCTTTATCTTTTCTATCTCCAGCAAAAAGAAAGTAAGCCATGCCTCCCTTTTATTTTGTTGTTTTCACAGTAAGCGTCATCTTTCGATTCTTCGAAATTCAACGTTAATCTGAATGAAAAACAGAAATTTGTAGAGCAAGCATCTTTGAGCTCAGGTTGCCTAACTCTTCGATTTCTTACCGGTTTCATTTAGTGTGGTTGCATTTGGATGGAAGTGGAGTTGAGGTAATTAACTACGATTCAATTTGTACGACAATTTGGTCATTGATTTGCCAGTGCATAGTTAGATCCTTGTTCGTAGCATGGATTAGATCCTTGCATTTCACTTTCTTTAGGGTTTGGTGAATACTTCTATCGTGAGTGATACTGGGAAGGACGCGGTAAGTTGGAGAGCGCTAGTTGAGCAAGGGACTGGATACTAACAAGGTTGCTTCCCACAACTGCATTTTGTGTCGTTGCTTCCACTTTCATCCCTTTTTGAATCAGGTAAAGTGTCTTCTCCTATATTTGTGTTTCTACAGTTATCTAATTTAAATATATTTGAGGTTTCAAATACTCCTATTTTTTACAGTCTGTACTGAATTGTCTTATCTCTTGGGTCTTCAAAACCAGAGCCGATTAGATTAGCAAATGACGTATTTAAGTCTGTCACAAAATTGGGAAGAATATGTGCAGCTGAAAAGAGATGTTTACTTTCAAAACAAGTACCACATAAGTTGAGAATATCATCTATGTCATGATTCCATTTCCTTATCCCATCTTTAGTATTATTCAGGGATGAGAAAAAAAAAGCAGGTTACAATCTCTATATGTTGGAAAATTGAATTTAAATACTTAGAGAGTATGTGTTGTTCCATGTCCTTATATTATTAATGTCTAAACTCACACATTAACTTTAAGACATTTAACTATGGTGTACACATGTGAGTGATATATATAATACTATAAATAAGCATATCATTTTACGTTCACTTGACATATATTTAAGTTTTGTGAAGTGGTTAATCGAAATTTATGTCTATATGTTCAGTAGAAATTTCATTGTTACAAAGGAGGATGGTTGCAGGAGTTGGCTTAGGGAGTTGGTTGGGAGTGATAAGTGAAATATTAGGTTCAGCTACGTCATGTTATTGAGTAGTAGTATACGAAGTTTGGGCATGATTTCCTAAATTATGTAACTATGTTTGAAAAGTTAGGCTAGAAGTTTCTGCATGGGAGTTGCTGCACGTTACATGCACTCCAAGTTATGAGCATTGATGATGTTTGGGAGCATGTGATTAGATATAGAAATGTTTTGGTTAGAAGCAATGCATGGGGAGGATGCGTTCTGGTTAGTAACATTGGCCAAAAGGGGGTGAAATGATGTGGAAAAGGAGTTAGGATCAACAGTGGACATCACATGATTTGGTTTAGCAACCAAATCAAGAACATGAAGAATAGAATCGGTGTTAGAGTGAAGCAACAGTGAAACGTTGCATGTAGAATGAACAAGCAGCATGATATTATTCTCCTGCAATGGAGAGGCTGCATATGTAATAAGTATGTTGATGTAGCCATTGGTTTCGTTACCAGTTAAGAGTATTAATAATAATATGCTTTGATGCTCTTTTTTTTATATAAACTTGTTTATCCATTCAAAGTCCAAAAACTAGTATCGTAATTTTTTTCAGATAGAAGGAAAGCAATCTGGATTTTTATATAAGTCAATTAATGTTGGACTCTATACAGGAAGGAGACTGTAAACAGTTTGAAGATTGGAAGTGTAATGTATATCATATCAAAATTTGCAGCAGTCGAACATGTCTAAAGCCGATTTGATACTGGTATGTAAGAACTCCATTATTATATCTCTAAGTAACCATGTAATTTAAGACATGCATTATAATTATAAAATTGATTGGGTACTAAATTTGTTGCACAAATACATTAATGTTTCTAGAGTAAAAATTAACCTTGTAATTGTTGATCAGCTATCCGTCTTGCAGCTTCTTGATGCCTCATTTATTTTCCCTTGCTACTCACATACGATGTGCCTTGCTTTGACATAAGTGCAGGTACCGAGCCCATCAGCCTTTCCACCCTTACCTTTTGCTGATGGCGAGTCATCTTTGCCAGTGCTACTGTTCTGCTTTCCTTTACTTCTATCGCTCATTATCCTGATTAGTCTTTGACAAAGAAACAAGCGGGAGCCAACCATATTTAGATTACTGCTATATAGATGAAAGATCTCAGCAATGCACCGGGAATAGCTGGATGATTTCTTCGGTCTTGATGCTTATAATCAAATTGTGGTTATCATCCTAAAGTCAATAAAAGGTTTGAGTTCAAAAGCCTTACTGTAATATTTAGCAACTTTCTGATTGTAGAATATATTGTGCGTGGATAAAGTTGCTTTGTACTATCAAGTATGTAATAACGTTGAAAATGTAAATGCTGGAAAATTGTTTTGTAGAGAACAATACAGTGTTTGATTTTCTCATTGTGCATTATTAATTTTCAGTGTATTGTTTGTGCTTATCTGCTATTCGTTTCAATTCAAAAGGTGCTTATTTAATTTTTTATTATTTGTACTTTTTTAACAACATGCAAAAACAGTTTACAGTTGTAGTAGACTTAATTACAATAGAATACCTTGTTGTAAAAAAGTTATTTACAAGTGTAGGAAGCAATTGTGTGTGTGTGTGTATATATATATATATATACACACACACACACACACAGATCAGAAGGGGAATAGCAGCGGATTACCAACAAAAAAAGGAGGTTAAGTTTACCTCAATTTAATTTTCGTCGCTAATCCCTTGGTAATTAGTAAGGATTTACCAACATCTTTTATAAATAATATTTTATTATAAATTAATTATCCATCGGTAAATAGTCGGTATATAAATTAAAATTAAATTAATAAATAAAATTTTATTTTTATTAAAAAATCAGTAAAATGACGAAAAAATGTCGGAAAACTCATGCTAAATTCCGTCGCTAAATCTGACACAGATACCGTCATGGTTTTTACCGACCAAACCGTTATGTAGGAAATCCGTTGCTAAGGCCTGTTTAGCGACGGATTAGAAGCGGATTTTCCGCTGCTAAATGTTGTTTTTCTTATAGTGTATGCAGCAGTAGACAAAGGCCCGTTGGCATGGAGTAACTCAAATAGCTGTTGATGTGGTCGATGCTCTTGTAAGCCTTACTTAATTACTCGTTTCTCATCTCTGTATTAATTTAGAACATGTATTATTATGAATACGACTTTTATAAATTTGAAAATTTGTCTTTCAACAATGTTAGATTGCTGATTTTCGGTGATGAAAGAGGTGTGCTCAAGATGAAATTAAGCAACAGTACTATAACGTAATGTATGATTCATATAAACAATTAATATTGTAATGTTATGGTGGTGAAGTTGAAATGTACCATACTATTATTTTGGCTGTTGCTATTGAACTTGCAGTGCACGATAATATTAGTTTTTCTGCTACTGTTAGACTTTTAAGTTTGTAATATATTGTTGAACTTAAAATTATTTTGTTGTTAAATTTGATCTTTGTGTTGAATTTATTGGAAGATTTCTGTTTATTGATATTTCTTTTGTGATACTATGTCAAACCTGTAGCCGTTTGTACTGAATAGAAAGTAATGAAGGATGGGGGACGGAAAGACTTTTTTTAATATAATGTCAATTAGCAACGGCTAAAACCGTTGCTAAATCAAAATAAGCAACGGACAATAGCCGTTGCAAGATGGAGGATTGCAACGACCTAAGGCCGTTGCAAAATAATAAATTGCAACGGCTCAGGGCCGTTTCAAAATTTTAGCAACCCATGATTTTGCAACGGCCTAAAGCCGTTGCAAATCAGTGTTTTTGGTGTAGTGAAATACAGTTATACAGTGACAAATTCATGAATATAACACTGTTGATATTCAAGTTAATCAAAACACCAGAATACACTGAATTGATCGAGTCAAAAGCACCAACCACAAATAAAAAGGAAGACCATAGCCAACAATACGAAGAAATCAACACTGCAAATGCAGAGAAAGTAACATTGAAACAATCTTCAATGATTCAACGAAAAAAAACAAAAGGAAAAAGAGCAAAAAAAGAATATTTGGATTTTACTTATGAGAAATCAAAAGAAATTGTTTTCAATAAGCTTGAAAACTATCGCATCAATGTCTGTTGCTGTATCCAAAAAGGGATTGTTCTACATGAACTTTATTTTATGAAGCATGAGAGGTTACCACCTCACTTCCGTTCGACACAGTCTAGAGGTTATTGTCTCTACTCCCTTCAACGGAGTAGAAAGGATAAATTTCAACGTATGCCTTAGTTTAATAAGCAACGTAAGTATTGAATTTTTACCTTGGCTTGTTTTCTTGCATTGATTTTACTTGCACTTTGTTTTCTGAGTTTGTTCTGGATTTCATTCGACGCCCGAGAAAGGAGTCAAAAGGGGATTTTAGGTCGAAAGGGGATTTTGAGCTTGCTGTTATGCATGATGCTTTTTGCGAAGAACCAATACATCATTTTAAATCATATAACTTCTCTATAGAAGGCCATGGAGTCAATCTTTTTTAGTAGGGAAGCATGTTATGCTTTCGCTCGTGTTTGAACACATTAGAGATACCAATGGAAAGGGTTAAAACATGTAAAGTAAAAGGTTCTTATTCATCCTATTATAAAACTATGGCATATATATTGTTTCCTGGCATATGTTGGTAAATGAAATATAAAACATTTATAGCTTGTGTTGAAAGGTTATTAGTCATCCTATGGTAAAACTATGGCATGTGTATGGTGTTTCGCAATACATGTTGATGTTCAAAGAATATTTATATATGCATAGTTGTTCCTAGCATATATCAAAAAAGGTTTTACATATATGGTCATCTCCAGCATGTAATAAAGGGTACTTATGCATGATGATTCCTGACACATGATAACAGAGGTTCAATAGACATCTGATAGGTAAAACTATGGGGCGGGTTAGGGTGATCCACACCTTGTTGCACTTTAGACATCACTTTCGTTTGTTTTAACCATTATGGAAGTAGGGTTACACAAATGTTTAGGATACAGAAGATAATAGCGTGGGGAAACCCGTTCCGGCAAGCGGCAGGGTATCACTGGATATCACTTGGTTTTTGGTAGAGAAATTATTATTTGCACCAGTCCGTTAGCTGACCAAAAGTTTCGTTTTTCCCTTAAACTCTCAGGCACTCGTTTGAGTAGGCTAAGTGAAAGGGTTTTCTAGATTTCTCTTCTACAAATAAGCCTCCAAAGGCGTGTAGAAGGTAACAATTACTCTTGGAGTACTTTTTCGCTATGTGCGTTATTTTGGATGTACGTAAAGGTGCAAAAATTTAAGGACAAATTTTCAAAATGAGCTAATTTTTTAAACAAATAGCAGAAATAGGCCAGTTTTAAAACTATTAGCAGAAATAGGCCAGTTTTTGCCACCTCAGCAATGAGGTGGCAACCTAAAAAAAAATCTGCGGGGGCGCACTTGACAAGTGCGCCCATTAAAAATAACACGGGCGCACTTGCCAAGTGCGCCCGTTATATTTTCAACCTGCTATAACAGCAGCATCTCTTTTTCGACCCAATTACTTCACAAATGCTATACAATTGTTTCGTAGCAGTTTTTCACTGTAAATTGAATCAATTTCAAACATACGCTAGCCCAAATAAAGCATAACACATATATGAATCTACTTCAAACATAAATATGAAATAACAACGTCAATATTCGATTGCAAACATAAGTCTAGATAACCTTCAAACATAAACATAAGTCTAAAACACAAACATACGCTAATACAACACTTATAAATACGTTTATGGCGATGCTTAATCTTGAGTAGGGGGAGGTTGAGAAGGTCCAGCCGCCTGCGATTGAGCTGGGTCTTGTCGAGGTGGAGTTGGAGAAGGATCATGTCTTCTTTTAGTTCTTCGCTCTCCCGGGCGTTCCAGTCTACGTCTAAAGAGTAATGTGTCAATGAGTTTTTTCAAGCTAATACATCGTGGTTGGACATCGTGCTCCGGTACTCGACCACGTCCAATATCCTCCAATCCTCTACCAACCGTCTCTAGCACATCGACCTGCAAATTGTGTTATTTATAATCACAAATTAGAAGATTTAAGTCAGCAAATTAAAACAGTAAAGTAATGTAAAAGACGTACGACATCTCGCTCAAGCGGTGCACGAGCGGTGTATGCTCGTTCCTGAGGAGCCCGATCCGCTAGAATGAATCTTCGAGTGATCGACCAATACCAAGTCAAGTATGCTGAAATATGAGTGGTAGGAATTTCTTGACGAACGATACGGTTATGTCTATCGTTCCACTGAATGATAGCAAAATGCAAATTCGGCTTTGCTTCGCAAGGCTCAGGGATGTGTTGCTGAAGACCAAATTGTCGCATCACTCGATCAGGATTATACATCTCAACAGTTCGCATGCATATGATCGGTGTTTTGCAAAGCCAACTAGGCATGCCGCTTATACATATTTGAGGCAGATCAACTAGCACATCTTGTGTGTAGGGATTCCATACAATAGCCTCATCTGTCAGCATGTCAAGCTGGTCACGGTAGTAAGTGGTAACTTGCTTTGGAGACTCAATCCAACTCCTATTTCCAAACCACCTGCGATATAAAGTAATGCATATAATATATGTTAATGTAAGTAATATAGCATAAGCATAAACATCATTATTGAATATGCAAATGTACATAAACTACCTTGCACTATATGGTAATGATCTGTCGATCTGCGCAGATAAAGTTACGTTTGGACGACCGATAGGAAGATGTGTCCATGACCAAAGCTGTAAAATATAAGAAAAATGTTGGGATTTCATATTACAAGTGGCCATAAAAAATTATGCATACTAATATTTACCTGTAGAAGAGAAAGACAACCGGCTATGGATTTGGATTTACCGAGCGCAGCATTTGTTAATTCAGTGTATAATGTTGTCAATACTGCACTACCCCAAGAATATCGTCCACATTCTTCCAAATTTCTCACAAATAAGAGCCAAAAAAGATTTAGTCGTCCTTTAGAATGATCGGGACATAGACAACACGATATCAAGTGCAGAATGACGGCTCTCGCATGACGTTCAACTTGCTCATCTGATGCATCCTCTGCTGGCTCATTGTGAAACATATTTCGAAGCCAAGTCAACTTAATTGTTGCGCCTCTTATCTCATTTCGATTTGGGACAACGCCTAAACACTCATAACAAATATCTTCATAATTACTGAGATGTGTAGCAGTAACAGGATTTCCTTCCACTCTAACACCCAAAAGACAACTAACATCTTGCAACGTGATAGTAATTTCACCAGTGGGAAGATGGAAGGTGGAAGTCTCCGGTCTCCACCGATCTACCAATGCAGTAATAAGTGCATGGTCAATCTTAAAAAACCCTAATCTGGATATTTCTCTAAATCCAGCTCTTTCTATCGCAAGTTGAACTCTAGGTGTGTTTGAAGTAATCAACGCTAACTTGCTAGAATGATCTTGACAATCAATTGGCTCATCGCTCTACAAAATTCAAAACGAAAAGAAAGTAATTAGCTATTGCATGAGAAATGAAAAAAGTATTGAATTCTTCCATTTGGATTTTTTAAATACCTTCATCAAGTCCATATTATTGCTTCTATGCTCATTTTGAAGATACAAGACACTTGCATCTACTGGACCAGGTGCTAACTCTACAAGAAAAAATTTGAAATGAAATGAACAAGCAATGAACAAGGTTTTGAAATGATTATGTAAATCACCATATACATGAACTAAGAATTGGTATGAGTCATGCATTGTAATGAACAAGTAAATCATCATATACAAGTAAACTACCAAGTAAATGAACAAGCAAATCACCAAATACAAATAAATGAACAAGTAAAATCACCATTGAAATGCGCCTTCTATTGTAATGAACAAGTAAATCACCATATACAAGTAATGAACTAGAGTAAATCACCATACACATGTAATGAATTAGGGTTAATCAAATAATGAATTAGGGTAAATCAAGCATGAATTAGGGTAAATCAAGCAATGAAAAGGTAATGAACTAAAGTAAATCACCAAATACAAGTAATGAATTATGGTTAATCAATTAATGAGCAAGTAATTAGCTAGGGTTAGTCAAATAAATGAATAAGTAATGTTGTTTAAGAATTTACCTCTAACTTCATAAGAGGAGGATGAGCCTTCCATTGTAGAATTAATTTAGTGTAGAAGTAATGAAAATTGAAGTATTAGAAAGTTTAGAAGAATAGGATTTTGGGTTTTTAGTTTTAGGGATTTTGGAGAGGAAAGGGTGCTTGGAGGAAGTGAGGAAACAGGAGAGAAGCTGGGTTGTTTAACCCGGTTTGGGCACACCTGCAAGGTGCGCCCATGTAAATTTACATGGGCGCACTTGTCAAGTGCGCCCATGTAAATTTACAAGGGCGCACTTGACAAGTGCGCCCAGGTAAATTTACAAGGGCGCACCTGTCAAGTGCGCCCAACTAAATTTACAAGGGAGCACCTGCAAAGTGCGCCCGTGTAAATTTACAAGGGCGCACCTTGCAGGTGCGCCCTACCCGAGAGCTACAGCTCTAAACTTTTGCCTTACCTACACCTAACACGTTACAAACCACATCATAATACCAAATCAAATACAACTCTTATGCTTATAAAATGAAAACGTGCACTACTGAAATGCAAATTATTCATTCATTCATTCATCAAACTGAAAGTACGAATCGTTCATTACATTACAAATCATTCGAACAAAATCTCAAAATACATTTTCAAACTTTTTTGACCACATTTGCTTAAATCAATCATATAGAACTCATTTTGACGGACATGTCGATCTTTTGTGCCCTTTTTGACCACATTTGCTGCAAGTATTTTGCTTACGTTCTCCCATTTTATCCATCATACCTTTAATTCTTGTCAAACGCGGACGCCCCGTCTTTCTTTTTGTATGCGGAGGTAATATGGTCGGACCGTGATAGGCATCCCAATATCTACTATCGGGAATTGGATGAAAACTTGGATCGTAAGTTGCTTTATATTTTTCCACGGAAAACCACGATGAACAAAATTCATAGTATGATATATTCGCTCCGCCAACGGTTTGAGCACAAGCGGCCATCACATGCAAGCATGGCAATTTTTGCAATAGCGGAATGTTGCAAGTGCAAGTACACACATTATCATGTAAAGTCACGGTAAATGCTTTTCCAAATTGATCATTCACTTGCCATTCGGTTTGATTGAATCTAACAATTCCACAATGTCGTGCTTGTTTTGCTCTTTTGGCTAAAAGAGTTTCAACTTTTGGAGTCATTTGCATTTCAAATCCTTCGGCATCGGAACGGCGTTTCATGAAATAATCATTTAAACGGTAAAACGTTCGTGATACTAAAGACTGGACTGGCAAAGCACGAGCACCTCGTAGAACTCCATTAAAACTTTCGGATACATTTGTTGTCATCATCATAAATCGTCCACCGTTATCCTTGCATAGAGCCCAATTTTCCTCCGCACCACGTAAGCTCTTTTCAACCCAAGCATGCGCATCCGGCGAAATGGTTCTCAAGTGACCTCTTAACTCATTGCAACTCATCGGTAGCACTAGCACATGAATAGAATAAATCTACCAAGTTTTTTTGAGTAAATCCGGCAACTTGGAAGTTTGCTTTGAGATGCCTAGCACAAAAGCGGTGATAGTGCTCTTGAGGCCAATTTTCTAATTCTCCCGGAATGCCTTTCATTCGATCGGATATAAAAGTCAAACATCTATTGCGAACGCTATGTATGAGATAGTACATGCATCTAAGAAACCATTCCCAATTGTCTTTTGATTCGGAGTCTACAATTGCATATGCTAATGGAAATATACCATCATTTGCATCAACTCCAGTCGCAACTAGCAACGTACCTTGGTATTTGCCGTATAGGTGTGTGCCATCAATGCAAATTAACGGTCGATAATGCACAAAGCCATCAATAGAAGCACCGAATGCCCAAAATGCACTTTTGAAACGAACTTTGTCATTCGTGATTCTTTCATTTTCAATCTTAAAAACAGTTCCCGGATTATGTTTTTTAATAGTAGCCAAATATTGTGGTAGCTCAGCATATGATGTTTCCCAATCTCCAAAAACTGTCTCAAGTGCTTTCCGCAATGCTCTATACGCCTTGAAGTAGCTTATTTTGATGAAAAAAGTTTCAGACATCAAAACTTGAATCGCAGCAGGAGTGGTATTCAAATCAGATTTCACGAAAGGAAGAATTTTGTTAGCAACAAATCTACTTGTCGCTTGCTTGTGATTAGAATTAATGACCGGATTAACACAAGAATGATTGCCATCATATTTTCTAACTTCCCACCTTCCCGTCAATGATTTTTTTGGGACAATAACATGTATTCTCCACTTGCAATTGTTATCGACATTACAAATTGCAGTGTATTGTTTTTTGCGGGATTTTACAGGTTTAAAAGAGACAGAATTTTTTATAGACCACTCACTAAGCTATTGAATAAGCACTTCCTTGGTTTGAAACTGCATTCCCACATGAAAGCCTGAATCAACACAATCTGCAGTAAATGCTTCTCTAATAGGAGCCACATTTTGAATCAACGATGCTGCCATAATTTGTGCACTACATAAATCGTCTGTCAGAGGCATCTCAAATTCCATTTCTTCGTTGTTATCGTCTTCCTCTTCTTGCACCAACGATGCTTCATTATTTTCATTTTCATTCGCATTACCAATTCCAAACTCAAGTGGATCATTGTTAGCTTCCATATTTTCCATCCATGTCATATCATTATCCATTGAAGCAATTTGCATGCTATCAATATGTGGTGAGCTACAGCCTACATCATCATTTGCCGGTATAGAGCTTGAACCACCCGCATGCACCGTATAACTGTTTAAAAAAAAGGATGAGAACATAACACTATGAATTTTAGCTACTCAAATGCAAAATTTACAAACTTACTTTGTATTCATGAATGGAGGAAATATTGGAGTTGGATTGCTTTGATGAGCACAACTCGGAATAGTTCCGATAATTTGAGTAGAATGTTGGTTTAAATTAGTATCCATTGTCTCTTCATGTCTCAGCTCCTCTTTTATTACGAATAACTCAATAACTTTCATACTAACCGAAAACATTGCATCGGCATCATCATCATCATTTACATCAATAGCAGAAGATCCAGAATCCGTCACCCACTTGCTTACCAATCGTACATCGTACTTTTGTGAATCAATTTTTGTAACTCTATACACTGTTTCCTTTAATTCATGGTAGGAGAAATTTTTTTTGACCTTTGAGCCTTTTTGTTTGCCACCAACATACACCGGCGTATTATTTTCTTTTAAGTTCAACTTTCCATCAAAATAGCGAATAATAGGGATGAAATCGGACATAGTCTAAATGAAAATTTTGCAAGGTATAAGGATAATTAATTGTTAAACAAATATTAGTACCATAAGAAAGCAAGAAAAACTAAACCTAGGGTATGAATGAACTTGACAAATATAAGAATTTGAGATAGGATTTGAGTTTAATCTAAATCAATACCTTCAAATTGATGTGCAATAGCTGATAGAAGTAACCTAATCAATAAGCCTGGTTTATTTTAATAATTTTTGAAGATTTTAGGGTTTTTTGAAGCTAGTGGAAGAATAGTACGAATTGGTACTTTTTTACCCGAAATAGTAAAAAGCAGGATGACAGAGAGTAACAGGGAGCAGTAGGAAGCGTTAGGGTTTTAGTTTAAATTATAACTGGCGCACTTGCGAAGTGCGCCAGTTATAATTTTAAGGGGCGCACTTGTCAAGTGCGCCCCCGATGATTTTTTTTTATTTGCCACCTCATTGCTGAGGTGGCAAAAACTGGCCTATTTCTGCTAATAGTTTTAAGACTGGCCTATTTCTGCTATTTGTTTAAAAAATTAGCTTATTTTGAAAATTTGTCCAAAATTTAATGCATATATGTAGCACCCCATTCTCCATGACAGAAGCTAAATGTGACAAATGTTACAGTCATCTCTAATTTCAACTTTCAGAGGTAGGAAATCAAATGCTTATCAAACATAACATCTCATAACATGAGAGTATGTAAAATTACACAAAATCAATTTGCAATGGCCTAGAGCCGTTGCAAATCAGCGTTTTTGGTGTAGTGAAATACAGTTATACAGTGACAAATTCATGAATATAACACTGTTGACATTCAAGTTAATCAACACACCAGAATACACTGAATTGATCGAGTCAATAGCACCAACCACAAATCAAAAGGAAGACCATAGCCAATAATACGAAGAAATCAACACTGCAAATGCAAGAAAGTAACATAGAAACAATCTTCAATGATTCAACGAAAAAAACAAAAGGAAAAAGAGAAAAAAAGGAATAGTTGGATTTTACTTATGAGAAACCAAAAGAAATTGTTTTCAATAAGCTTGAAAACTATCGATCGATGTTCGTTGCTGTATCCAAAAAGGGATTGTTCTACATGAACTTTATTTTATGAAGCATGAGAGGTTACCACCTCACTTCCCTTCGACACAGTCTAGAGGTTATCGTCTCTACTCCCTTCGACGGAGCAGAAGGGATAAATTTCAACGAATGCCTTAGTTTAATCAACAATGTAAGTATTGAATTTTTACCTTGGCTTGTTTGCTTGCATTGATTTTACTTGCACTTTGTTTTCTGAGTTTGTTCTGGATTTCATTCGACGCTCGAGAAAGGAGTCAAAAGAGGATTTTAGGTCGAAAGGGGATTTTGAGCTTGCTGTTATGCATGATGCTTTTTGCGAAGAACCAATACATCATTTTAAATAATATAACTTCTCTATAGAAGGCCATGGAATCGATCTTTTTTAGTAGGGAAGCATGTTATGCTTTCGCTCGCGTTTGAACACATTAGAGATACCAATGGAAAGGGTTAAAACATGTAAAGTAAAAGGTTCTTACTCATCCTATTATAAAACTATGGCATATATATTGTTTCCTGGCATATGTTGGTAAATGAAATATAAAACATTTATAGCTTGTGTTGAAAGGTTATTAGTCATCCTATGGTAAAACTATGGCATGTGTATGGTGTTTCACAATACATGTTGATGTTCAAAGGATATTTATATATGCATAGTTGTTCCTAGCATATATCAAAAAAGGTTTTACATATATGGTCATCTCCAGCATGTAATAAAGGGTACTTATGCATGATGATTCCTGACACATGATAACAGAGGTTCAATAGACATCTGATAGGTAAAACTATGGGGTGGGTTAGGGTGATCCACACCTTGTTGCACTTTAGACACCACTTTTGTTTGTTTTAACCATTATGGAAGTAGGGTTACACAAATGTTTAGGATACAGAAGATAATAGCGTGGGGAAACCCATTCCGACAAACGGCAGGGAATCAATGGATATCACTTGGTTTTTGGTAGAGAAATTACTATTTGCACCAATCCGTTAGCTGACCAAAAGTTTTGCTTTGCCCTTGAACTCTCAGGCACTCGTTTGAGTAGGCTAAGAGAAAGGGTTTTCCATATTTCTCTTCTACAAATAAGCCTCCAAAGGCGTGCAGAAGGTAACAATTACTCTTGGAGTACTTTTTCGCTATATGCGTTATTTTTGGATGTACGTAAAGGTGCAAAAATTTAATACCTATATGTAGCACCCCATTCTCCATGGAAGAAGCTAAATGTGACAAATGTTACAGTCATCTCTAATTTCAACTTTCAGAGGTAGGAAATCAAATGCTTATCAAACATAACATCTCATAACATGAGAGTATGAAAAATTACACAAAACATTCACTGATATGAATATTTCTTTCATACATCCCTTTGCATAACCCGTTCAGAGAAAATATAAGTTACTACAAGATAGATTCCAAGAGCAACATTTGAAGATGCCCCTTGGGTAATCAGAGTACAAATAGTGGCGCTCATAAACTTGGCGATACATACAATCCAAATGATAAAGTAAAACACAACGGAACTTCTAATAGATATAGCCTCATGCTCGCCTCCGGAAGCTTATTCGTATAAGGTACATGAAATACCTTAAACCTTAGCCAACTCGATTGAGTACCTTAGAGTTTAAACAGAAAAACAAAAACTACGGTTCAGTAAGAAAGACTAGTATGAATAATAACTTATCTACCTGACACCATCGATATCTGATAAACTACGTAGCATAGTGGAACGTTTCCCCTCTTGATAACATCATACTACACAACCATACTAACCCTATATTCCTGCACTTCAATGTTAGTTTACTTATCACAACAATATACATGAAAATAACAACATTTATCATGCAACACACAATGGATTCCCTCCCCCTGTTATATCCCTTTTCTATGATTTTGGAAAGTTCTACTTTGCTAGGCAACGGGACCGCAATCTCATTCTATAATGGTTCCTGTCATGTGCATCATGGTATCGTATTCCACTTGCATGAAACTAACATACCCTCCAGTTCGCTTCAATGCTTCGCAGAGTAACTCCACACTAACACGAAACCGACAGGTCATACCTAAATGCTTTGTACTGTGCTAGGCAATGAACATGGATAACAATTCATGAAATCTAAAACCTATCTCCATAATCATTCAACATACATCATACACAAGTTTTATATTATTAAGAGATTCCTATCTAAGGGTTTCAACTCTCAACTTATTCATTTTTAGGTATAATAACATCTTACGAAACTAACTTATAACATAAAATTTACCATTGCGATTTCACAACAAACACATAACATCAAGAATAACATGAGATCAACAAAAGTAATCAATAAAATTTTCAGATATTGTAACGACCCGCATTCTACGCATCGCAGGATCGTAGGATATTTATTTCTTTCACATACGAAGTCGTATGGTCATGTAACTTTGGGAGACGACTATTGGGGTCATTTCCCATGTTCATGATTTTTGTTGATTTTTAAACGACCGTTTTGCCCCTAGCTAATAATGTTTTGGCCATAACTTTTGACTGGAAAGGAATTTTGACCTGAAACTACTTCCATTAGATTCGTTTAATGGTTTACAATTCCGTTGAGTGGTCACATTAGCCAAACGGACTCAACGTTTGGGAGATATGGCTGAAACAAGTTTCAGATGGTGAAAAACAGCTTAATTGGGCTTAATCGGGTGATTAACAGCCAGGCCCAATGGGGGATTTCGGGATTAGAGGTATTTGAGGGCTGCTAGGGTTAGGATTTCGGTTTTTCACTCATTTTCCAGCCGCCACAAACTCTCTCTTCAATTTAACAATGGCCTCCATCATCTAAAAACACCTCTAATCACTTCTTAATCAAGTTTTGGCTTAAGCAACATCAAATCAAAGGGGATTAACACCAAAACAAGGTAAGAGCTACTGTGTTGCATTGGGAACAGCACCAAACAGAGAATCATTTTAGTTTTGGGGTTTTATTTGTGGCTAAGGTGAGTGATTTGCATAGTTTTGCACTAATTACGGTTAATTAAGGGTAATTAGTGAAGATTAGCGAATTTATATACCAATAAATTCTGGAAAAATATTTATAAATTCTAGAATAATATTTTAGACCTCTGTTAGAAATTTGGTTTAATTTGATTAAGTTTTGCTAATCATATCATTAGTTTTGCCTAAACATGCTTAAGGGAAAATACGGGATTTTGGGTATGTTTGATCCATTTCACATATTAAGATTGTTGTTTTGGTGTTTAAGGTCACTTCTATTTGTTGCTGTGACTATTTGGAATGATTTGTGGTTGTTTAGAAGAGATAGACTGGTCGAAAACGTCGTCGAATGGCGTAAACAAGTCGCTGGAAAAAGTTGCAGAAAGTTGTGCAGGGTTTCTGATCGGATCGGGTTAGGGGCTCGGATCGGATAGGAGAGCTGGGCAAGGAATCCGAACAGAACTGAAGTCTGGCACATAGGAAGTTTGGCAAGAAGGAAGGCCATTGCTTAGAGTTGGAGTTGGACAGAGGATCGGATCGGAGCTAGGGAGCGGGATCAGATCGGATCGGATTGGGCAAGCGAGCGGGATCGGATCGGAGCAGGTAAGCTGAAGCAGGAGGGATGAACCGAACCGAATGGAGCATGGCATTCGAACCGAACCGAATTGAGCATGGCAACCGAACCGAACCGAATAGGAAGCTTGGATATGATTTATCCGAACCGAACCGACTGAAGCAGATTGGACCAAACCGAATTGAACTTCCAACTTTTCTACGCGACGACTCTTTTGAAGACCAACTCCAATTCGATCAAAACCCGAGATGCAAAGGAATTCCAAATGAGGAGCTTTGACTCAGGATCCAGTTGGGAACCAATGAGTGGGCTTCATGATTGGGCTTTGCTGCGGGACGTATGCCAAGGGGCTGTCGATGTCTATGACTTTGGATCACTATGTATGGGAGGTACGTGGACGGATTCAGGGCCACAGTGGCCTAGGTACGACTAAAGAGCTATAGACCAATGAAGTGGGGTCATTTGTAAAGATTTGGTCATGACTCCATGTGGTAAGCTTGGTAGTAGCAGTAGTTGTACAAGTCGAACTCCGTCACTACTTCGATGAGTCTAGTGATTGACAGTGGTGGACATCGTATGCTTTACGCACTGAGTGAGAGATGTGAGGATGGTTGTTATGGTTGACTTGTTTGCCTTCACTATGACATACACACCCCACCCCCGTATCTTTACACCATTTGTTTTGTGGCACCTCAGAGTATTGTACGGTATGTAGTGCTAACTCTTTGGTTGCAGGTCCAGGTTCAGGTATGGTTTAGTATACCTGTTATTATTCTGTTTAGCTTCTTATCGCTCATACCAGACTTTTTGTCTAACCCAGAGTTTTATGTCTCTTCTTATTACTCTGGGTGCTCTCACGAGCAGACTAGAGATAGGTTAGCTGGGTATGCAGGAGTAGCTGATCCGGAGACGAGCAGGAGGCTTCCACATATGATACATATAGATATTCTCCATGTGTTGTTGAGGATCACTGCTTGAGCATTAGTAGTGCATCTTCTACTTTAGCTTTCTTTTGCTTTTGAGATAGTTTGAGTTGTAATAATGATGTTGGATCATAAGCTGTATTTGGATTTCCGCTGCTATGTTGGTTTAGTTTTCAGCTTATGCACTGTCTCACCTGTTTTATGTCAAGATTATGTTATTATTATATTTTGTTCCATGCGCTGTGAGACATTCTACAGGTTCCTTGTTAGTTCATTCTGTTCTTTCTTTTCTTCTGACGACCGTTCCGTGCTAGCTGGGCATGTATACAGCGCACTTACGGAGGAAATGCCAGCTGGTGCGGGGCGGGCCGTCACACTTGGTATCAGAGCTCTAGGTTGCGTAGTTAACCTAGGGAAGTCATCAGGGAGAGATAGTATACGTATATGAGAGCGCGTATTTGTGATTATTTTGGTTTTCAAAGCTATATATATTATACTATTAGTATAGCTAAGGATGAAGTCGTACTGCACTAGCACCACTATGGAGATGGTTAATCGTTTTCTCTGTGCAGATTCAACGATGAGCCGATACGCAAGGGGTACCGGTAGAGGAGCCAATAATGGGAATGCTGCTGACGTGAGGACGATGTTTACTGACCTCATGAGAGAGATGCTTAGGGATGTGCAGAGGGCAGCTCCCAATGGTGGTAATGGTGGTGGTCCAATAGTGTAGGCGCCTAGGGCCGATTTCGCCAAGCTGAACAAGGATTATACTAGTCTTGGTGGGAAGCCGTTCCACGGAACGGAGTCGGCTACGGATGTTCAGGATTGGCTGGATAGCTGCGAGCGCATCTTCGAAGACTTGGGTATCGAGGATGCGATGAAGAGAAGGCTAGCAACCCGTCAGCTGCAGGGACGGGCAATGAATTGGTGGAACGCTATAAAGGCAACTACTCCCGAGGATCAAATTGCTTGGGAGCAGTTTAAGGTTCGCTTTAGCGAAAAGTTCATTCCAGCTGCTCAGAAGTCAGTGTTGTTTAAGAAACTCTTGGAGCTCAAGCAGAATGGCAGAGCTGTCTCGGAGTATATTGCTGAATTCGACACTTTGTCGAAGTATGGGTTATCTCTTATAGATACTGCCGAGAAGAAGAATGAGAAGTTCATAACCGGCTTGGATCAGTACTTGGGGGAAAGGCTTATTAACCACATCGATGAGACGTTTGAATCGATTGTGGGGAAAGCATTGAGGTCAAAGAGTCTTTACCCTAAGTCGAAGACTGAGGTTGCATCTGCAGAAGAACCGAAACCGCAAGCAAGCGGTGGAGGCAAGAGTGGTTCTCAGAATAAGAGGAAGCAGAGCCAGAATAAGGATGGCCAGAAAAAGAATAAGAAAGATGTTGAGTGCTTCAGCTATGGTAAGAAGGGCCATTATGCTAGTAATTGTCGGGCCAAGCCAGCGGATAGGAAGTGCTTCAACTGTGGCCAAGTGGGACATCACAAGGACAAGTGTCCGCAACCCCCTAAAGAAAAGCAAATGGTGAAAGCATATGCCCTTAATGCAATTCCTTCTTCGTCGAATGCCCCAACTGCGGCGGAGAAGGGAAAGAATGTCGTTATCCAAGGTATGCTTTCTATTTATGATGTTCTTGTTAGAGTTTTGTTTGATACCGGAGCTTCCAGTTCTTTCATATCTAGTGATCTGGTAGATAGGTTGGGATTGGAGCCCGAGATTATCGATAGACCTTTAGTAGTGACGAACCCGATTGGTGGTTCGACTAACCTTAGCATGATTTGTCATAATGTGGTCTTATCGAGTCATGGATGTATGTTTGTTTGTGATTGCTTTGTTTTGGGCTTTACTGGGTTTGGCATTATTTTGGGAGTCGATTGGCTCCAAAGATACGGGGTGGTGGTAGATTGTGAGGGCTTTTTGGTGACAGCTAGAGCGGATGATGGGAGGAGGGTAGTGTTTGGTGGTCTACCCGGTCATGGAGTAATGGCTAGTTTTCTAAATTCCCTCGACATTCCACATAGTGAGTTGTCAGGTTTGCCCGTGGTTGGCCAGTATCCGGATGTTTTCGAAGAAGTGACCGGGCTTCCACCACACTGAGAGATTGAGTTTCGTATTGATTTAGTGAAAGATGCTAGACCTATAGTGATGCCACTTCGTCGTATGGCACCAAGGGAGCAGCGAGAGCTCGGAGTGCAAGTCAGCGATCTTTTGAAGAAGGGATTTATCAGAAGGAGTGTTTCTGAATGGGGAGCACCAGTTGTGTTTGCTACCAAGGCGGATGGTTAACCCTTCGTTTGTGTGTAGACTACCGCGAGTTGAATAAAGTGACGAGGAAGAATAAGTATCCTCTACCGTGGATAGATGATTTGTTTGATCAGTTGAGTGGCGCAAGAGTATTCTCCCAGTTGGATCTCGCGACAGGTTTTCATCAGCTTAGAGTGGAAGCTGAGAGTTTTCCTAAAACAACATTTCGGACGCCGTCTGGATTTTATGAGTGGTTGGTCATGCCGTTCGGGCTGACCAATGCCCCAGCATACTTTGTGGATCTTATGAATAGAGTATTCAGAGATCAGCTGAATAAGTTTGTCCTTGTGTTCGTGGATGATATTTTGGTCTACTCGAGGACAGAGGAAGAACACAAGGAACTTTTGAGGATAGTGATGGAGGTGTTGAGAAAACACCAATTGAAAGCAAAGTTTTCTAAGTGTTACTTCTGGAGGAGGGAAGTGAGGTTCTTGGGCCATGTTGTTTCAGAGAATGGTATCGCCGTGGATCCTGCGAAAGTGGCTACGGTACAAGATTGGTCTACGCCCAAGAATGCAACGGACATACGAAGTTTCTTGTGATTAGCTGGATATTATCGTAAGTTTATCCAAGATTTCTCCAAGATAGCAGCACCGTTGAATCAGTTGACCAAGAAGAATCAAGCTTTCGTCTGGGACGAAAAGTGCGAGAATGCATTCAAGAGTCTAAAGGTAAAGTTGACGCGCGCACCAGTGTTAGTCATTCCTAAGGGGAATGAAGAGATGACGGTATACACGGATGCCTGTGGTACCGGACTAGGTGTTGTATTGATGCAAGGCGGTAGGGTTGTAGCTTATGCAAGTCGGCAATTGAAACCGCACGAGAGAAGTTACCCTACCCATGATTTGGAATTGGCAGCGATCGTGTTCGCGTTGAAGATGTGGAGACATTATCTCTTGGGAGAAAGATTCGAGTTGTTTACCGATCATAAATCGTTAAAGTATCTCTTCTCTCAAAAGGATCTAAATCTCCGACAGCAAAGATGGTTAGAATTCTTAGCTTCCTATAATTTCGACATCGCATATACACCAGGAAAGGGCAATGCGGTGGCTGATGCGTTGAGTAGAAGACATGCCAGTTTAGGGGCTATGTTTCTAGAATGGAAGCAACTGGAGTACATCGCTGGGTATGATTTCAGACCAAAGTGCGAATTGGATCCAGAAATGTTAGCAAGTTTGACGATCAGACCGACTTTGATTGAGCGGATTGGTTCCATTCAGAGGAACGATCCTAACCTATTGGAAATCATCTCAAAGTTAGAGATGGGAATCGACAGAGAGATGAACAAGTATGGGCTTGATCGAGATGGATGGCTTAGAAGGAATGGAAGGCTAGTTGTACCCAATGTCAATGGATTGAGAGATGAAGTGCTTAGAGAATGTCATCACTCAAAACTGACTATACACCACGGTGGTAACAAGATGTACCGACACATGAAGCAGACCTACTACTGGGAAGGGATGAAAAGAGACATTGGGAAGTTTATATCCAAATGCATGAATTGCCAGCTAGTTAAACTGAGCAAAAGAAGCCTAGTGGTTTGCTACAACCATTAGAAATTCCAGAATGGAAGTGGGAACAAGTCTCAATGGATTTCATTGATGGGTTACCAAGGACTAGATCGGGCCATGATAGCATTTGGGTGATTGTGGACCGATTGACTAAGAGTGTGAGGTTTATACCCGTCAAGTCAAACAGGACGACAACTAAGCTAGCTGAACTATATGTAAAGTGGGTAGTGAGATTTCATGGAATACCCAAGGGCATTGTGAGTGACCGAGATCCGTTGTTCACTAGTGGATTTTGGAAGAGCTTACAAGAGGCGTTAGGACAGAATTACATCTCAGTACCGCGTATCATCCTCAAACCGACGGTCAAACAGAAAGGGTGAATCGTATATTAGAAGACCTCTTGAGAGCCTGTGTATTGGATTTTGGTGGATCATGGGATGACCATTTGCATCTAGTAGAGTTTGCATATAATAATAGTTACCAACCTAGTATTGGCATGGCTCCATTTGAGGCTTTGTACGGAAGACCATGCAACTCACCGTCATGTTGGTTAGAAACTGGAGAGAAGTTTGTGCTTGGACCCGATGTGATAAGAGAAACTTCAGACAAGATTAAGGTTATCCAACAGCGAAAGAAGGCTGCCCAAGATAGGCAGAAGAGTTATGCCGATAAAAGGAGAAGAGAATTAAAGTTCTCCATTAGCGACTTGGTGTTTATCAAAATTTCTCCATTGAAGAGCATGATACGATTTGGTAGGAGAGGCAAGTTAGCACCAAGATTCGTTGGTCCATTCCCAGTTCTTGAGCAAATTGGGAATTTGGCATATAAAGTTGAATTACCAGACAAGATGGCAGGAGTTCACAACGTATTTCATGTTTCCCAGTTAAGGAAATTTGTACACGACCCAAATGTGACTATTTCACCTGATCAGTTGGATGATATCGAAGTTGAACCCGAGGCGGTTGGGAACCACAGGCCTATGCGTATTGTTGGGAACGGTACAAAGCATCTCCGAAGGATGGCGGTGAAATTAGTCAAGGTTCAGTGGGGCGAGAATGAGAATGATTGTACTTGGGAGACAAAGGAGAGCATTAGGAAGACGTATCCAGAACTCTTTGTCTGGTAAGATTTCAGTTTCGATTTAGTCTTTCCGCATGCTAGAATAGGTTGTTTTGTTTGTTTTGCATGTTTGATTGTTATATATGATTGGTAGGCATGCGGGATCCTTTGTATGTTTTGGGGTTAAGGAATTTCGGGGATGAAATTTCTTAAGGGGGGGGGGAGGGGGGAGAGTGTAACGACCCGCATTCTACGCATCGCAGGATCGTTGGATATTTATTTCTTTCACATACGAAGTCGTATGGTCATGTAACTTTGGGAGACGACTATTGGGGTCATTTACCATGTTCATGATTTTTGTCGATTTTTAAATGACCGTTTTGCCCCTAACCGATACTGTTTTGGCCATAACTTTTGACTGGAAAGGAATTTTGACCTGAAACCACTTCCATTAGATTCGTTTGATGGTTTACAATTCCGTAGAGTGGTCACATTAGCCAAACGGACTCACCGTTTGGGAGATATGGCTGAAACAAGTTTCAGATGGTGAAAAACAGCTTAATTGGGCTTAACCGGGTGATTAACAGCCAGACCCAATGGGGGATTTCGAGATTAGAGGTATTTGAGGGCTGCTAGGGTTAGGATTTCGGTTTTTCACTCACTTTCTAGCCACCACAAACTCTCTCTTCAATCAAACAATGGCCTCCATCATCTAAAAACACCTCTAATCACTTCTTAATCAAGTTTTGGCTTAAGCAACATCAAATCAAAGGGGATTAGCACCAAAGCAAGGTTAGAGATGCTGTGTTGCTTTGGGAACAGCGCCAAATAGAGAATCATTTTAGTTTTGGGGTTTTATTTGTGGCTAAGTTGAGTGGTTTGCATAGTTTTGCACTAATTACGGTTAATTAAGGGTAATTAGTGAAGATTAGCGAATTTATAGACCAATAAATTCTGGAAAAATATTTATAAATTCTAGAATAATGTTTTAGATCTCTGTTAGAAATTTGGTTTAATTTGATTAAGTTTTGCTAATCATATCATTAGTTTTGCCTAAACATGCTTAAGGGAAATTACGGGATTTTGGGTATGTTTGATCCATTTCACATGTTAAGATTGTTGTTTTGGTGTTTAAGGTCACTTCTATTTGTTGCTATGACTGTTTGGAATGATTTGTGGTTGTTTAGAAAAGTTAGACTGGTCGAAAACGTCGTCGAATGGCATAAACAAGTCGTTGGAAAAAGTTGCAGAAAGTTGTGTAGGGTTTCGGATCGAATCGGGTTAGGGGCTCGGATCGGATAGGAGAGCTGGGCAAGGAATCCGAACCGAACTGAAGTCTGGCACAAAGGAAGTTTGGCAAGAAGGAAGGCCATTGCTTAGAGTTGGAGTTGGACAGAGGATCGAATCGGAGCTAGGGAGCGGGATCGGATCGGAGTAGGCAAACGAGCGGGATCGGATCGGAGCAGGTTAGCTGAAGCAGGAGGGACGAACCGAACCGAATGGAGCATGGCATCCGAACCGAACCGAATGGAGCATGGCACCCGAACCGAACCGAATGGGAAGCCTGGATATGATTTATCCGAATCGAACCGACTGAAGCAGATTGGACCAAACCGAATTGAACTTCCATCTCTTCTACGCGACGACTCTTTTGAAGACCAACTCCAATTCGATCAAAACCCGAGATGCAAAGGAAGTCCAAATGAGGAGCTTTGACTCAGGATCCAGTTGGGAACCAATGAGTGGGCTTCATGATTGGGCTTTGTTGCGGGACGTGTGCCAAGGGGTTGTCGATGTCTATGAATTTGGATCACTATGTATGGGAGGTACGTGGACCGATTCATGGCCACAGTGACCTAGGTATGACTAAAGAGCTATAGACCAATGAAGTGGGATCATTTGTAAAGATTTGGTCATGACTCCATGTGGTAAGCTTGGTAGTAGCGGTAGTTGTACAAGTCGAACTCCGTCACTACTTCGATGAGTCTAGTGATTGACAGTGGTGGACATCGTATGCTTTACGCACTGAGTGAGAGATGTGAGGATGGTTGTTATGGTTGACTTGTTTTCCTTCACTATGACATACACACCCCACCCCCGTATCTTTACACCATTTGTTTTGTGGCACCTCAGAGTATTGTACGGTATGTAGTGCTAACTCTTTGGTTGCAGGTCCAGGTTCAGGTATGGTTTAGTATACTTGTTATTGTTCTGTTTAGCTGCTTATCGCTCGTACCAGACTTTTTGTCTGACCCAGAGTTTTATGTCTCTTCTTATTACTCTGGGTACTCTCACGAGCAGACTAGAGACAGGTCAGCTGGGTATGCACGAGTAGCTGATCCGGAGACGAGCAGGAGGCTTCCACATATGATACATATAGATATTCTCCCTGTGTTATTGAGGATCACTGCTTGGGCATTAGTAGTGCATCTTCTACTTTAGCTTTCTTTTGCTTTAGAGACAGTTTGAGTTATAATAATGAAGTTGGATCATAAGCTGTATTTGGATTTCCGCTGCTATGTTGGTTTAGTTTTCATCTTATGCACTGTCTCGCCTGTTTTATGTCAAGATTATGTTATTATTATATTTTGTTCCATGCGCTGTGAGACATTCTACAGGTTCCTTGTTAGTTCATCCTGCTCTTTCTTTTCTTCTGACGACCGTTCCGTGCTAGCTGGGCATGTATACAGCGCACTTACGGAGGAAATGCCAGCTGGTGCGGGGTGGGCCGTCACAGATATCCTAAGGTAATTAAAAGTATAGGACTAAAGTATATTATTCACCTTGGTGGGATAGAGCTGATGAGATTTGTTGATGCAATGTTCAAACTCTAAGTTTATCTAGCTTTTTCCTTCTTCTTCTCTTAGCTTTAATGGCCAGCCTTTCTTTGGTTTTCTTTTAGGTTTTAGAATGAATAGTATGAATGAAATGTTTGAGAACATGATATATATATATATATATATATATATATATATATATATATATATATATATATGAGGCCAAAAGTTCTAACTTTTCCCTCTTTATGTCCCCCTTACTTATGCTTATTTTATCTAGTTTATTTGTTTCAAGGTCAACCTTCTAATTAAGTTTATTAAGCACAAATCCTATTTCCTCCTCCATCAGATTATTGATATTCAATTCTTTAACTAAGTACTTAAATAAAGTCTTACTAAAATTAGTTATTTAAGGAGTCCTTATTCACTGTTCCTTTATTTTGGATGTATGAAAAGGAGTAGAAGTTTAATGGCTATATCTTCAGACATTGATCAACCAAGGGTGCATCTTCATATGTCGCTCTTAGAGATTATATGTTGTAATAATTATATTTGATCTGAATGGGATTTTGCGAAGGATAATGTAATAAATGAGTATTATCAATGAATGTGCCTTAACTTTTTTTCATATTCCCATGTTTTATAATGATCTGATTTATTAATAGGTTGTTTCTTTCCGCCAAAAGTTATGACTATAGATGATTACATCATTTATACCATTTGTCTTTATACCATAGAAAATGTGGTGTGTAACATCAAATCATAGGTTTATGCAACTTTAAAAATCGTTTCAAAAATGATTTTTAGACCGAACCCAAAGATTAATGAATCACTGGGGTATGGGTTTATGACATTATAACTTATTTGTATTTGTATTACATATATTGTATACCCTACGATCTTAAGGCCGTCTTTAGGTATCTTATAAAGTCTCATCCGCATGTAAGTAAACAAGGTACAGAGAGGAGTGCAAGACTGAATCTAGGCAATGGAAGTACCATAACCAGTGGAAATGCCTCACTTGAAGTAGATCGAGGTCGACAGGCTAATGGAAACCAGGATGCTGCAACCCAGCCAACCGATATAGGGAACATGTAACAGTTCTTAGTCTAAATGATGCAACCTTAAGATGTTGTTTCTGGAAGAGTTAACCATATGTCTAGGGAATACAATAGCTTAGGAGGAAACCCATTTATTTGAACTGAAGAGGCTTGCGCAGTAGAGACTTGATCATTGCACTACGAATGACTTTTAGAGATTTAGGCATAGACGATGTGCTTAGCCTCTAAGAAACAACAAATTAATGCTTTGCACTAATGGAATGGCATCACTTCTAATAATCCAGAAGAGGAAGTTACTTGGGCTGAATTTCAGTGAAGGCATAGAGATAGATTTGTATTTGAATCCGCTCATTCCATGTTGCATAGAGAGTTTGCTAAATTGATGCAAGGAGATATTATAGTAATTGAGTATGCTGTCAGATTTGATGAGTTATCTCGCCACGCTCGTGGGACAATTGGTATTGCTGTCAGATGAAATGTGAAGTTCATTAAGGGATTGAGACCCAAGGTTGCTAGGATAACCATGCCACATCTGAGAGATCCTAGTGATGTTGTTATGGAAATAACTACTCGTAATTAGGATTTGATTTCTAACTATAAGAAACCTTTGGAGAACAAGAGATTTTGTGTAAAGAAGAGAATGTTTTTCAAATGGAAGAAATATTTGAAAGGTGGCAAGGCAAAGAGAAGAAAGACTGATGTTGTCTATTTCAAATGCGATAAAAAGGATCATTACACAAACAAATGTTCAGTTGGTGAATCCAAAGCTAATACTATAAATAACGTGAGAGGCTGCAACTTCAATTAGCTAATGTGACAATCCACCCAGAATAGGCCAAAATCTCAACCCAGAAAAGGCCAATTGGTACTTAGAGGCGTTTTAAATATGTCGTTGGTTTTTACAAGAAATAAACTAAATCGAGCCAAACTATAAGGAAATCAGATCTCACAGCAGAATCGACAAAGTATAATACTTAAATAGATGTACCCATATCATAAAACCATCATAATGTTGGAATACATCACAGTCAAAATGTCATATATAAACACTTAATCAAAGGTACGTCATGATTATAATTTAAGTACAATAAGACACTAGTAATGTATGATAGTAGCCCCATTGTCAAGTCCATCATCACGCTTTCTCCACAAGACCATCCTACTTAGCCAATTATTAAGTAGTGGGTGTTAGAACAACAACTATGGTGAATAAAATCTTATCAAGGGTTTGTCTAGGAAACTACACGCACATACAAATATTTGATGGAAAGAGGCAAAACTTTCAATCACTTAAGTCCAAATAAAATAAGGTGGATTTCCATGATCACTTAAAATCCTATCACGAACCCTAATCACTTAAGGCTTAATTCCTTATAGACATGGTAACTATTTAAATACTCTTAAGATAGTTCGAGAGATAGTAAGAAGCTACTAAATACCAGGGATAAGGTGGATGTGTAACAACCCGTAAAATCTGGGCCAGTTTAAAATTTTTATTTTGGCAATTATAACGAATTTTGATTATTTAAAATGAATTATTTTAAATAATATCGACGAGAAATTTATTTTGAATATAATTAGAACGTATATATTATATACGCCGTCGTTAGAATATAAATAATTATATATTATTATAAAAGGAATAGAAAATGGCGCGGTAGTTCGAAAATTCGATTTCTAATTTCAAATGAATATACAGAATTCAATATAAGTCAGAATTGAACGAAACAAGAAATATTTGAATCTGTATAACTATATCTTTGTAACGAAGTTAACAAACTGTGATTTCATCTTAGAAATGATAAGATATGTCCAGTTTAAATTTAGAAATAGTCGCTGTGGAATTTATATATATTTTATATAATATATAGCCCTTAAAAATAGCCGTTTTGCAAACGACCTCGGATTTCGACGAAACCAGTTTCGTTGGGTCCGTGATGTAAAGTTATTGCTAGATTCCAAATTTCATAATTTTTCGAATCAATATGTGAGCGTGGCAAAGGAAAACGCGTTTGACCAGTTTCAGTTGATTTTAATCGACTGGAAATTGGCCATTTTTCATACGGTCTCAGAATTCGACGAAACTAGTTTTGATAGGACCGTATCTTCAATACGAAGCTAGAAAATATTTTTCTGGAATTTTTCTAGTTAGTATGTGACCCCGGTAATTTGAAATATACGTTTAAAATTCAATATAGTGATTTAAATGTAAATTTAACGAAAACTGATTGTAACAGTCGAATCAACCTACGATACATATCCCATTGTGTTCGGAATGGGGGTGAAACGCTAGGGGCGACAGTCGGTGGGCTTGATTTCGCGTTCAAACGAAAAGTCAACTTTAAAAGGAATTAAATAATTAAAAAAAAAAAAAAAAACCCTTCTTCTATAACTTCTGCCCCCCCCCTCTTTTTCATTTCGATCCAGATATAAAAAAAAAAAAAAAAAAAGAGAGAACGGAAAGGGGAAGGAGACCGCGACGCCTCCCTCCGCCCAGACCTGGCGATCACCGTCGCCGCCTATGGCGAGGCCCACCCCCCTCCAGCTCTCTCTCTCTCCTTTCTACTTCTCCACCTCGCGAAGACCAGAACCGACGACGCCTGAATCCGCCCTCCGCCCATACCTCGAAGCGACGAAGACCTCGAAACCGCGCCCCCCTCAAACATCTCGACGCCGACACCGCTGAGCAACCGCGCCCCCCCCCCCTTGAAGCCTGCCGCCGACACTTCCTTCTCCCCCTTCCTTTCGCAGGTTGCGGTGAGTGACTAAGTAGTTTCATTTTTATTTTTATTTCTTTTTTTTTTTTTTGTTCTGCTAATTTTTTTTTTCTTTTTTTTTTACTGATTTTATAAAATAAATAAAACTGATATAATAAAACTGATTTTATATAAAACTGATTTTATATGAAACTGATTTTATATGAAACTGATTTTATAAAAAAATTAAAACTGATTTTAATAAGAAAATAAAAACTGATTTAATAGGATATTTAAAAACTGATTTTTGTTTAAAAGAATTTAAAATTGATTTTAAATGATTTTAAAAACTGTTTTTTTTAGGTTTAGAAAACTGAAAATTATATAAAGTAAAAACTGTTTTTTTTTATAAGTTGAGAAAAGTTGAGAGTTTAATTTATGAAAAGATTTCATTTTAAAAACAATGAAAAGATTTCATTTTAAAAACAATGAAAAGATTTCATTTTAAAAACAATGAAAAGATTTCATTTTAAAAACAATGAAAAGGTTAGATCTTTAAGATTAAAACGGTGAGATTTTTTTTTTCTATCTATAAAAAGATATGATTTTTATTTCTAAAAATATGGTTTTTAATTTATAACAAGGTAAAAATATAATTTTTACATGATAGGAAGATTAAAAATATCATCTTTGTATATGTAGCGATAGAAAAATAGAATTTTCATATATTGAACTTCGATAGAAAAATAGAATTTTCATATATTGAACTTCGATAGAAAAATAGAATTTTTAAATATTGAACTTCGATAGAAAAATAGAATTTTTATATATTGAACTTCGATAGAAAAATAGAATTTTTATATATTGAACTTCGATAGAAAAATAGAATTTTTATATATTGAATAGCGAACTAAAAATTCGATTTTTATATATTGAATAGCGAAGTAAAAATTCGATTTTTATATAGTGAATAGCGAACTAAAAATTCGATTTTTATATATTGAATAACGAAGTCAAAATTCGATTTTTTTTTCATATGTAGTGGCCGCGGTCAACGAAGGTGACAAAAAGGCGAAACGACGAAGACTTCTGCAAAAGAAGAGCCGTGGAGCTAGGATAGCTATAAGTGAGAATTTCTCACCTTTCAAATTTATTTTCTAGTTATATATATATACTAGGATGCAGACGGTGTTTAGTAGCACCCGACACCCGTCCACAGACCATGGACTTGTTTGTTTGACTGTTTGGTGATTGATTGCGATATTGGTTTGAATGTGGTTTGTGGTGTGAAAAATCGAATCGATAAATTGGTTAGGATTAGACGTGCGCCGTTATAAGGCGAAGGAGTAAGGCTAGGTTAGACCCTTACTCCAAAGTTTGTGGTTTGCATAATGAATTGGTTTGATTGATGTGTGAATGGCGTGGGCCTTCACTAGACCGGGGATAAGGCTAGGCCTTGTCCCGTTTCTAGTATCGTGCCGTTATGCCGCCGAAATTTTCTAAAATATGTTAGAAAAATAAAAATATCATTGTATAGAATAAATGAATTGAATAGAAATTCATATGTCGAAATAAAATGTTTTATCGTTAAAAATACAATTTTTAACGTGAATGCGAATAAATAAAATATTCATTTACAAACCAGACGGTTTGTTTATGTACACTGATTTGACTGACATTGATTGGGTCGATAAATTTTACACATCGCCCAACTGCACAAATAAAATATTTGTTTGATTGTTTGAAACCCTACACGGGTGTTAGGATGAAATATGCAGTTCACTCATCCTGATTGATTAAATATGTCGATCGATTGATTGACAGGCTGTTATAAGCGTTGAATATCTATATTTGATGCTTATACAGTGTAGTGCACTTTGATTGATGGTTGATTATTTTCAATGCTATTATATACATGTGTTGTATGAAAATCCATATAATTAATTTTATATGGTAATTGATTGGGCCTCATTCCAGTTTTGAAAAAGAAATATTTGAAAAAGAAATATTTGAAATAGAATATTTGAAAATAAAGGAATATATGAAGCCGTGTTGATTAGATTGACGCCATTTTGACGTGAACGATATTTATATCGATTTTAAAAACGAATTCAAAATGAATTGAATTGGAAACGATTTCGAAATGAATTGAATTGAAAACGATTTCGAAATGAATAGAATTGAAAACGATTTCGAAATGAATTGAATTGAAAACGATTTCGAAATGAATAGAATTGAAAACGATTTCGAAATGAATAGAATTGAAAACGATTTCGAAATGAATTGAATTGAAAACGAATTCAAAATGAATTGAAAACGATTTCGAAATGAACTGAATTGAAAACGATTTCGAAATGAATTGAATTGAAAACGAATTCAAATGGAATTGAAAGCGAATTGAAATGAATTCAAATTGAATTGAAATTCGAATTGAATAGAAATGAATTTTGAAACGAATTTATAAAGAAGAATTCAATTTTGCTTTGAATTGAAATGGAAGTTGAAATAGGTTTTGAAACGATTTTAAAACTATTTATATAATTCGTTTTGAATAGTAATCGACGAAATATATTATATATATATTATATATAATATAATGGCCTGAATAGGACGCGCCGCGCCGCGGCAGTTCGTGAATTTCGACCATTTATTTCAAACGGACATTACGGGAGATCCAACCGTCGGATTCTCCTAAAACCGGAACCGTTGGGTTCGTATCGAAAAGAGCTTTCTAGCGAATGTTAGAAATTTGAAATCTAACGGTTGGATTTGGAATTATGTCCAAATCAAATTCGAAAAAGGTCGCTGTAAGTGCAGTTCGATGACCGTTGTTGGAAATCGGCTGTACGGGCCTTGATAAAATTATTAAAAATAGTAATAATTTGTGTAAAATCATAAGAAATGATTTGTGAAGATTTGGGATGAAAAAACTCCATATTTGAAAAGATAAAAATAGATTTTTATCGAAATGAACTAGTTTGAACTAGAATTATAATTCTATTTATTTTTAAATAAATAAATTGAATTTGAAATGGTTTTGAAAATAACCAAAATTTCCAATGATTGCATTGGAGTGGATTTGAATCGAAATTGTCTTCGGAATATTTCGATGTTGGAATTCGTGATATTACAGGTGTTGTTATGGAAATTTGAAAGATATATATTTGTATCGTTATTTCCAATACGACATTTGTTAGTCGTAGAATTCGATATTGAATATAAGCCGATATATTTTCTATTCAGAGCCTTGTATTGAATATCGAATGTGATTTGGGTTTGTCGTGAATGGTGTCTTCACTAACACTGTTCTTGAGCCCAGTTGAGAAAAGATTAAATCTTTTTATTTAGATTTAATGAAGTGTACCAATTAAATGATATTTAATTGGAATTGAATTGATATTGATTTTTGGGTTTATCGTGAACAGTGTTTTAAATAACACTTGTTCTTTAACCCGATAATTAATGAATGTGATTTGGGTTTGTCGTGAATGGTGTCTTCACTAACACTGTTCTTGAACCCAGCTGAGAAAAGATTAAATCTTTTGATTTAGATTTAATAAAGTGTACCAATTAAATAATATTTAATTGGAATTGAATGGATATTGATTTTTGGGTTTATCGTGAACAGTGTTTTAAATAACACTTGTTCTTTAACCCGATAATTAATGGGATGTGACTTTGGGTTTATCGTGAACCGTGTTTTAAATGACACTGATTCTTTAACCCAGTCACAGATTAAAACTAAGTGGAGTTTTAATGAATCTTTAATTAGATTGAAAAGATCGAGAATGGAGTATCACCAGTTTTGCTCCAGGCGATAGTTAAATCTTTAATTAGATTTGAATGTGAAATTTAGAAACTAACTGGCGGTTAGCCAAGCAGAATGGTTTTCTGGATATTGATCTGATGTTGGTTTCGGCCTTCGGGGTTAATATTTGGGGAATTATTCTCTTGATTAATTTACGGTTAGTGACTAATGAATTGGAATGAGGCGTATGTTGTGTTTGTGTAACACTTATTTAAAATATACGCGAGTTATTCGGAAAGACCGGGTTTATCCCATTCTGAGTAACTGATACGACGATAAGTCGAAGATGAAGACGATGGTCGAAGACCGGAGGTCTTCACGTCGTTTGGGTGATAACTGATGATCTTGATTGGGCTGTACACCCAAGAAGATGGAAACAGTTAGTGATCGTCCAGACGTACTTGGAGATCGATGGATATGCGGGGTACTAGGTGCCTCCGGTTTCGTTCAGACCCAGAACGGACTTGTAAATGGACTGTGTGTCTGACATCGGAATTCATTCTGTGTGACTGATATCGGTTGCATAGGATGGTTTGCCTGTGTGGCATGCTAAGATGCAAATGATCAAGGCTTCTGTTGAAAAGCAAAGTCTTGTAGTGATGATCAAAGCACGGCCTTTGTGGCGTAGCTTTGTGTAACGTTTACTTCGCGTGTTTCACACCAGGTATGAACCAAAAACGGGAGACGGACCTCAGGGAGGACTTGCGTTTCTTTCTAGCTAGAAGTGGCGTCAGTGGTTTTACACGCCCTGACGAGTTTGACTTATGTGGTTGTTGCTGTTGCGAGGCGCCTCGGTTATATCGGTTTCGGCCGATGCATTCTGGTCGGCTGACGGACCAGACTTACACCCCATAGGGTGGGAGACGTATTGTTCAGGCATAATAATCCACTCCGTGTGGACCGGCCCTGTCGCTCCAAGGCTTGCCTGCGCGCTTGCCTGAGACACGGGCTAGAGCGTCTCGAATCGGTTGAGGACTATCTTTTGCCTCGGTTCATAGACGGAAATCCAATTTCCAAATACGTGACATTTGCGGTTTTATTTGTAAACCTATATATGGCGACATGATATATGGTACCCATGCCGCCTATGATTGATACTTATGATTTGAAGTTGTTTTATACACTATGCACTTATAGTAGTATCAAATGATTTGTTTTAAAACGTATCAAGCATTCTTTGGCTGTTATAAGGGAAAACCCTATCCCCCGGCTTGCGTTGCATTGTGTGATAGGACCTGGGTCTTATAACAGCTTCATTTTTCTTTATTTAGCATTGCGCTGTTTGTTTTATGCACTGGTATTCTTGGGAGGAAACCCGTTCCGTGTTATACGGCGTGGTCCCTTGATTTACCTAATGATTCAAAATAAAGAATAATAACTGTTTTAGTTCTCACACCAGTCACATGACTGACCTGGAGTTTATTGTTTTAACCTAAACTCTGGGTGCCCTTATTTTGACACGGGCAGCTAGTAGTTTTGGTTTTGCAGATTTATATTCACAGGATCCTGGTTTACAGCTGGAACGATATCCGGAAAGCTTTGTATCCGTATATCTCTTCTAGTTGTTTATTGTATTATTTTCCGCTGCTATGTATTTAAATGTAATTTAAATCTCTGATATTCCTGTGTAATATTCATTCATACTCTGTATATTCTTGTAATCTGATGCATTGTTGTAATAAACAGTGAAATGTTCTTTTATATGCGTTCTGTTGTGGCTTGTTCTCGAACTATCCGACACTTTCCTTTACGGGGAAGTTACGGGTTTTCACAGTTGGTATCAGAGCTTTGGTTTACAAAGCTTAGAGAACAAGACACATTAGAACCATACGAAAGAATTCATCAGATATTGGATTAGTAAAATCCAATGGGAATGACTCGTTAGAGATGGGATCAGTAGTATCCTAGAACGAGTGTGAAGAGTATATTTTTAACGTGAAAACAAATTTTGTTTTGAAAATTTAAATCAATTATTCGTATTTGAAAATCTATTTATATTGAGTTGGACAATCCAGTATATATAGGTTTTGCGTATACGTCTGATCCGCGTGTATTCAAAGTTTTAATATATTGGGTAGATATAGAATCACATTCTAGTTGCCCGGGGATGATTCTGATAATGCTGCAGCGTTACCAGTATTTATTTTCGAGTGACGAAGGTGTGATATCTATATATTTCCATTAGACTGGTGTGAGAACCAAAACTTATATAGTTAGAACACCTTGTTGTGAATTGGCATCAAAAACAAGATTTTCAGTATATGTATCAAAATTATGAATTTGAAAACTTTAATTCACTAATTGATTGATGTTTGGGTTGTTTGTTTATTTGTTTGCTAATTTTTAGCCAATTATGCCTAATTGAATCACATATTGAATTATATTGAAAATTGGTTGCATTTGCTTGCATATACATATATATCTTTGAACAGGTCATAGCAAGGAGGCTAGAGCAGAGAATAAAATTTGTTTGCCCGACAAATAGGTACATGTTTATTACATAATTTCCTGTTTTGTTTGGGTGATGATGATTTTGTGAGCCTATTGGCTAGCCGCTTGGCTTTTTCTTTTTCTTTTTGAGATCTGAAGGACCGGGGAAGCTATTTGAAATTCCCCGATGCTCCCATTGCAGGGGAGGTTATGGCGAAATTTTTCGAAAATTTAGGGAGTTAGCCAAATTTTTGAAAATTTGAAGATTCTCAGAAACTAAAGAGTTGGAGAATGGAAACCAGATCGAACGTAGAGTTGAATAATCAAACCACTTTCGACTTTGTTCCTTTTCGGGGACGAAAAGTTTTAAGTGGGGGAGATTGTAACAACCCGTAAAATCTGGGCCAGTTTAAAATTTTTATTTTGGCAATTATAACGAATTTTGATTATTTAAAATGAATTATTTTAAATAATATCGACGAGAAATTTATTTTGAATATAATTAGAACGTATATATTATATACGCCGTCGTTAGAATATAAATAATTATATATTATTATAAAAGGAATAGAAAATGGCGCGGTAGTTCGAAAATTCGATTTCTAATTTCAAATGAATATACAGAATTCAATATAAGTCAGAATTGAACGAAACAAGAAATATTTGAATCTGTATAACTATATCTTTGTAACGAAGTTAACAAACTGTGATTTCATCTTAGAAATGATAAGATATGTCCAGTTTAAATTTAGAAATAGTCGCTGTGGAATTTATATATATTTTATATAATATATAGCCCTTAAAAATAGCCGTTTTGCAAACGACCTCGGATTTCGACGAAACCAGTTTCGTTGGGTCCGTGATGTAAAGTTATTGCTAGATTCCAAATTTCATAATTTTTCGAATCAATATGTGAGCGTGGCAAAGGAAAACGCGTTTGACCAGTTTCAGTTGATTTTAATCGACTGGAAATTGGCCATTTTTCATACGGTCTCAGAATTCGACGAAACTAGTTTTGATAGGACCGTATCTTCAATACGAAGCTAGAAAATATTTTTCTGGAATTTTTCTAGTTAGTATGTGACCCCGGTAATTTGAAATATACGTTTAAAATTCAATATAGTGATTTAAATGTAAATTTAACGAAAACTGATTGTAACAGTTGAATCAACCTACGATACATATCCCATTGTGTTCGGAATGGGGGTGAAACGCTAGGGGCGACAGTCGGTGGGCTTGATTTCGCGTTCAAACGAAAAGTCAACTTTAAAAGGAATTAAATAATTAAAATATTAAAAAAAAAAAAAAAAAACCTTCTTCTATAACTTCTGGCCCCCCCCCCTCTTTTTCATTTCGATCCAGATATAAAAAAAAAAAAAAAAAAAAGAGAGAACGGAAAGGGGAAGGAGACCGCGACGCCTCCCTCCGCCCAGACCTGGCGATCACCGTCGCCGCCTATGGCGAGGCCCACCCCCCTCCAGCTCTCTCTCTCTCCTTTCTACTTCTCCACCTCGCGAAGACCAGAACCGACGACGCCTGAATCCGCCCTCCGCCCATACCTCGAAGCGACGAAGACCTCGAAACCGCGCCCCCCTCAAACATCTCGACGCCGACACCGCTGAGCAACCGCGCCCCCCCCCCCCTTGAAGCCTGCCGCCGACACTTCCTTCTCCCCCTTCCTTTCGCAGGTTGCGGTGAGTGACTAAGTAGTTTCATTTTTATTTTTATTTCTTTTTTTTTTTTTTTTGTTCTGCTAATTTTTTTTTTTTTTTTTACTGATTTTATAAAATAAATAAAACTGATATAATAAAACTGATTTTATATAAAACTGATTTTATATGAAACTGATTTTATATGAAACTGATTTTATAAAAAAATTAAAACTGATTTTAATAAGAAAATAAAAACTGATTTAATAGGATATTTAAAAACTGATTTTTGTTTAAAAGAATTTAAAATTGATTTTAAATGATTTTAAAAACTGTTTTTTTTAGGTTTAGAAAACTGAAAATTATATAAAGTAAAAACTGTTTTTTTTTTATAAGTTGAGAAAAGTTGAGAGTTTAATTTATGAAAAGATTTCATTTTAAAAACAATGAAAAGATTTCATTTTAAAAACAATGAAAAGATTTCATTTTAAAAACAATGAAAAGATTTCATTTTAAAAACAATGAAAAGGTTAGATCTTTAAGATTAAAACGGTGAGATTTTTTTTTTTTCTATCTATAAAAAGATATGATTTTTATTTCTAAAAATATGGTTTTTAATTTATAACAAGGTAAAAATATAATTTTTACATGATAGTAAGATTAAAAATATCATCTTTGTATATGTAGCGATAGAAAAATAGAATTTTCATATATTGAACTTCGATAGAAAAATAGAATTTTCATATATTGAACTTCGATAGAAAAATAGAATTTTTAAATATTGAACTTCGATAGAAAAATAGAATTTTTATATATTGAACTTCGATAGAAAAATAGAATTTTTATATATTGAATAGCGAACTAAAAATTCGATTTTTATATATTGAATAGCGAAGTAAAAATTCGATTTTTATATAGTGAATAGCGAACTAAAAATTCGATTTTTATATATTGAATAACGAAGTCAAAATTCGATTTTTTTTTCATATGTAGTGGCCGCGGTCAACGAAGGTGACAAAAAGGCGAAACGACGAAGACTTCTGCAAAAGAAGAGCCGTGGAGCTAGGATAGCTATAAGTGAGAATTTCTCACCTTTCAAATTTATTTTCTAGTTATATATATATACTAGGATGCAGACGGTGTTTAGTAGCACCCGACACCCGTCCACAGACCATGGACTTGTTTGTTTGACTGTTTGGTGATTGATTGCGATATTGGTTTGAATGTGGTTTGTGGTGTGAAAAATCGAATCGATAAATTGGTTAGGATTAGACGTGCGCCGTTATAAGGCGAAGGAGTAAGGCTAGGTTAGACCCTTACTCCAAAGTTTGTGGTTTGCATAATGAATTGGTTTGATTGATGTGTGAATGGCGTGGGCCTTCACTAGACCGGGGATAAGGCTAGGCCTTGTCCCGTTTCTAGTATCGTGCCGTTATGCCGCCGAAATTTTCTAAAATATGTTAGAAAAATAAAAATATCATTGTATAGAATAAATGAATTGAATAGAAATTCATATGTCGAAATAAAATGTTTTATCGTTAAAAATACAATTTTTAACGTGAATGCGAATAAATAAAATATTCATTTACAAACCAGACGGTTTGTTTATGTACACTGATTTGACTGACATTGATTGGGTCGATAAATTTTACACATCGCCCAACTGCACAAATAAAATATTTGTTTGATTGTTTGAAACCCTACACGGGTGTTAGGATGAAATATGCAGTTCACTCATCCTGATTGATTAAATATGTCGATCGATTGATTGACAGGCTGTTATAAGCGTTGAATATCTATATTTGATGCTTATACAGTGTAGTGCACTTTGATTGATGGTTGATTATTTTCAATGCTATTATATACATGTGTTGTATGAAAATCCATATAATTAATTTTATATGGTAATTGATTGGGCCTCATTCCAGTTTTGAAAAAGAAATATTTGAAAAAGAAATATTTGAAATAGAATATTTGAAAATAAAGGAATATATGAAGCCGTGTTGATTAGATTGACGCCATTTTGACGTGAACGATATTTATATCGATTTTAAAAACGAATTCAAAATGAATTGAATTGGAAACGATTTCGAAATGAATTGAATTGAAAACGATTTCGAAATGAATAGAATTGAAAACGATTTCGAAATGAATTGAATTGAAAACGATTTCGAAATGAATAGAATTGAAAACGATTTCGAAATGAATAGAATTGAAAACGATTTCGAAATGAATTGAATTGAAAACGAATTCAAAATGAATTGAAAACGATTTCGAAATGAACTGAATTGAAAACGATTTCGAAATGAATTGAATTGAAAACGAATTCAAATGGAATTGAAAGCGAATTGAAATGAATTCAAATTGAATTGAAATTCGAATTGAATAGAAATGAATTTTGAAACGAATTTATAAAGAAGAATTCAATTTTGCTTTGAATTGAAATGGAAGTTGAAATAGGTTTTGAAACGATTTTAAAACTATTTATATAATTCGTTTTGAATAGTAATCGACGAAATATATTATATATATATTATATATAATATAATGGCCTGAATAGGACGCGCCGCGCCGCGGCAGTTCGTGAATTTCGACCATTTATTTCAAACGGACATTACGGGAGATCCAACCGTCGGATTCTCCTAAAACCGGAACCGTTGGGTTCGTATCGAAAAGAGCTTTCTAGCGAATGTTAGAAATTTGAAATCTAACGGTTGGATTTGGAATTATGTCCAAATCAAATTCGAAAAAGGTCGCTGTAAGTGCAGTTCGATGACCGTTGTTGGAAATCGGCTGTACGGGCCTTGATAAAATTATTAAAAATAGTAATAATTTGTGTAAAATCATAAGAAATGATTTGTGAAGATTTGGGATGAAAAAACTCCATATTTGAAAAGATAAAAATAGATTTTTATCGAAATGAACTAGTTTGAACTAGAATTATAATTCTATTTATTTTTAAATAAATAAATTGAATTTGAAATGGTTTTGAAAATAACCAAAATTTCCAATGATTGCATTGGAGTGGATTTGAATCGAAATTGTCTTCGGAATATTTCGATGTTGGAATTCGTGATATTACAGGTGTTGTTATGGAAATTTGAAAGATATATATTTGTATCGTTATTTCCAATACGACATTTGTTAGTCGTAGAATTCGATATTGAATATAAGCCGATATATTTTCTATTCAGAGCCTTGTATTGAATATCGAATGTGATTTGGGTTTGTCGTGAATGGTGTCTTCACTAACACTGTTCTTGAGCCCAGTTGAGAAAAGATTAAATCTTTTTATTTAGATTTAATGAAGTGTACCAATTAAATGATATTTAATTGGAATTGAATTGATATTGATTTTTGGGTTTATCGTGAACAGTGTTTTAAATAACACTTGTTCTTTAACCCGATAATTAATGAATGTGATTTGGGTTTGTCGTGAATGGTGTCTTCACTAACACTGTTCTTGAACCCAGCTGAGAAAAGATTAAATCTTTTGATTTAGATTTAATAAAGTGTACCAATTAAATAATATTTAATTGGAATTGAATGGATATTGATTTTTGGGTTTATCGTGAACAGTGTTTTAAATAACACTTGTTCTTTAACCCGATAATTAATGGGATGTGACTTTGGGTTTATCGTGAACCGTGTTTTAAATGACACTGATTCTTTAACCCAGTCACAGATTAAAACTAAGTGGAGTTTTAATGAATCTTTAATTAGATTGAAAAGATCGAGAATGGAGTATCACCAGTTTTGCTCCAGGCGATAGTTAAATCTTTAATTAGATTTGAATGTGAAATTTAGAAACTAACTGGCGGTTAGCCAAGCAGAATGGTTTTCTGGATATTGATCTGATGTTGGTTTCGGCCTTCGGGGTTAATATTTGGGGAATTATTCTCTTGATTAATTTACGGTTAGTGACTAATGAATTGGAATGAGGCGTATGTTGTGTTTGTGTAACACTTATTTAAAATATACGCGAGTTATTCGGAAAGACCGGGTTTATCCCATTCTGAGTAACTGATACGACGATAAGTCGAAGATGAAGACGATGGTCGAAGACCGGAGGTCTTCACGTCGTTTGGGTGATAACTGATGATCTTGATTGGGCTGTACACCCAAGAAGATGGAAACAGTTAGTGATCGTCCAGACGTACTTGGAGATCGATGGATATGCGGGGTACTAGGTGCCTCCGGTTTCGTTCAGACCCAGAACGGACTTGTAAATGGACTGTGTGTCTGACATCGGAATTCATTCTGTGTGACTGATATCGGTTGCATAGGATGGTTTGCCTGTGTGGCATGCTAAGATGCAAATGATCAAGGCTTCTGTTGAAAAGCAAAGTCTTGTAGTGATGATCAAAGCACGGCCTTTGTGGCGTAGCTTTGTGTAACGTTTACTTCGCGTGTTTCACACCAGGTATGAACCAAAAACGGGAGACGGACCTCAGGGAGGACTTGCGTTTCTTTCTAGCTAGAAGTGGCGTCAGTGGTTTTACACGCCCTGACGAGTTTGACTTATGTGGTTGTTGCTGTTGCGAGGCGCCTCGGTTATATCGGTTTCGGCCGATGCATTCTGGTCGGCTGACGGACCAGACTTACACCCCATAGGGTGGGGAGACGTATTGTTCAGGCATAATAATCCACTCCGTGTGGACCGGCCCTGTCGCTCCAAGGCTTGCCTGCGCGCTTGCCTGAGACACGGGCTAGAGCGTCTCGAATCGGTTGAGGACTATCTTTTGCCTCGGTTCATAGACGGAAATCCAATTTCCAAATACGTGACATTTGCGGTTTTATTTGTAAACCTATATATGGCGACATGATATATGGTACCCATGCCGCCTATGATTGATACTTATGATTTGAAGTTGTTTTATACACTATGCACTTATAGTAGTATCAAATGATTTGTTTTAAAACGTATCAAGCATTCTTTGGCTGTTATAAGGGAAAACCCTATCCCCCGGCTTGCGTTGCATTGTGTGATAGGACCTGGGTCTTATAACAGCTTCATTTTTCTTTATTTAGCATTGCGCTGTTTGTTTTATGCACTGGTATTCTTGGGAGGAAACCCGTTCCGTGTTATACGGCGTGGTCCCTTGATTTACCTAATGATTCAAAATAAAGAATAATAACTGTTTTAGTTCTCACACCAGTCACATGACTGACCTGGAGTTTATTGTTTTAACCTAAACTCTGGGTGCCCTTATTTTGACACGGGCAGCTAGTAGTTTTGGTTTTGCAGATTTATATTCACAGGATCCTGGTTTACAGCTGGAACGATATCCGGAAAGCTTTGTATCCGTATATCTCTTCTAGTTGTTTATTGTATTATTTTCCGCTGCTATGTATTTAAATGTAATTTAAATCTCTGATATTCCTGTGTAATATTCATTCATACTCTGTATATTCTTGTAATCTGATGCATTGTTGTAATAAACAGTGAAATGTTCTTTTATATGCGTTCTGTTGTGGCTTGTTCTCGAACTATCCGACACTTTCCTTTACGGGGAAGTTACGGGTCTTCACAGGATGCCTTTGCCATTTAAGACCTCCCGACTGACACCTACCTTATGATCTAGCTGTCATTAATGGTAGACTCATAGCCACTTAATAATTCCCTTAGATAGGTGGTTTCTTTTACATGTCAGGAAAAACTCTTAATATCCCATCCCTTAGGTAATCTCTCACATAGTCTCCTAAAGGAAGTAGACTTAACTCAATCTAAGACCAATCAATACCTTAGTTGTAAACGACTTGAGAATGCTAAATCCATATATTAGTTAATACCTAATAAGGATAGGCCCTATGACTACAACCTGTACTCCTAAGGATAAATCCATTAGGAAAGGGCGAACCAACCACTTAATACTCCCAAGAGGCGGATTAACCACTTAATACCCTACTCGAGGCAGATCTCTCCAAATGCTAAATAACCCATAGCACTAAATGTGTCACATTAGCCAACCTTCTTCTAGTTGTCGGTAATCGGGTTGTCCATGCAGACTACTACTATAAAGGAGAGCTTAACATTGTGTCCTCATATCATTAAATACTAGGTAAAGGCCATTAACATACAATTTTCCTAGTAGGGACATTAATTTAAATTTTTTTGATTAAATGTGATGATTGCACATTTAAGACAAGTAAACTACGCTATAATGAATATAAATAATTATGCAATAATTGGACATGCATAAAAAACGCACTAATCGTATGAAATGTCAACTTATACATATGATTATAGATTTACAAGTCATATTCCCTATAACTCATATCCTGACACAAATGATCCAAACAAAGATTTATAGATTTAGTAGGTGTTAACGTCAAATTAGGAACTAACATCCTTTGTTAAAGGAAAACAATACAGACACTCGTATCAAATATACATGTTGATTTTCCTTATTTGCTTCAGTAGTCCTTACAACCGATGCAAATGGTTTCATTTGCATCGGTTCTTGAGGTATCGGTCTAACATGCAAATAGTGTTATTTGCATCAGTTGTCCTCACAAGCGATGCAAATAGTACTTCTGCATTGGTTATTGAGGAACTGATGCAAATGCGCCAAAGCAAATAGTGTCATTTGCATCGATTCCTTAAAAACCGAAGCAAATGCACCGTAGCAACTAGTGTTATTTGCATTGGTTTTTTTAGAAATCGAAGTAATTGCTAATTATTTTAATCAAAGCAAATGAACACATTAATGATTGCAAACAACAACCCTTATATGTCACTATTTATAATTGTTTATAATTAATAAATATCAATAGATAATTTATAATAACTAATTATTATAAATAATCAATAGTTGTTTGTTAAATTTAATAGTTTATTCTAGTTAATTATTAATAAATAGTAAATTACAATTAATATTTATTATTATTTATTAATCAGTAAACATAACCAATATTATATAATCAATATTAAATAATTAATTTTAACACTTAATATTCAATTAATAAGTGATGATTAATAGTTAAGAAGTAATACTTAACATTTAATAAATAAACTTTAATAATTATTAATGTATAATTACTGTTATATTATTATTACTTAATAATTATATAATAATTAAGACTATTAGCTAATTGATAGTAAAAATAGTACTTATGAACTAATATTTGATATTCAATAATTAATTTTAAATAACTAATAGTTAATAATAACAATTAAAAATTAATACATAATTTTTTTTAATAATTCATAAGTAATAAGAAGAGCTTATAATTGAAAAGCAACATATGACATTTAATATTTTGTTAATTATAATTAATATTATATTTAACAATAAATTTTGAAATATATTACAATATGTGCACTAACGTACTTGTTACCTTTTTTAAATTTCAGCTGATTCCATACTCGTGGTTATGTTATTGTTTTCTATTTGATTATTTTGTTTCTTCATTGATTCTGCCACAATTATCATCTTAGTGACCACAATATTTTGGTAGCGATGCAACGGCATATTTCATGGTGATCGTATAATGATTTTTCTTGTTAATGCAGTTATCAAATTCAATCCTGAACACTTGAGTAGAGCCTAATCTGAAATTTACAATGCGCAATGCGATTTGATAAATAATGCCCATTGTTGTTAATAAAGTTGCATAATTTTGTACTGGATAACATGGTTCTAGGGTTTCTAGCATCCATAAGAAATATTTAACACTTCATATTTTTGCAAATTAGGAAGTTGATAATGTGGTTCTTTGTAAGAAAAGCATAATCAAACCGACCGTTAGGGAGGTTTCCCTACTGTAAGAGGGGTTAAACCAATTTGTCTGTGCCAATAAATTTCGGCTGTAAAAATGTAAAGTCTCAGTTCCGCATTTCCTTTTCTCTGTTTCTTCGTTTCTTCCTCCGCAATAAATCCACGTGAGAATTAATCCTCTTTTCTCACGAGACCTCTAAAAAAACCGATTTTATCACGGATTCATTCACAAATTCGCATTTTTAACTCTAAAAAAGCCGATTCTTAATCGGATTTGAGAAACCGAAAGCTGATTTGATCTGAAGTTATCAATTGAAAGACTGTTCTCAGCAGAGATCCAGCTTACAGACTCTTGTTTATAAGGTGCTCTATGATTTATAGTTTTATGAAGATGAATGATATTGGTTTGATAGGGTTTTTACGGATCTGGTTATTAAACTTTTGGATCTGATGAATTTTGTTTCTCACAACTTTAATGCCTAAACTTGAGTTTTTTGAAAAGATTCGTTTCTCAGGCCGTGCATTGATATTCCTCATTACTTGCGTTCCCACTTTGCTCCAATTCAGCTTGGAGAACACGCTTCTTCCAAACTACAAATAATTGAAAGTTGTTTTACACATAGATGAAAATGTAGTATCTGCCATAAAAAGTTTAAGCGCATTGCTTGTATTGGATCTTGATAAGAATTTTTAACCAAAGATTAAAATTCTTGAAGAAAATGGTGTTTCTGATGAGGAATACTTAGGTTATTGACTAACTATAACAAGCAAGTGGTGTTGAAGCCTCATAGTTTGATGAAATTTCTGATTTTGCACATCTAGTTTGTTATGATGAAATTTCTGATTTTGCAAGTCTGGTTTTTTATTATATATGCGGATTTGATATTTGGTTGTCATTAATATCTGATTGTAATACTGATGTGGAGCATTTCTGATGAACCAACAACAACCCTGAGCCTCTTTTTTATTTTCCACTTACGGTCTTTGGATTGCTCAATTATATTATGATTGATTCATTTCCATTCCAGCTTATTTGGCACTACTTTGGTTATGTTTTGTTGCAAATGTTGTATTGTAAGTTCATTTTATATTTTTTTTTTTGTTAATTTCATTGTTGTTAGAATTGGTCTGTGATAATTGTTTGCGCAAGAAGAATATGAAGTGTCACATTACTCTGAGAAGGTGGAAGAAAACCTGAAACTTGGACTGAAACAAGCTGTATGTTCTTAGCCAGTAATATTATTTTGTATATTTTCACAAAACTCCACAGACTTATATCTTAATTTTCATAATGCAGAAAATTATTGGTCTGTTTGCTTGAAGTCTAAATGCAGTAGCTACTTTATTAGTTTTTATAGTTGCAATTTATGGAGCAAGTCTTAATTATACAAATTAAAACTACCGATTTTTTCGCTTGTGAATTGATCATTATTAGCTCATCAAAACAAATTTTATGTCGTTGCTAGCCCACACCAGATGTGGAGTGGACTTTCTTTATTAGATGCTTTTGGCCTAATGGGCAAATGATCAGTAACACTTATCATCTTATTTTACATGTAAGAACATTTTCTGTAAAATTTCTACTTGGCATGGTTATTAACCTATTTTAGACATGAAATTTCGAATTATAATTTGGATACTATTGCTTCCTATTTTACTTTTGCATATACTCTTAACCATTCTAGTCCTAAAAATATTTTAATACACTCAATATACATTGGTTGGGAAACTTTGGATACACATTTTTATTTTGGCAGTGTATGCTGCTGTTGGTACATTTATTTGAAAGATCTTGTCAACCAAGATTTGTTTGAATACTTTGAGGAAGCATTCTTTTGTAAACATAGGTTAAAAGAAGAACATACTGTAGTTTGATACAAAATATTGGCAGTATTGTAGCTAAACTGAATGCAGGAAACAACGTAGCTAAATTACCTAAGCTTAAAATAATGCATTCTTAACAATGTACTAATTCACCATCTCAAAAATGAAAGAAATTTCAGTGAAGCTTAAAAGAATATAACAAACTTATATATGATAGAAGCATGCATATTAGGGTCGAATTTTTTTTTCATGCAAATTAGTCTCATATGGTAGAAGCACCAATTTTTAACAAGCTCTTGCTACGTTTTTACATGAAATAAATGTCAGAGTGCAAGTTTTCTATATTGTAGTATTTACTCTCATTTTTTTGGAGGACTTCTCATATGATATTAATTTCTTTGTACTTGACATTCATATGAATAAATGGTGATTTCAATATAGTTTTTCCTTTGAATTTTTTTATGTGCATAGACTTTAGATGAACACAAATAATACCCTTCTTTTCGGAAATATTATCTTTAATATTTTCAATGATTCAAATTCTTTTATTTAAAGTTTCTCCAAAAAATCTATTTTACTTCAAATCTACTTTAGATCAGCAGTTAATATCTTATTAATCATATTATTGTTGCTTAATTTAAAAATACAATATTTTTTAAAATTATCAAACCGACCATTAGGGAGGTTTGCTTACTATGGGTTGCCTAAAATTAATTTCTTTGAAGCCAAAATTTAATAGAGCCTGTCGCGTGCGTCGTTTTCTCCGCCAGCAAACATTTCCCCTGTTTTCTCCCAATTTCTCCTGATCTCCGCTTTCAAATTTCGATATTTCTCCGTCAAACTCTTGTATACCGAATCAATCTCCCTTTGAACTCCAAATTTAATTCATCCAAAACCCTAACTATATATCGCTTATGCTCAAATCGACGTCGCCATGTACCCAATCCCGCTGCTAGATGCATGGATCCGCCTCCGGATGCCTGATGCTAAAGCAATCTCAGCGCCTCCGAATATCCTTTGTGTGTGTTATTGCCTCTTTCTCCTTGCGTGGACCTAGCTATCACGGAATCTGTCAGAAGGTATCTAGTTTTTTTCCTTTGCCTATGTTATATTTACCGTTTATTCGATGGTACTTTCAGATTGTAGGGTAGTAGGGTATAGTCCATTAGTTTTTGGGCAGCTGACATTCAAAGAAAATACGACCTAGATTATATTTTCTTTGTGTAGTAAGTAATTTGTCTTAAAGCTAAATAAGATGGTGTTAGCAGGCTTAAGTCAGGGTGATGCATTTCTCTTTTCAACCACGTATTTAAATCAAGGCTTAACTCAACACCCTGTGGAGTTTCTACTAATAAAATGGTAACCAACAGGAATACACAGTTAGCAAATTTGTTCAAAATAAAACTTGAAATTATGAGACTAATAAAAATGACAGTACTACTGAAGTTAATTAATTGATTTTTCCAAACTAAATTTTAGAAGAAAAAAACATAGTTAATGATTGCTTTTAGCTTAATGCAAATTCTTCATTACCACAATAATTTGTTATTTGTGCACTGATTTCCCTACAGAGCAGTGCATGTGCATATTCACTTGCAACTTGTACTTTTTTAACATTCACTTGAACTTCGATATAGAGCTCAACTATAGGCAATCTGAAAATGGTCGCCTGCAGTATAGTTCAAAAATTCTTCAATAGGAGATGCCTTCTTTTATTTTACAGAACACCTGGGAAGTCCGAATCAAAAATAGTTTGCAAAATATGACATTGATATTTTTTCAGAATAATGTTTTCTATGTTTTCTTTGTGATATAATATCATTTAATTTTACAAAAAATTGTCCCCGGAATTTTCTACACGTACTATATACTATGGTCATTCAGTTAAAATGCCAGCCCCTGAGTTATTGCCATGCATGTTCGGTACAGAGTTTGTGAATTTGATATTGACTGTTTAGAATTTTCCTACCACTATATTCTTTAGGAAGATTCCTCACTAGTGACGGCACTAGGTGTACCTTAAGTGCAGTAACTACTGATTAGCATTATGTGGTTTTCAGGAAAGCAAAGAAATCAGTCTATGCTGCTAAATAAAATCATTTCATAAGCATGTTGCCCTGATTAAGGGTTTGAATGTTTACACAATTCTTTACTATTTTCCCGATAGATTAAAGCCAAATTCATGGTTTATTTAGAACAAGATTAATTATAGGGTTAATTTACAAAAATATTTACATGTTTCTACCAAGGCATGCATTTAACTCTGCCTTTAACATGATTAGAAATATGTGCATCTGCTTCATCTTGTTCTAGTACATGTGATAATTTTGATGCTTCTTTTGGTGCTTTTGGTCCATTTGATTTTTCATGCACTTCGGAAAGGTATATTAATCTGCATTTAGTTTAAATGTGATAATAGTTGATTAAACATATTACTTTGAGAAATTTGCTAATATAAGAAATTTCTATATAACAGAGACTTGTCGATGTTTAAAAAATACGATGAAATCATGGATAAATACAGAAGAAATCGTACATCTACCCAACGAGCTAGACGTTCGTATTGAAGAACAATAATGTAGAAAATCACTTGATGATGCACAACATAAAGAATTAAATCTCCTTTCAGTTAGTACATGTATGATGTGTCGGCAACTTTTGTACTTTGGAATAACAGTATATCCAAGTACTGAAACCAATGTAATTTATTTAGCATATGATTTACTTTTGTTTATATGTTAGGCTAAAATCAGGCGGCATACTGCATCTGACAACAGTAGGAAGTGTATTGATTCCTGTCGGAAGAAGGCAAAGAGTTTCATCCCTCAGTAAAAATATGTTTTATAATATTCACCCCTCAGTAAAAATATGTTTTATATAATAATAATGGTGGTAGTGGTAAAAATTGACTAGAGTAAAAATATTCATCCCAATGCATTTCTGGTTGTGGGACTTTTGACTGAGGATTAATTGCCTTGCATTGACCCTCAAGCATCCAAACACATCAACATTCTTGCTTGCAATTGATGAGATTATTATCCTCTCTATTTAAACTGAACCCTTAAACCTCTGTTACCATGAGACACCTTTTATGTGGTTATTTTGTAAGCTTATCAATGAAGTTAAATCTCCAATCATGAAAACAATCACTTTTAGCTATGTAGCGATTTCCTGTTTCATTACTTTAATACGCGCATGCACGATTGCTAAAGGTTTTTTTTTCGGGGGGGGGGGGGGGAGGGGGGAGGGGAGGGTGGGGGTGGGATGCACTATCATTTTTTTCCCTTTATTTAATAAACTTGTTTGCTTATGGTTTAAGGGGATAATGGTGGGAAAGGTATGATCTTGTTGGTCTAGTTATGCACCAAAATGAGCTTGCAACTGATATTCTGAAGGCTTCTTGCACGCAAAACCTCCCTTCAATGATACAAGTAAATATTTGATTTGCAACCAATATTTGTTTATCTAATTTCTTATCTTGGCTTTTACCGATGTTTAATCAATCTTAATTTAATAGTAGACTCCAAACATATGCACAGATTGTCGTCGTCTTAATGTCTGCACTGTATATCATAAGGTAATACAGGTTTATTTTTCTGTCTTATATTACTAGGTTATCTTATGTTTAAGCGGGGGCACGTCAACAAACAAGATGCATGCATGAAATGCTTAATGTTTCCAATTGAAGTAATCAACTTTTTAAGATGCCATAGAATAGTTTTATATAAAAAATTGAAGATGTATTTTGTAACATGATGACGGTTAAACAGCGAATATGTTCGAATTTGTATACAAACAGTTCCAGTGTTAATTGCACACCTATAATACTCTGAATAGTTAATTCGAACTATTTGCAGGTAAGTGGCATCATGCATATCATCTATTTTCTATGTTAAAATATGTTCCCTATGAGGTTCTGCCTATTGTTATTTTCTGATATAGCTAACACAATTTTACCTTTTTGATTATTATTTTTAAAGCTCTTTCTGCTTTCTATTTTCACATTGCTACTGTTATGGTTGTCGTTTCAACAGTGCAGAGACCCATGGTGCAATTCATCGTTTGTTGCTTAACTTTCAGATACAATGTGTTTACTTTTCTTCTACGCAGGCTAAGATCAAGAAAGTAGAAAAACGAAGAGAGGAAAAATCTATGGAAAAAGCTCGACATGAGTAAGAAATTGTAGGTTTCCGTGTTCATTATGTTTTGTTTGTTACTTCATTGTAAGATCAAATTTGAGATATATCAATGTCTTAAATTACATTTTAGGCATTGCTTTCTCATGAGCGAGCTAGAGCAGAATATCAAGATTGGGAGAAAAAAGAAGAGGTGGGAGATCACATGAGATTAATAATTATGCATTTACTGGTTTGCGTTCCTTCCTTGCATTTCCATCTCCAATAACCTTTTCTAAAGCTTCTAGGTGAGCACCAACCACTCCAGCGCCAAGCCCAGGCATTCACTGTATGAACAAATAAGCTTGTGAATAAGACTGAATTCACCATATGAAGTAGAGCATCCTGTTAGCCTGCAAGTGCTAGAGACATGCATTTACATATGCTGATTCACCGAGTAAGACCACTCCATTCTCAAAACTGTTATAATCATTATATCTTCGTATTACTATTATCAACTAGGAAGTTATATGTGCATAAAGATAAACTGAATGTGGCGTAATTGTCTGAAGTGGTGTTTAAACAAAAATAATCGTTGTGAAAGTTTTGTTAGATTATAAAAGTTTTATCTTGACATATTCATTAATGACTGTATGAAAGGTTCTTTGTTTATAACATCTTTACTTCTGCTATGGCAATTGACCTGCATGACTTAATTTAGTATTGAATTTTCTCATTGTATTATTATATATCGTTACTTGTTTTTTTATACTATTTTGAATTCATCAACACTTTTATGCTATTAAAAGGAACAGATAAATGATTAATAAGCTGAATAAAACTTTGAATGCAAATTTTTTAAACCTATATCTAATATACAAGTTTCTAATTACGATGATCTTGCTTGTGTACAGATATTTGTTTAAGGAGCATAATCCATCTGACTATAACATCATAGTGACTTATATAATTTTAGACCATTATGTACACATCAATTAAACATTAAACCATCAACGAGATGGCTTGGGATGTTGGTTTTGCAACCATATGGATTATCGTATACTTATGTTTTAGCTAAAAATTCTAAATACTAAAATTAAAGCTTTGATTATACGGGAGATTTTTTCAAAAAAGTAATTTGATACTTCCATCCTATATTCATCAACTGTTACTATGATACAAACTTGCTATAGGCCTCCATTTGTTTTGCTATTCTTACAATGCATGTAGACATTACAGTAAACTTACACATTTCCGCTATGACATTAATGTTAGTACATTAAATTTAAGACACGATAACAAGCACTATCAATAATATTAGTATATTAATATTAGTAAATCAAATGCATTCACTGGACTAAGCACAAGCAACAGTCATCAACAAAACAGAATCACCACTATAGAGGACCAACTTCAACGTGTTGCTTGAACTCACCGGAGCAGGGCTGAGCGAAAGCAGACCCGGACTCGATCTCGTTGCATTTGAACTGTTGCTTTTGGAGATTTGTATAACAAATAGGTGCATAAAGTCCTGGTCGAACTCATTCTTCCCAAAGCTGAAAATCGGATTGGCATGGCACGTAAAAGTATGAAAGGCTAGGATGGCCCTTTGCTCTCTCTGTTGAGACTTTGCATGCTCTGTAGTGCTATGCCGCGAGTGGTGATATTGAGAAGTCGTGGTTGTTAATTACTGCAAGGATGAACGCCTACCTCGATCAAGCTACGAAGTTCGACAAGGATCCAGATATGATAGTTACTGGTACGAAATAGCATGTGAAGAAATTGAGGATGATCCACTTGCTACTGTTGTTGCTGCCCTTTGCGTGCATGTGAAGACTGCGGTTCAGTCCCTGAATGACATTTAGAAGCTTCTTTATGCCCATGGCCTATAATCCTGCTTTGTTTTTGTGTGCTTTTTGGACTTTCAATAAATTGATTGTATAACCCTTGTGTTTACGAAATAAATGATTTTATCGCGTGTTTCTGCTCTTAAACACATATTTAATGATTGCAAGGATTTCACCCACTGATTATAACCTTTGAGTCTGCGTATGTCATCTATGTTTCATTTACTATGTTTTGTATTATGTTTCTTTCATTTTAATTTCTCTGTTTTGTTACAGCTCATCTCCCGCTCCTATACATCATCACATAATCGCTATTTGTACAATCTCACCAAGCACATCTATCTTCCACGTCAAGAAAACAAGAAATTTCTTAATCAAAATGTAATAACTCGGAAATCCAAGCCAATTTAAATTTTTTATTTTGGAAATTTTGGTGAAATTTGAATATTTAAAATGAATTATTTAAATAATAATGACGAGAAATTTATTTTGAATAGAATTAGAATGTATATATTTATATACATCGTCGTTAGAATATAAATATTTATTTTTAAATATAAAAGGAATTGAAAATGGCGCGGTAGTTCGATAATTCGATTTCAAAGTTCAAATGTGATTTGGGTTTGTCGTGAATGGTATCTTCATTAACACTGTTCTTAAACCCAGTTGAGAAAAAGATTAAATCTTTTTATTTAGATTTAATGAAGTGTACCAATTAAATGGTAAATTGGAATTGAATTGGAATTGATTTTTGGGTTTATCGTGAACGGTGTTTTAAATAACACTTGTTCTTTAACCCGATAATTAATGGAATGTGACTTTGGATTTATCGTGAACCGTGTTTTAGATGACATTGGTTCTTTAACCCAGTTAAAGACAGGATATTGATTTTTGGGAAGAATAAAACTAAGTGGAGTTTTATGAATCTTTAATTAGATTGAAATGATCGAGAATGGAGTATCACCAGTTTTGCTCCAGGCGATAGTTAAATCTTTAATTAGATTTGAATGTGAAATGGTAATTGAATTTACCAATAACACCATGGTGTTAGATATGAAGTATGACCAGTTTTACTTCATGGGATGAATAGGTTGGGATTGGGAAATAAAATAAATGATTACTTCGGTGTGGTTCGCTAATCCCGACTAGTTTTGAATTGATATTCAAAGAAGATCAAAGAATAAATTAAAAGAATTTATCTTTGATAAAATTAATGGGAACCTTTCCCAAAGTATAAGAATATTTGAATAAAATATTCTGAATTGGAATGAGGTGTATGTTGTGTTTATGTAACACTTGTTTATTATATACGTGAGTTATTCAGAAAGACAGGGTTTATCCCATTCTGAATAACTGATTCGACGTGGTGTCGAGGATGAAGACGGTGGTCGAAGACCAGAGGTCTTCACATCGTTTGGGTGATTACTGATGATCTTGATTGGGTTGTACACCCAAGAGGAGGGAATCAGTTGGTGATCGTCCAGACGTACTTGGAGATCGATGTATATGCGAGGTACAAGGTGCCTCCGGTTTCGTTCAGACCCAGAACGAACTTGTAAATGGACTGTGTGTCTGATATTGGATTTTATTCTGTGTGATTGATTTCTATTAAATATATATTTGTTTGGCGGCGGAGAATTTATTCTCTTGCTTAACGCCCTTCTCTAAGACGTACGATTTCAGAGGTTATATATTGATGGATATCAAACGCATGGAGTGAATTGCCTGTGTGGCATGCCTAAGTGGCAATATGATCAAGGCTTCTGTTGAAAAGAAGAGTCTTGTGGTTGATGATCAAACCACGGCCTGTGTGGCATAGCTTTGTGTAGCGTTGATTCGATAGCTTCACACCCCGGTTGTGAACCAGAAACGGGAGAGGACATCAGGGAGGGCATGCGTTTCCTTTTAGCTAGAAGTGGCGTCAGTGGTTTTACATGCCCTGGCGAGTTTGACTTATGTGGTTGTTACTGTTGTGAGGCGCCTCGGATATATCGGTGACTATGTGGAACCGATGGAGTCATTGGACTCATTGACACCCCAAAGGGTGGGGAAACGTAGTGTTCAGGCATTATAATCCACATCGGTGGACCGGCCCTGACGATCCAAGGGGCAGTTGCGGCTGTTCCTGAGACACGGGCTAGAGCGTCTCGAATCAGTAGAGGACTATCTTTTGCCTTGGTTCATAGATGGAAATCCAACTTCCAATACGTGACATTTGCGGTTTTGATTGTAGAGCCTAGTATTGGCGACATGATATATGATACCCATGCCGTCTATGATGGATACTTATGATTGAAATTTTTTGACACTATACACTTATAGTAATAATAAAAGATGAAATTTAGCGTATCAAGCATTCTTTGGCTATTATAAGGTAAAACCCTATCCTCCGGCTTGTGTTGCATTGTGTGATGGGACCTGGGTCTTATAATAGCTTCATTATTTCTTTATTTAGCATTGCGTTGTTTTTTATGCACTGGTATTCTTGGGAGCAAACCCGTTCCGTGTTATACGGCGTGGTCCCTTGATTTACCTAACTTTAAAATAAAGATTAATAACTGTTTTAGTTCTCACACCAATCACATGACTGACCTGGAGTTTATTGTTTTAACCTAAACTCTGGGTGCCCTTATTTTGACACGGGCAGTTAGTAGTTTTGGTTTTGCAGATTTATATTCACAGGATCCTGGTTTACAGCTGGAACGATACTCGGAAAGCTCTGTATCCAAGTATTACTTTCAGTTGTGTTTTGTATTGTTTTTCCGTTGCAATGTAATTTAAATCTCTGATATTTTCTATGTAATATTTATTCATACTCTGTATATTCTTGTATCCTGATGGAATTGTTGTAATAAATAATGAAATGTTCTTATGTTTGCATTTCGATGTATCTTGTCCTCAGATTATCCGGGCTTTCCTTATCGGGGAAGTTACGGGTCGTCTCAATTTGGTATCAGAGCTTTGGTTTACATAGCTCAAGAACAAGACACGTTAGAACCAAACGAAAGAATTCATCAGAGATTGGATTAGTAATATCCAATAGGAATGACTCATTAGAGATGGGATCAGTAGTATCCTAGAACGAGTGTGAAGAGTGATGTTTTTATAATAAAAATGAAAACAATTTTTGTTTTGAAAATTTAAATCAATTATTCATATTTGATTATTTATTTTATATTGAATTTGGACAATGCAGTATATAAAGATTTTGCGTATACGTCTGATCCGCGTGTATTTGAAGTTTTAATATACTGGATAGATATAGAATCACACTTTAGTCGCTCGGAGATGATTTTGATGATGCCGCGGCATCATCAGTATTTATATTCGAGTGTCGAAAGTGGGATATCTATATATTTCCAATTGGCTGGTGTGAGAACCAAAATTAGATAGGGCCTATTGTTGTGATTTGGCATCAAAAATGTGATTTTTGACTATATAACAAAATTATGTGTTTGAAATGCTAATCAACTAATTGATTGATGGTTGTGTTGTTTGATTATTATTTGATTAATTAAATGTTGAACCTTTAGCCAAACTGAACCAAAAAGTGAATTGTATCGAAAATTTGTCACATTTGCATGCGTATACATGTACTTACATTGAACAGGTCATAGCAAGGAGGCTAGAGAAGAGGAATAAAATTGTTTGCCCGACAAATAGGCACATGTTTATTGTATTTCTTGGGTTTTTGATGATTTTATGAGCCGTTTGGCTAGCCGCTTAGCTGTTTCTTTTTCATTTTGGATTGATGAGGGCCATGGGAGGCTATTTGAAATATTCCGAAGTCCCCGGTGCAGGGGAGGTTATGGCGAAATTTTTCGAAAATTTAGGGTGTTAGCCAAATTTTTGAAAAATTTGAAAAGTTCTTAGAAACTGAAAAGTTGAAGAACGTAAGCCATAATGAAAATAATGGAAGTTGAGTTGATTTGTTAAACAACTTTCAGCTTCGTTCCTTTTCGGGGACGAAAAGTTTTAAGTAGGGGAGATTGTAATAACCCAGAAATCCGAGCCAAATTAAAATTTTTATTTTGGCAATTTTGGTGAAATTTGAATATTTAAAATGAATTATTTAAATAATAACGACGAGAAATTTATTTTGAATAGAATTAGAACGTATATATTTATATACATTGTCGTTAAAATATAAATATTTATTTTTAAATATAAAAGGAATTGAAAATGGCGCGGTAGTTCGATAATTCGATTTCAAAGTTCAAATGAATGTATAGGATTCAAAATAAAACCGGAACCGTTGGGTTCGTACCGAAAAGAGCTTTCTAACGAATATTAGAGATTTGAAATCTAACGATTGGATTTGGAATTATGTCCAAATCAAATTTGGAAAAGGTCACTGTAAGTGCAGTTCGATGGCCGTTGATGGAAATCGACTGTACGGGCCTTGATAAAATTATTAAAAATATCAATAATTTGTGTAAAATCATAAGAAATGATTTGTGAAGAATTGGGATGAAAAATTCCATATTTGGAAAGATAAAAATAGTTTTTTTTATCGAAATGAACTAGTTTTGAACTAGAATTAAAATCCATTTATTTTTAAAATAAATAAATTGGATTTGAAATGGTTTTAAAAGTAACCAGAATTTCCAATAATTGAATTGGAATGGATTTGAATCGAAATTGTCTTTGGAATATTTCGATGTTGTATTTCGTGATGATACATATATTGTTATGGGAATTTGAAAGATATATTAATATCGTTTTTTCCAATACGATATTTGTTGGTCGTAGAATTTGATAGGGAATATAAACCAATATATTTTCTATTCGGAGCCTTGTATTTAATGTCAAATGTGATTTGGGTTTGCCGTGAATGGTGTCTTCATTAACACTGTTCTTAAACCCAGTTGAGAAAAAGATTAAATCTGTTTATTTAGATTTAATGAAGTGTACCAATTAAATGGTAAATTGGAATTGAATTAGAATTGATTTTTGGGTTTATCGTGAACGGTGTTTTAAATAACACTTGTTCTTTAACCCGATAATTAATGGAATGTGATTTTGGGTTTATCGTGAACCGTATTTTAGATGACATTGGTTCTTTAACCCAGTTAAAGACAGGATATTGATTTTTGGGAAGATTAAAACTAAGTGGAGTTTTTATGAATCTTTAATTAGATTGAAATGATCGAGAATGGAGTATCACCAGTTTTGCTCCAGGCGATAGTTAAATCTTTAATTAGATTTGAACGTGTAATGGTAATTGAATTTACCGATAACACGGTGGTGTTAGATATGAAGTATGACCAGTTTTACTTCATGGGATGAATAGTTTGGGATTGGGAAATAAAATAAATGATTACTTCGGTGTGGTTCGCTAATCCCGACTAGTTTTGGATTGATATTCAAAGAAGATCAAAGAATAAATTTAAAGAATTTATCTTTGATAAAATTAATGGGAACCTTTCCCAAAGTATAAGAATATTTGAATAAAAGAATATTCTGAATTGGAATGAGGCGTATGTTGTGTTTGTGTAACACTTGTTTATTATTTACGCGAGTTATTCAGAAAGACCGGGTTTATCCCATTCTGAATAATTGATTCGACGTGGTGTCGAGGATGAAGACGGTGGTCGAAGACCGGAGGTCTTCACATCGTTTGGGTGATTACTGATGATCTTGATTGGGCTGTACATCCAAGAGGAGGAAATCAGTTGGTGATCGTCCAGACGTACTTGGAGATCGATGGATATGCGAGGTACAAGGTGCCCCCGGTTTCGTTCAGACCCAGAACGAACTTGTAAATGGACTGTGTGTCTGACATTGGATTTTATTCTGTGTGATTGATTTCTATTAAATATATATCTGTTTGGCAGCGGAGAATTTATTCTCTTGCTTAACGCCCTTCTCTGAGACGTACGAGCTCAGAGGTTATATATTGATGGATATCAAATGCATGGAGTGAATTGCCTGTGTGGCATGCCTTAGTGACAATATGATCAAGGCTTCTGTTGAAAAGAAGAGTCTTGTGGTTGATGATCAAACCACGGCCTGTATGGCATAGCTTTGTGTAGCGCTGATTCGCGAGCCTCACACCCCGGTTGTGAACCAGAAACGGGAGAGGACATCAGGGAGGGCATGCATTTCCTTCTAGCTAGAAGTGGCGTCAGTGGTTTTACACGCCCTGACGAGTTTGACTTATGTGGTTGTTGCTGTTGCGAGGCACCTCGGATGTATCGATGACTGTGTGGAGCCGATGGAGTCATTGGACTCATTGACATCCCATAGGGTGGGGAAACGCAGTGTTCAGGCATTATAATACACATCGGTGGACCGGCCCTGACGATCCAAGGGGCAGTTGCGGCTGTTCCTGAGACACGGGCTAGAGCGTCTCGAATCGGTAGAGGACTATCTTTTGCCTTGGTTCACAGATGGAAATCCAACTTCCAATACATGACATTTGCGGTTTTGATTGTAGAGCCTAGTATTGGCGACATGATATATGGTACCCATGCCGTCTATGATTGATACTTATGATTGAAATTGTTTTGACACTATACACTTATAGTAATAATAAAAGATGAAATTTAGCGTATCAAGCATTCTTTGGTTATTATAAGGTAAAACCCTATCCTCCGGCTTGTGTTGCATTATGCGATGGGACCTGGGTCTTATAATAGCTTCTTTATTTCTTTATTTAGCATTGCGCTGTTGTTTTATGTACTGGTATTCTTGGGAGGAAACCTGTTCCGTGTTATACGGCGTGGTCCCTTGATTTACCTAACTTTAAAATAAAGATTAATAACTGTTTTAGTTCTCACACACCAGTCACATGACTGACCTGAAGTTTATTGTTTTAACCTAAACTTTGGGTGCCCTTATTTTGACACTGACAGTTAGTAGTTTTGGTTTTGCAGATTTATATTCACAGGATTTTGGTTTACAGCTGGAACGATACTCGGAAAGCTCTGTATCCGTGTGTTACTTTCAGTTGTGTTTTGTATTGTTTTTCCGTTGCAATGTAATTTAAATCTCTGATATTTTCCGTGTAATATTTATTCATACTCTGTATATTCTTGTATTCTGATGGAATTGTTGTAATAAACAATGAAATGTTCTTCTGTTTGTGTTCCGATGTGTCTTGTCCTCAGATTATCCGGGCTTTCCTTACCGGGGAAGTTACGGGTCGTGTCACAAAATTAGCAGACTAACCTTGTTAATATCTTCTGCTTAATACGTTGATTGTATATTTTTGTCTCAAGTTGGTTTACATGAATTGAATTTATACTTTATTAGTTACTTTCAATTTCTTTTAAATTACCTTATAATTTTTAAAATAAAATCTAATTTAAAATATGTTTTAAAAGATAATTTTTATTTCATTTTGAACACTAACGGTCGGTTTTCCCCATCGTTGTACGGTAATACTAGTTATTTTAAAAATAAGAAGATATTGTGATAAAATCTGCACTTTATATCCCTTTATGTTTTTTTGTTTTTTACGATTTGAACTTCACAATTTTTTTCGAAACATTACGATATCTAAAATAATTCAATAAATGAAGCCAAAGAGACTACGTATTCAACAATTTTTGAAACCGTAAATAGCTTTTATTTATTTACTTTGAAAAACATGATTACAGCAAAAATAAATTTATATTTGCAATAAGATAAAGTCATACCATATATTAGACAACGTGTTCACCATGATTATATCAAAATTATAAATAGTAATTGCAATTCTTTAACATAACTAGTACTAGAAATAATACTAATATTTTGTAGCTAAATTTATTTCATTTTAAATTTCCTAAATCCTAATAGCATGAAATCAAAATTTTCTTTTTTTTTCTTTTGCGGATGAATTTACATATATGAGAAAAATTTGGGAGTCTTGGAATAATTTGTTTCTTTCCATGTTTATAAAAAACAATTTAGTAATCAAGTTTCAATCTGCATCACCTGATTGATGATCAAAGCACAACCATCCACGCATTGATCTTTCCATGTTTCTAACATGACAATTTAGCAATGATATGGCTGACAATTAGAATCGAGAACCGTAAACCCGAACCGACCCGACTCGAAAAGACCCGAACCCGACCCGAACCTGATGGGTCTCGGGTCGGGTCTGGGTGATGAAAAATACAATAAAAACCCGACCCAACCCGATCCGACCCGAAAGACCCGACCAAAAAAACATCGAAATATATGTAATTTTAGTGTTATTTTCCACGCGGACCCCAACCGACCCGAACCGAAGCTCATATCAGGTTAGGTCTAGATTTTGAAATTGTATAGTTTAGATCTGACAAAATCCGATCCGTCTAGACCCGAGGCCCGTCGGGTCGGGTCCCGATCTATCGGATCGGGTCTAATTGCCACCCCTAAGCAACGAGGTTTCAATCCAGGTCTCCCGATTGATGACCAAATCACAACCGCCCAAGCATTCATTTAGTGATGCAAACAAGGTTGCTTTTCCAATCCACGTCATAACCTATAGTCCAATCGAAAAAAATTGTTAAATGAAAATCTCACTGCATTCGTTCTTTATATCACAATCCAAAATCTCCTCTAATTTCTCCTTCGACTTCTCAGATCCAACCCATTTACTTAAACTAAAATTTTCGTCATGGCCCCAAAACCCAAAAGAAACCCGTATAGAAGAAGCCAGTTGTAGAGAAACATCCGGCGAGAAACGTCAACTGGTAGGATGCCAAGAGCCAAGTAGAAGCTCCTTGCCGAAGAATCGTGCACAAACGCTGACAAGAAGATAAAAGAGGAAGGCGAATCTATTGAAACGTGCAAGATTTACATTTTCAAATCGTTGAAGCAAGTACATCATAATATTTGAATCTAAATCATAGCCATGAGAATATTAAATTCCTTCGTCAATGATATTTTCAAGAAGTAGAATCCTCAAGTTGGCCAAATACGATAAGAAAACAACAATCAGTTCTCACGAGATTCAGACCTCGGTTCATCTTGTTCTCGCCAATAAGTTTTCCGAACGTGTGGTGTTTGAAGGTACTAAGGTTGTGAAAAAGTTCACTAGCGGTTCAATTTGGAAGTAATAGTTTATTTATGATTTATAGTTCTTTTTTTTTTAGTTTGTAAATGAACATAAAGTAATATTTAGATCTGGAACTAGCAGATATTTCAAATTTTCATTCTATTAATCGCCAACTGTATAATCCATAATGAATTGCATCGTTTTATAAAGTTCAATGTTGATTTGTGGTTAATTTTACTAGATTGGTTTTTGAATGCATTGATCAGTTTGTCAAATTCCAGTATGCAATTTATTTTTGATTATTTTAGTTAGCAGTAATAGTTAAATTTTATTATTCTAGTACTGAACATATCAGTTAGAAGCGATTTCTTTTTAAACTTGTGTAGTGTTCTTGTTTGGAGGGTGGTCATATAATCACAATAGGAATACTAATTACTAGTATAAATAGCATGTATTTTATCAAAAGGGAAGTGAAGAACGTTTTGACTTCTTAATTAATGCCAATAGGATTCAATTTCACTATGTCTAGATAGATAGTCTAGAGATATTATAGTCTCACCTGCGACTTACGAATATTCCTTTTTCTTACTGCATGTTTAAGATAAAATCACCTACTTAGTCTTTGTCTAGTTGTAGAAATATTCAAACACATACTTAAATCTCTTTTGTTATGGTCAATATTAATTGTGGGTATGGGCTTAGTTTGAATTTGCAGCTGAATTATGAGATATGAATATGTGAATACATCAGTGGCCGACAAATGGTCTTTTATGTGCTTAGTTAAATATGTTTGTCTATAGAATGCTGACTATTGAACAAATAAATTTTGGTGGAAATGATTCTTTAAGTTTTGAAGTGTTGATATTGTCTTCCAGATGGTTCCCGTCATTGAACATTTGTAATTTTCATTCTATTCTATAATATAAAATATTAAACAACTTTCTGATTGTATATTTTACATTTTACAAAATATGCAAAGGTTTTGGATGAATTCTTTATTTCCACAGGAGGTTTTACAAGTTATACATTACACGAGAAAAGGATGAAATTTTCATAAAAAGTAAAATGAACATTTTTGTAGGTAAATTTCAAATTGAACTGACAAAGAGTTGGGCAGCTGATGTGATTACAAGGAGAATGCAAGGCTTGTTTCTTGATTCAATTGGAGAATTGCCTGAAACTAGAGGTTGACATTTTGACAGGTGATGTATGAAAATATCATTGTATCTGCTTGAATTCAATCTGAGGTACATATGAATGATAATGGTCGCTTCTGATTCTTGTTTATTGCTTTAGGTGCTCACTACTTATTTGGTGGCATGCTTGAATAAAGCACCTAACTGCCGAGATCTTAAGCTTCTCATGCTGTTTGATATCATTTTTCCTCACACTATCTGATGCCGGATTGAACAAAGATCGCTGAAACTAGATTTAGAGATATTCTTGTCTTTGAATCAGCTTACTTTTCTTTTGTCATGAATTCCCAGTACTTATAATTTTCATCCTATTTCGATGTGAGGATTTTTGGTTGATGCACTTATAATGAAATATTCATTTGCATGAAGCTGTGAATCGGGTCTGGATCCATTGTTCAATCTTTAAGTCCATTTGTAGAGTTCAGCAGAGTAGTAAACAAAGAAGGATTTTGCAGGAAGCAATTGAATTTAGGCTACCACTCAGCTAAATCCTTCCTGACGTGGTTTGGATATGTTGCTTTTAGTAAAATGAAGAAAATGGATGTATGGTCACTATTTTACGTGGATTATGACTACTATAATTGAATTATATTTGTTCTTGTATTATATTCAATTTTTGTTTATCATCAGATTTGATTTTAAATAGTTATAAACTTACAATAATTTTTTTATTTGTCATGATGTGTATTTCCATATAATTTCCTATTGAGTATTTTTTGAATTTGAAGGTATGAGTTTTTTGCATTTCTTATCACAAATAGTTGGTGTTAAAGGGTTGTATTTTGCATCAGTTATTTGACACAAATAGTTGGTACAAAAGGGTTGTATTTTGCAGATTATTAGTACTAATACTTGTAAATGAGATTTCGTTTTTTAGATGATTGCTCTTTTTTGCATCGGTTGTTACTAGCAATTGTTGTAAGAAATCATCTTTTGCAATTGATGCAAGAAATTTAGCCTATTTCTTTGTCTTCATTTGCATCAGTTGTCGCAACTAATATTATTGATTTACAAGTCATATTTCCTACAATTCATATTATGGCACAAAAGATTTGCAGATTCAACTGATGTTAACATCAAAAATGGCTATAACGCCTGATTTTAGGGAAAGCACCACCGATTTTAGGGAAAAAACAATACATAATAGATAGAAATGACTGATAAATGAAAGAAATGGGAATAAAAGAGAGAAGGCACAAGTTTTATAGTGGTTCAGCCGTTGGTAAGGCATACTTTCACTTTAAATGGCGTTATTATCATATTGTCCATGCCACATTATAATGATCATCCATATGAATGCAATAGTCTCCAAAGTAAGTAAACAAGTATCAATGGTACCACAAATTATCGGAGTTGATCTTGATATTTGGCTTAGGGGGAGAATGCTTACTGTCCTTTAGGTTGAAAAGTAGTTGGGATAAGCTCTAGTAGCGTTTTGGTAGGCAGAAGATCAGATAATTTTTTGTAGGAGAGCATGGGGTATAATAGGAGTTCTGAAGAATATTCAGCCAAGCTCTTCACTACTAGGCTCAATAAATCCTCTCAAGCACACGAACAAAACATGGTGATAATATAAGCAAATACTAAGGACAAGTGTCAGTTCATAGGCTATAGACTGGTGCCAGTCCATATACTTCGTTCAATTTGGTATTTTGTCTTTGCAGTGTGCTTTCCTATATCCCTATCATCATCTTGTAAAGTCTACCTTGATTTAATTCTTATTTGATCATACTTGGAGGTCCATTATTTCAACATGTATGTTTTCCCCCATCAAGTAGCAATTGCTAGAAAAGTCCAACTGGCTTGTAACTTCATCAATAAATAGTTAGGCCATATAGATCACGATGCTACAAGTCTTGATAAGCCATAGTACATATCTATGGACTGGTGTCAGTCCATTAGGCATGGACCGATGCAGGTCCATACACTTAGTGTATTTTTACACTATATTCTATTGGGGCTCAAGTGTTCTCCCTTTTGAACTCTTTTGTAACATTAGGGTTAAATATATGTCGTGAAGTCTTCATTTATCATGAACATTTCCTTTGAGTTTAGAACCGGTTACAGTAGGGCGAAATTTGTAATAAACCCCAAAGACAAACTTGTGCCCTCAGTTGTTTAGATTACTTTACTAAATAAAGGGGTTTAATTATAAATACCACTTTATATGTTCTTAGTCCAATTTCATTTCTATTTTTATGTAAACTTTACACAAAAATAGAGATCTAGACTCCTTGTATTTTATAATATCCAAATCTACTATTTACGTATAAAACAATGATTTGACTACATGTGATTTATTGTACCCTAATCGAATATTTTCGTATAAACAAAGTTTTGAAATAGAAGAGAAAAGAAAGTAAAGAAGACTATTATTTTGGTTTACAAAAAGAAACAAAGAAAAAAAATCACTTTTTATTTACATCCGTAATCCAAACACAAATTAATAAACATAGACCGACACTTCCTTTAATTTAGAGATTTCAAGGAGTTCTATGTTTGGTTTTCATAATCCTCAAATCTCTTAGGCATACATAATCCAAAATTTTAGACTAAACAAGTAGTAGAAAAGGAAGTAAATTGTAAGTCCCACTGACAGCCTATGAAGGAGAAAGCTGTGTTTAACACTAGTTGGAATACTCTTCTAGGTTGCTTTCACGCAAAACAATTCCTATTCCTCTCCCTTTGTGTTTACATATTTATAAGAATCAAGAAAAATCATCTACACATGTAGAAATTACATTCAGAATTACTAAAATAAAATAGAAGAAGGGGTTGAAGAGAAAGAAACTAATGTTTCCTTATAACGGGATCTAAAAAGAGATAAGAATACAGAAGAAATGGAGGGAAATAACCCCAGAAGAATGTGAGTTTGAGTGTGGGCCTAAGTCTCTATTTATATATGCTAAAGTATATAGGAACCGTTCATATTTAGATAATAAAATCTAGATAGTTCACAACATCAAAAACCTAAAAGAGAATAGTGTAAAAACCTAGACACCACATCTTTTCTAGTGGTCAACGTCCTCCCTATAAGTCGGTCGATCCCTACAAACTGGGCCAGTCGACTTCCTTCTGTTTTAGGGGCCATGAATTAATTTAATGCGTCTTGTGTTTAACTATACTTAATTTTAATTAATTGGTGTTTATCTCTTTTAACATGCCACCTTTCTTATCTATGTATATACACACAAAATTTTGAATCTTAGTCTGGAATTCTATTTTACGCTTATCCATTTATTCCATCTCAAATGTTATCCAATTTAAATTCCCAAATTTAATTATTTTAAATTCAAATCTTGTTTGATTCATATTTTTCCATACAAACTCCATTTTCAGCAAATTAAACACGAAAAGGATCAAAATCTCACCATAAATGCATTGGTATAACTTTCATAACTAAATTCCACTAATTTCTATATTTTAATCTATTATCATTTTTATTTTATTTTTAATATTTTATTTTTTTATATCTACTTAGGGTACATTTTATAGAGCGTTACAGGAGCATTATAAGAAGTGCCACAGAAGCATATATCGGGAAGGTACTTGTTTTGAAACCTTCAACATCTAGACCTACTACTGTGGAGAAAGAAAAATCTATGTTGGAAGGTACTGTTTGATTCATAACATACTTCTTCGATTATTATTTAATACTGGTGCATCACACTCATTTATCTTTTAATGTTTGGTAGATAAGCTATCACTAGAACCATAATACCTTATTGCTTCCTTTAGGGCAGCAAATCCTATAGGAAGGTATACGACTCTGGGGATTAGGTGCAATAACCTAGAGTTTTAGTTACTAGGATACACTTCTGTTTATGATTTGTATTTGAATGATTTGGAATCATTTTGGGTATGGATAGGTTATGTTAACTGCAAAATGGTCAATTCCCTAGCGTATTGGATTCCTGGAAGAATCTGTAGTTAAGTTTGATTTACTTGACTCGTGGTTTTCGTTTCAAGAGAAAACATGGACATCCATTCAAAATCTCATGATTCCATTAAATAGTTTTTGATGATATTTCAACTTATCTCTTCTAATCCTACTAATAGCTACGAATGCTTCCTGGAAGTGTGTCCCTATTGAATAAAAAGACTTATTTTTAGATGACTGAAGATTAGCCTTGAAATCCATTTAGTTATAAAGATCTCAGTTTTAATTGTATTGATATTATTTGCTTTGAGTGTCTTAAGGTTTCATAAGATCCAAGGGCTCCCCTCTCCGTGTGGTGAGTTTAGTTTCGGTAGGATATATCCATTTAGCTTAATTCTGTGGGTTCCAATTAGAACCTTTCTTTATTGCAGAACTGCTTAATCTCCCTTAGATTTATTGTTGGATAAGTCCTTTCGAATTTCCGGCTGAATTCATTTTATATCATCAAGTTGAGGTCTTTGTGCTATTAACATAAACATCTGTGTAGATTAAAGTATCTTATAAGGCTTCATCAAGTGTTACTATGGTCCATTCCTTCAGTAGATCACTTTTCAGTTAAGTCTTGGGGTATCATATTCTCATTGGAAGCTAATTATAGCCTTTAGGAAGGTATATTATAAAGGTTATTGACTTTCGGCTTTTGGGAAGGTTAGTAGCTATCAGATATCTTCAGAAACCTTTGACGGGTATATGTATCAGATGGTTATGAGTAAAGGCCGTTCAGTGCGGTTTTGGTCATCTTATTCCATTCATTTCAGATGTATTAGAGGTTTCTTTATTAGATAATTTCTTTCAGAGCATTCGAAATCCATTCCTGTAAAATTAAGATATAATAATGTAATAATTAGATAATTACATTTGTGTTACCTTAATTAGTCGAAATTTGCGTCTTTTTTACTTATGACTAAAAATAGTGCAGAGATTTAATTATCTTAATTCCCAAAAATCCTCAAATTGATTTAGAAATTTGGGTTTATAACTTAGAGCTTTAAACTCGAGTGTGAGAATGATAATTCGATATGGACTATTGACCTCCAAGGTCATATTTATATATGCGGTTTAACCCCCTTCCGCCTTTAATGATGTCTCTTTAATACCATCAAAGCAATTTTGTTGAAGGCTTTTGGAGGAGTCTTTTATGCTTCATGCTCTGGGGCTTCCACTACGGTCTGGAAGCGTGTTCTTTTGAGTGCCTTTGGTAAATGCTTACAAATAGCCTTTGAGTCCATCGAAAGGCAACCTCTTATTTGAATGAAAGACTTGGTACTTGTATGAGGAATATGATTTTGAAGGCCTTTGACTTTGCTTATTCTAGAGGGTCTCTTTCTTTACGATAAATATCTCTTTATGTAGTCGAGTTTTTCCCCAAGTCCACATGGTCGGACCATTCCCTTCGAATGAATCAAAGAGTGTGTCTCATTAAATGAATATGTACTTGCTCCCATATTCGCTTGTTTAAAGTCTTCTTCTTTGCTATCATAAAATAGGCATTCCCTTTTACCAAATAGGTTTATTTTTATTGAAAGGTGTCTTCTGCCCCTTATATTCCTATCTAAATGATCTGGTTCGATCCAACAGTTGCCTTTGTTTTGACTTTTCTTTATAAATAGCTCGTCCTTTTCATCTTCCTCATTTACTTGTATTTGCAAGACTTCAAGCGCAAGAATCGAACTTTTTATGAATCTGAAATATTTATAATCTACTTCATTTGCAATAAAGCTAAGCATTTGCTTTTAATTTCAATGTTGATTCCACAATCGGTATTCAGTTTTTATTTTCTGGAATTTTTAAATTTAAGATTACATGAAACTGGAAAGCGATTGGTGCTTAATTGGTTATTAAACTCGTCGTTAATTTTAGATATTCTTGCATCTAATTATGATTAGACATAATTCAGGTTTCAATCTAATGTTTCCCAAAATTCTTAAACTTACCATTTGCCAAAATATTCACTCCGCTTGAAGAATGAATGAAGATCAGCAAAAACTAGAGGAAAAGCTGTCAAAAGAACTGAAGATAGCTTTTGGAGGGACCAAAAAGAGCTTTCAAAGGTATTAGAAGAGCATCGCTAAGGGCATAAAGAAGAAAAGCCTAAGATATAAGTATTTGGATAGATGAAAAAGACCTTTTAAACATCAAGCAAAAATTGTTGGAAGCATTAGAGTGAAGCAAGCAATGGTTACAAAGCAATATTCAAGAACAACCACAGTCAAAAGTGGAATAATCCTGTTAGATCAATGAAAGCTCCGGTAAGGTTCCAAGGGTAGTATAGGAAGCCACACGAAAACAAGACTCCATGGCTACAAGCAGAGGATAACACCCTTCGAAAGAATGGAAGGAGGAAAAAAAAATCTCATCAACAAAAGTCACAAACATCCCAAATACTTTCATTTAGATTGGTTAATAATATTTTTATTTTTACAAATCTCTTTCTAGAGAAAAACTTAGGTTTTAGGTCCGTCTCAGTTAAGAGAGAAGCCAAAGGAAAAGATTTGTGTTTCAAACTAAGAACTACACCCAGGGTCTTATTTATTGTGAGTCTAGAGGATCTCATAGCATTAAATTTTAAGATTTAATACAAGCCAAACACGTCACTCATCCAATCACATCTTCCGGATTTCAGAAACAACCAAGCAGAATAAGCCACATCAGCCTAAATTTCAAAAGTTTCGTATTCGCTGTGTATCTGGATGAACAGCACCTGGGACAAATATATGGTTTGATCCAACCCATAACTGGATCGAACACCAAGCTATATATAAGCATATTTCCTTGTATTTTCTGATTTATTCTTCTAACTTCTCTCTTTAACAAATTCTTCATCCTAGCTCGGATTTCTGTAAGCTATATATGAAAATTAACCATAAAATTGCGGTGAACATAATGGAAAAGTTCAATAGCCAGATTCGAGTATCGATAAAATTATATTTTTAACTTCTTTCTATATTTACAATTAATCTCTTTCGAGTAAATTCATATCTTATTCTCCTTTATTAATATTATTTGGTTCCAACAAACTCCACTAATATCTGACTTAATTCCTATTTTAACACGCACATTATTTTTTCAAATTCAAATACGTATACATACATTTGTGAATTAATTCTTTTATTATATGTGAATGTTATAGTTATAATGTTAGTCTTTAATTCCTCCATTTGCTCTTTTATAACATCATTGTAAACATTTTCATTAATTCTATTTATTACCTTGTAACGTTATTTTTATAACATTAACTTTTAAATATTAAAATTTCTTAATAAATTATACTTAAATTTTGGGTTGTTACATTCTTGCCTCCTTAAAGAATTTCATTCCTGAAGTCTCTCAGGATGGAGGAATGAAATATGTAATTATAACAAAAAACTACATCATCTACTCAATGATGAACCATTACATGCATTGTCTTTAAGTTTTGTAATGCAATTTATGTTATTATTCAATAATGTAGTGTTTATGTCATTAACTAATGCAAAATATTTGTTTGTCTATGATTCTGTCGACCTTCTTTTTATGCAATTAGCTTGTGCCATGCATCCAAATGTAAGCAGTTATCATACTGATAATAGATAGTTTCATACGCGTGTTACAATCATCATCCATACGCAACAATCATATGATAACCATCCATTTATATAATCATGGTAATAAAATAAAATAAAAATGCACACACATTTATATGCATACGAGTGGAAACCCGTGCATTGCACGGAAGCATAGAGTACGGGGTGTTGTAGTTTGCACGCGCGTGGTTGTTTGACGCGCTTCGTACGTGATCGATGCAAGTCGTTTGCGCATCGATTGATGTTCATCAATTGTTATGTATATGTGGAGTAATTGTATATTTAAATTTTTATTTGTCGCAGGTTATTTAATGTAAATTGAAAGTGATATATATTGGTTGAAGAGAAAGAGGGTAGAAAAATGAGTACAGAGTTATGATATGCATAAGTGAGTATTAAAAAACTAAGCAGAGGGTTCGAAGAAGGTTCTGTTATGAGCATGATTTATTCAACGCACATGTAAAATAAATGGACATCAATGGTAAGCGACAAATTGTTCAATTGCATGCATGCAGTTAATACCAATTAAACAATAAGTAAACTTCATTTAATAGATGTTGCATGCCTTCATTTAGTACATGCACCATTCGTAAATGACATATTTTGAAAGCCAGTGCTCTTCCCAAGTCAACGATGAACTCAGAACCTGTCAAGCTATGGTATGTGGTAATAAAAATCAACAACGATAACCAAATAGTCAATTTTGTACAACGAAAAAAGCTTAGTTGTAACAAAAGCAAATAATAAAAACATCTTCAAATTTAATCATCCCAGCATCTAAACACTGTTTAAGTACACGTAAAAATGTGTAGTTGTCGATGATCATGTTCGTTGTCCAATGTGCTGAATGCAAGCGAAGCTGCAAATATAAATAAGTAAAAGGTGGTTAAACGTAACATGGTGTTGTTTTATATAACTAAAGTGTAGTAATGGTGAGCGTACCGAAACATTTCTTATAGGCCATTCAATAGTCTGCCGGTTTCTTTTGTTTTTATCTTTGTGTTGTAGCAAAGCATTATCCCATGTCTAGAGCATGAAGTGATTAATGTATGTACGAATGATAGTAAAATATAAGGAGCACATAGGAACATATATTGAAAGCCATACTTGACTCCCCATGGTCGGTCTTTGTATTGGCCATGTGCTGCATGCAAATTGCGTCCGTTCTTTTGGATAAACATGTCGGCCCTTAAAAATTATGGTAACTATTACGTATCAATAAGTAAAAATTAAAATATGTACGTATGTATGTAGAAGAGAAATACTTACATGATTGTTAAAAACAATGACATTGACTCCATACGCGTGTAGGATATCTACAATTTTAGAAACAATAACATTTCCATTCTCCCGAATGTCGCCACAAGTGATGAGGTTGTTAAAAAATTTTGTTGCCTCTCGTCGTGCATTGTTTACCATATACATTTCCATGTATGTGTGTAATGTGTAATTTACCTTCAAACAGAGAAGAAAATATGTTAATATATGTATGAAGTGGAGTATGAAACATTTAAATAGCATGTACCTAACTATCTCACTGCATCGCGAATAGTTCTCGATGTTTTAATTTTTCAACTATAATTTGAATCACATGTTAGTGAAATGTAGTAATGTCGGTAATGAGATGCATAGATATATATAATGTAATGTCGTATAATTGGTAAAATTTGGTAGTATCTTTGACATCTTTTCCCTTGCTCGACGTAACGACTGTGCAACTGAACGATTAGACGATTTACTACCAATTTGAGTGGTGGTAAGGCTGAAAAAATAGTACAACAAAGGTGAATAACATTGTCTACATTGATACTTAATTGTATTATATTATTTAAAGTTGGCGATATAATCATTTATATAATAGTTGGAATTCGGAGTGGGAATATTGGCTTACATATTAATATCGCCAGCAGGTACGTTTGTAGTAGAAGTAGCAGCAAAACTTTTATTCACAGAGGGAGACACTGTAGTATTTATTTTTTCCATACTCATGTCGTCATGCGAGTTATTTGTACATTGTTGGTCAAAGATATGAGTTTGACTTGTAGCACATGCCACATCTGATGCATGTGAGTTTGAAGACGGTGATGGGCTTTGTTGTTGCGGACGATTCCACACAATATTTGAAAGAACCTAGTTCTTTGTCTAACATTATAGGTTGTTCGCTTTTGATAACGAAGAAAAATGGTAGAAGTTAGGTAGAAGATGTAGATTATAAAAGGCATATTGTAAATACCCGTAATAAGCAAATTGACTGCAATGCATTTCGCAATGATATCGCATGGCAAATCCGCAGTGTTATAACATCTATTAGTTTTGTTTAATTTTATCAAGAAATTGCATTTGGTTTTATTAAAACCATGTTATGACGTTAAACTTTATTTGTACACATTAAATGACTTAAATTATGCTAATTTGCATGCATTAATTTAGCATTTATTATGAAATTTGTTGTGAAATTTACTACAGAACATGGTAATTTAACATCTATCAAATGACTTAAATTATGCTAATTTACTATAGAACATGGTAATTTAGCATTAATTTAACATCTATTAAATGACTTAAATCATGCTAATTTGTATGCATTAATTTAGCATTTATTATGAAATTTACTATAGAACATGGTAATACACAAATACAGAAACTTATTTAATTTCACACAAAGTTGTATAATTTAAGTTTATGAAGAAAACGCATTTTCTTTTATCAAAACCATATTGTGTGTTAATATAAACTTATATTAAGTCATTATTATTGACATGAAATTTTGATGTTTTTGTCAAAATGAGGCATATAAAGATGGGCATCCTAAAAACGCCCATCCCTTCACATACAAACATGAATATTCAATTATATAAATGTAAGACTAAAGATTTAATTATTATTTTTTAGTCATTAAAAACGTGAATAAAAAATTTCATCTTATCTATCTTTTTGTTGACAATTTTTGTGCAATGCAGAAAGTCTTTGTATGAGACGTTTTTTTCAAACATAAAAATTAGCACAAAGATTCTATTAAACACATAAACTTATTACTCATTTATGGCATTATATTTATTTATTACTCATTTATGGCATTATATTTATGGCATTACCTTATATTTATGTCATTACCGTATAAACAGTAATATGTAAAAGTCATGATGTGTTTTCATAATAAAGATCATGCATATAACTGAATCAAAGATTAACAGGAGTAGAACATGATGTATTTTAGTTGTAAGGACCAAATACTATGACTGATTAAATAAAAAGAATTGCATATGCTGTGCATTGAGTGTAGATCAGGCATATAACTGAATCAAAGTTTAACACGGATAGACCATGATGTATTTTCGGTGCAAGGACCAAATAGTATGACGGATTAAAGAAAAAGAATAGCATATGCTGTGCTTTGAGTGTTTATGTGTAAAGGATTATGATTATAGCATGACACAAAAATATCAATGACCAAATGTGGATTAACATCAATCTTCATATTTCAAATATCCAACAACTTTAATATTTCATCGTAATTTTAAAATGAATATGTTGTCTCAAAAACTTGAAGGGCGTTCATGTCATCATCCAAGTAAATGGAATAGAAAGTAGAAATAGAACCTGATAAAAGTAGAACCTGATTCAAGCTTTCAAGTAGTAAATGGCAGCACGGTAAACCATTCGTACCTACATGTAAGAACAAAGAACAAAAAAAATAATGGGACAGAAATGCATAAAATCTGTGTCATATATCATATAATAAACCCATATAGTCATTATAACCTAATATTTCCTATTTGTAGGAAGAAAATTAAATGTAATAAAATAAAAATGCATTAATGGCATTAACAATACCAATTACTAATTTACAAATACAACAAAATTAACTATGTGTTTAAAAGGAAATAAATTTAACTACGTGGGCACTTCTTTCAATCTGAGCCTTTCTTTATCTTTGCTGAAAATAAATCTCAGCCACTCTTTGTCTTTTTGTAACCAACCCGTGCATCAAAAAAAAGGAATAAATAGAAAGGATTTTTTTATTTAAAATCTGAACGCGCGTCAAAAAACAGAAAGAATAAGTAGAAAAGTTGTTTTTTAAAAAGAAATGAATATGGAGAGGATAATTTCAGTATACTAAAAAAGGAAGATAATAAAACAGAATTAATGAAAATAATATCATAATAATATGTGTTTCCAAGAGAATTATTAATAAAAAAAAAAGATGAGTATAGAAACAAACGTAAAAAATAATGTTAATAGAATTTTTAATGTGCACATTGATTACGCATTTAAAATTTGAACGTGCGTCAAAAAACAGAAAGAAGTTATTGAAAAGATTTTTTTAAAAAAGAAATGAATACGGAGAGGATAATTTCAGTATTCTAAAAAAGGAAGATAATAAAACGTGGTGAGCAAACGTGGGACACGCAATTTATTGATCCGCATGGAATAAATTTGACAGCAGATGTCAAGATAAGCAAAAAACGTGGGCAAATGATGTAATCCTGGCCATTCTTTATCTTTGCTGAAAATAAATCTGAGCCGCTCTTTGTCTCCTTGTCTGTCTAAGGGTTTGTCTAGGGGGGAATTTTATTATATAGACATTAAATGACTTAAATTATGCAAATTTTCATGCATTAATTTAGCATTTATTATGAAATTTGTTGTGAAATTTACTACAGAACATGGTAATTTAACATCTATCAAATGACTTAGATTATGCTAATTTACTATAGAACATGGTAATTTAGCATTAATTTAACATCTATTAAATGACTTAAATTATGCTAATTTGTATGCATTAATTTAGCATTTATTTTGAAATTTACTATAGAACATGGTAATACACAAATACAGAAACTTATCTAATTTCACACAAAGTTGTATAATTTTAGTTTATGAAGAAAATGCATTTTCTTTTATCAAAACCATATTGTGTGTTAATATAAACTTATATTAAGTCATTATTATTGACATGAAATTTTGATGTTTTTGTCAAAATGAGGTATATGAAGATGGGCATCCTAAAAACGCCCATCCCTTCACATACAAACATGAATATTCAATTATATAAAGGTAAGACTAAAGATTTAATTATTATTTTTTAGTCATTAAAAACGTGAATAAAAAATTTCATCTTATCTATCTTTTTGTTGACAAATTTTGTGCAATGCAGGAAGTCTTTGTATGAGACGTTTGTTTCAAACATAAAAATTAGCACAAAGATTCTATTAAACACATAAACTTATTACTCATTTATGGCATTATATTTATTTATTACTCATTTATGGCATTATATTTATGGCATTACCTTATATTTATGTCATTACCGTATAAACAGTAATATGTAAAAGTCATGATGTGTTTTCATAATAAAGATCATGCATATAATTGAATCAAAGATTAACAGGAGTAGAACATGATGTATTTTAGTTGTAAGGACCAAATACTATGACTGATTAAATAAAAAGAATTGCATATGCTGTGCATTGAGTGTAGATCAGGCATATAACTGAATCAATGTTTAACACGGATAGACCATGATGTATTTTCGGTGCAAGGACCAAATAGTATGACGGATTAAAGAAAAAGAATAGCATATGTTGTGCTTTGAGTGTTTATGTGTAAAGGATTATGATTATAGCATGACACAAAAATATCAATGACCAAATGCGGATTAACATCTATCTTCATATTTCAAATATCCAACAACTTTAATATTTCATCGTAATTTTAAAATGAATATGTTGTCTCAAAAACTTGAAGGGCGTTCATTTCATCATCCAAGTAAAAAGAATAGGAAGTAGAAATAGAACCTGATTAGAAGTAGAACCTGATTCAAGCTTTCAAGTAGTAAATGGCAGCACGGTAAACAATTCGTACCTACATGTAAGAACAAAGAACAAAAAAAATAATGGGACAGAAATGCATAAAATCTGTGTCATATATCATATAATAAACCCATATAGTCATTATAACCTAATATTTCCTATTTGTAGGAAGAAACTTAAATGTAATAAAATAAAAGCGCATTAATGGCATTAACAATACCAATTACTAATTTACACATACAACAAAATTAACTATGTGTTTAAAAGGAAATAAATTTAACTACGTGGGCGCTTCTTTCAATCTGAGCCTTTCTTTATCTTTGCTGAAAATAAATCCCAGCCACTCTTTGTCTTTTTGTAACCAACCCGTGCGTCAACAAAAAAAAGGAATAAATAGAAAGGATTTTTTTTATTTAAAATCTGAACGCGCGTCAAAAAACAGAAAGAATAAGTAGAAAAGTTGTTTTTTAAAAAGAAATGAATACGGAGAGGATAATTTCAGTATACAAAAAAAGGAAGATAATAAAACAGAATTAATGAAAATAATATCATAATAATATGTGTTTCCAAGAGAATTATTAATAAAAAAAGATGAGTATAGAAACAAACGTAAAAAATAATGTTAATAGAATTATTAATGTGCACATTGATTACGCATTTAAAATTTGAACGCGCGTCAAAAAACAGAAAGAAGTCATTGAAAAGATTTTTTTTTTAAAAGAAATGAATACGGAGAGGATAATTTCAGTATTCCAAAAAAGGAAGATAATAAAACGTGGTGAGCAAACGTGGGACACGCAATTTATTGATCCGCATGGAATAAATTTGACAGCAGATGTCAAGATAAGCAAAAAACGTGGGCAAATGATGTAATCCTGGCCATTCTTTATCTTTGCTGAAAATAAATCTGAGCCGCTCTTTGTCTCCTTGTCTGTCTAAGAGTTTGTCTAGGGGGGAATTTTATTATATAGACATTAAATGACTTAAATTATGCAAATTTTCATGCATTAATTTAACATTTATTATGAAATTTGTTGTGAAATTTACTACAGAACATGGTAATTTAACATCTATCAAATGACTTAGATTATGCTAATTTACTATAGAACATGGTAATTTAGCATTAATTTAACATCTATTAAATGACTTAAATTATGCTAATTTGTATGCATTAATTTAGCATTTATTTTGAAATTTACTATAGAACATGGTAATACACAAATACAGAAACTTATCTAATTTCACACAAAGTTGTATAATTTTAGTTTATGAAGAAAATGCATTTTCTTTTATCAAAACCATATTGTGTGTTAATATAAACTTATATTAAGTCATTATTATTGACATGAAATTTTGATGTTTTTGTCAAAATGAGGTATATGAAGATGGGCATCCTAAAAACGCCCATCCCTTCACATACAAACATGAATATTCAATTATATAAAGGTAAGACTAAAGATTTAATTATTATTTTTTAGTCATTAAAAACGTGAATAAAAAATTTCATCTTATCTATCTTTTTGTTGACAAATTTTGTGCAATGCAGGAAGTCTTTGTATGAGACGTTTGTTTCAAACATAAAAATTAGCACAAAGATTCTATTAAACACATAAACTTATTACTCATTTATGGCATTATATTTATTTATTACTCATTTATGGCATTATATTTATGGCATTACCTTATATTTATGTCATTACCGTATAAACAGTAATATGTAAAAGTCATGATGTGTTTTCATAATAAAGATCATGCATATAATTGAATCAAAGATTAACAGGAGTAGAACATGATGTATTTTAGTTGTAAGGACCAAATACTATGACTGATTAAATAAAAAGAATTGCATATGCTGTGCATTGAGTGTAGATCAGGCATATAACTGAATCAATGTTTAACACGGATAGACCATGATGTATTTTCGGTGCAAGGACCAAATAGTATGACGGATTAAAGAAAAAGAATAGCATATGTTGTGCTTTGAGTGTTTATGTGTAAAGGATTATGATTATAGCATGACACAAAAATATCAATGACCAAATGCGGATTAACATCTATCTTCATATTTCAAATATCCAACAACTTTAATATTTCATCGTAATTTTAAAATGAATATGTTGTCTCAAAAACTTGAAGGGCGTTCATGTCATCATCCAAGTAAAAAGAATAGGAAGTAGAAATAGAACCTGATTAGAAGTAGAACCTGATTCAAGCTTTCAAGTAGTAAATGGCAGCACGGTAAACAATTCGTACCTACATGTAAGAACAAAGAACAAAAAAAATAATGGGACAGAAATGCATAAAATCTGTGTCATATATCATATAATAAACCCATATAGTCATTATAACCTAATATTTCCTATTTGTAGGAAGAAACTTAAATGTAATAAAATAAAAGCGCATTAATGGCATTAACAATACCAATTACTAATTTACACATACAACAAAATTAACTATGTGTTTAAAAGGAAATAAATTTAACTACGTGGGCGCTTCTTTCAATCTGAGCCTTTCTTTATCTTTGCTGAAAATAAATCCCAGCCACTCTTTGTCTTTTTGTAACCAACCCGTGCGTCAACAAAAAAAAGGAATAAATAGAAAGGATTTTTTTTATTTAAAATCTGAACGCGCGTCAAAAAACAGAAAGAATAAGTAGAAAAGTTGTTTTTTAAAAAGAAATGAATACGGAGAGGATAATTTCAGTATACAAAAAAAGGAAGATAATAAAACAGAATTAATGAAAATAATATCATAATAATATGTGTTTCCAAGAGAATTATTAATAAAAAAAGATGAGTATAGAAACAAACGTAAAAAATAATGTTAATAGAATTATTAATGTGCACATTGATTACGCATTTAAAATTTGAACGCGCGTCAAAAAACAGAAAGAAGTTATTGAAAAGATTTTTTTTTTAAAAGAAATGAATACGGAGAGGATAATTTCAGTATTCCAAAAAAGGAAGATAATAAAACGTGGTGAGCGAACATGGGACACGCAATTTATTGATCCGCATGGAATAAATTTGACAGCAGATGTCAAGGTAAGCAAAAAACGTGGGCAAATGATGTAATCCTGGCCATTCTTTATCTTTGCTGAAAATAAATCTGAGCCGCTCTTTGTCTCCTTGTTTGTCTAAGGGTTTGTCTAGGGGGGGAATTTTATTATATAGATGCCTGATGCCCTAGTTTACCAATCTTTGATTGTGTCTGGTGCACGTATATGCATCTATTTATATCCACTAGCAAACACTTGCAATTATTTACATTCATCATACATAAAATGTTATATCAACGCGATTACAACAAATCCTACCATTCGTAGGCTCAATCCTATGATCTACCTCCCCAAGGACACTAAAAGAAGGAAGTTCCTATTCAAAACAAAAAGTTAATGATAGAATATTTGAGGAATGTTTGTCACAAGAACGTTGGTAAGAAACTTGAATTATCCTAAGGCAACCAAGTTTCTATGTCTAAAAGTTCCCCTTATGAGATGGAAGATTTTGTTTTGGAATTTATAAATGCCCCATCATATAATGACTAACTAGTGACTTGTACTTTCCCTTCAGTTGACCAATATAAATGGTTCCTTTTATAATTGTTGTGTCGCTCTAACCAAATCTACTGGAGGGCTTTACTGTCTTATTAACTCTAAGTGACTTAGGAAAAAATCTTTCAAAAAATTTCTATCTCTACCTGTTCTATCTTTCGTTCCTCTATCCGTTCAACTTATGTTGTACAACCCCATAAGGATATACTTATTTTTGAATTCTCTACATATTGGTTTTTTCAAAACCTTATTTGCGAAATCTTAGCGAGATAATTTATTATTCGTAGAATTATAGAAATTTCTTTATGAAATATACATAGTTATTTTCACAAAATCCCCAAAAACATGAAATTCGTAACAAAACTAGTATCTCTTTAAATTTTCAGTTTTTGAAACCATATATATATATATATATATATATATATATATATATATATATATATATATATATATGGGAGCGTTGGACTCAAATTGGTTCTACAACTTTTTTCCTTTCTTAATCAAGTAATGTTCCTCAAATTTAATTTGTTGAAACACAATTATTAACCATGTCGTTAATCCATTTGAAATCATAATATCCTTTAATATAAATATTTAATCACTTATCTAATAGGCAAACTTATTGCTTACTTCAATTTGGTGGTTATACAAAGATCTATCTATATTAGATACTTATAATTATGTAACAACTTTACTTTATAAGTTATTTTCTTCAAATAGAATTACGAGGATCCTCGTCTCATGCCCAAATGACATAAATTTATGAACACGAAACTCTAGATCTTTAGGCGTAACTAATGGTGAAATTCATTCTCACATCCTATCAAATTTCAAGGTATAGTTCTGAGTTAAATATTTGAGGTTTCAATTGCTATGCTTAGACTTAGTATTGGTTCTTCCTCGTTCTTAGGGATCTTACCACAACACATTACAAGTTATTTCCATAGAAGCAATATATATTCTTAATACTTCTATCCTAAGAATTCCTATACCAAAAACCAAGAATTCAATGTTAACAACGGTCTTACTTTTACACAGAGCACAAGAAAAACCAAAAATCATCACACTTGAACTAAGTTAATATTTATTGTCTTTATAACAACCCGCATAAGTTACAATTATATAGTTGATATGTTTAATTAAATATTGTATCTTGTCTTTGGTTTAAAACCTGAAATTTGGGAATTTTTGCAAACGAATGAATTTGGACTCAAAACCACTTCTATTAGGTTAAAAATGCCATTTAAGATAATTAAAACTATAAACATCGATATGTTTAGAGTTAGGGAAATTTGGGACTTCAGGTAGGGTTCGGGTTAGCATAACCCATTCCGTCCCTACTTAACAACTCGTCCTTCCTCATCTCTTGATTCATTCACCACATTTAAGAAAAATAGAAATGGATAGTGGAATGGGAAATTAAAATTCTCTAAACCTAGTTTAATACTGGGAGCTCCAATTCGTGTAGAAATCAAGTGCAAATCCAAAGACAAGAGAAGTAAGCTATCTCCATCTTCTCCAACTTGTTTCCTCCTCAACCCTTGTTATTTTATAAACCTAATTCTTAGGACATATTGTGTATTCATGTTTAGATTTGACGATTATCCATCTATATTGGAAGAGAGAGTGATCTAACTTGGTTTTGCACTTCCTCATTTCCTTTTAAGCTCAAAGGTAAGTTCTCGCCAACTCACATCTATGCAATCAAGCTTATAGGCTTGGCCAATGTGCCTTTGGCATGTTTATGCTATGCATGCATTGGTTGAATCGGTTTGTTCTGTGCAAACTTTGCGATTTATTTGTGTTTGAATTCATTCATATGAATTCAAAGTGTAAATTTTTGTACGAAATTGAATTTGTGTTTTTGAGTTGTTTCGACGAGCATTAGAAGCTTCATTTTCATTTAGAAAACGTTATAAGCCATCATTATTCGTCCAAACTTGTTTGAAGGAGATTGGGCATTCATAGCCTAGGCAAACAATCGTTCAGGCTTCAACTCAGATGTTTGAGCGGAGTCCTTAGATGTTTGTCCAAAGGCTCGGGAAAAATAAAAAATCTGCCAGGCTTTAGCTCAGCTTCTAAGTAGAGTCTTCAGACCCTTGGCCTGAGTTTTCAGCTGTTAACCAGTGGTGACCACGCTCAACAATTTTGGTTGTTCCAGGATTCTTCCCGGCCAAGTTTAAGCTCGTTTGCTCTTTTTCTATGTTTTCTCAGTTGCTCTAATTCATGAATTTCAATAGCTCCATTATACCAATCTTTGATGATCATTCAATTCATTTGTGATAAATAAATTTATAACCGATATTATGTGATTAGATTAACATTATTAAAACATGAATTTTGAGATCGACTGTTATTACATTCAATATTTGATAAGATTTGTCACTTCAAATTATAAAGGGTTTTATGTTATTAGTATATACCAAACCCTTTACTAAAATGGTTTCTAATCCTACTTTATTATACAAATTAAAGTTATTTTAAAAATTATTTTACAGTAGTATATAGTTATATGAACCTTTTCCTCATTCATATGAGAAATACAATTAAACGCCTTTGTAAAAACAAGGACCGTGAACCCTTCCATTTGCTTCGACGGTTAATTCTCGGACTCATTCAATGAAAACTATGGCAATGATCATTTCGTGCTTCTAATGGAATATATGACTTGTCCGTAAATATTCGAGTAGAGCAAGCGGTTATAGGATGCATAGCTTAACTCTTATATTTACTAGTTTGGAGTAATTTACACTATACATGATCAATTATGATCTATTTGAGATTTAGACTAGCTTTATGCAACGTCTCTGAGTTGTGGAATTTATTTCACATTTTGAGGATCTTCGGATCATCTTGAGGATCTTTAGCTCATTTTTTGGGAACTTCGGTTGATGGAATTTTCAGAATCCCTCTTGTAGAGTTTTTAGGCTCTATTCTTGTGACGAACTTTTGTCGTTTTGGTCTACGACCGCATTTGAGTTTTGATATCATGTTATCAATTTCGTGTTGATTTGATAAGGGAGATAGTTGCTACCAAAATTAACTCCAAAGCAAGCTGACATTGAAGGGGTATCGGATAAACACAAGCACATAGGAATTCTCCAAAAGCAAGAGCCAAATACTAGGAAGAACCAAGAGCATAAAAGAATGATACGAGAGTTGCATAAACTGACACCTTAATAGGAGAAAGGATCTCAAAATCTATAGAATACCGATAGAGTATATCCGACAAGATATACCCGGCAGGGTATGCACGGCAAGGGGGTTCTATAATGGAAGGTCATCTAAGTCAGAAGCTAAGAAAGAGGGAGGCAAGAGCTTCGATAACCGAAACCCAGAAAGACGAAAGGGTTGTTGATATTAACCTGCTTAATACCCATACATCAGAAGATAAAAGCATAAAGAATATCAAGTTGAAAACACGTAGGAGTTATTCGGAACCAGCATCTAAAACATCCACTTCATAAGCGCCGAGAGGTCACATTGATAAACAACAGATAAATCACCCAGAGTTACCTTCTAGAAGACCAAGTTATATCTGAAGACTCCACCGGAAAGCAAACTGAAACCCCAAAAGGGATACAAGCTATCCATACTGAACTGCCTAGTGCCGACACCGGCAGGGGTTCCGAACCGACAGCTATCTACATACATCACGAGGGCAAGCTCCTCAAAGTATTCACGAGAAAGCCGGAAGCCTACACCCGAAAGCCACAACCAGGAGCAAAAATGTCTTCCTGAAGCCATTTGCATCGACATGCTCATATCAATCTCAAAGAATCCCCAAATGACTGGGACCCTCACTCTAGAAGTTTTAATCAGCACCGCAAAGGTGGTCGGAAGCTAAACATCCGAGACCAAGGAGAAAAGCGGCTGATAGATGCTTCTGTAAGCCCAATGGCCCAACAGCAGAAGGGTCCCCGAATTCTCTATAAATAAGCCCCAGGGATCACACTTTGAGGACGATTTCCTCATTCTTATTCTTGTATTCTTTTCTTCTCTAGAGTAAACCCTAATTCTTGATTTGGGGATTTCTTCTATCCTACTCTTGTATTCTAAATCAAAGATCAAAAGTGTGGATCAATGCTTAGAGTATTTCTTTATAGGTTTGTTATATGATTTCTCAGTTATTGTTGCCGCCATGCACTATTTGCTTCCTACATGTACATGAGTCCATATCCAAACCTTTCTGTAAGCCAAGGCAAACACCCATCCTCCTACAAATTTAGATCCTTTCGCAAGCTCAGTGCAGAACCCCTCTTCACAAGCCGTTAAGTCATTTCGCTAAGGGTTGTGCTTAGGAATCCTTCATCCCAAGATAACTGTTGGTTCTTGAATCACTTAAGCGTGATACTCACCCCATTGAGGGAAGAGTAACTATTCTTTTGGATTCCAAACCATTATGTCTAGGAGACGGTGAACTAAATCAAACTTGTGAAGGCTAAACAATCTATTTTCCCCCTTAGATCCACTTCCATAGACCTATCTTCGATGCTAACGAAAAATATCGTTAACATTTTGGCGCTAGAAGGAGGGCTTGAACCTCTGATTCCTATTCCTTCCTTTAACCTTTTAGGTAACTTTGCCACATATCTAACTATGTTGTTCCATCCCGGTTGGACTAAGCTTTGAAGAGGCAAACATCTTGAATAAAAGGTCTCTTTGAGTTACTAATGGGTTTCCAATGGTTGGGTCAAGTATTAGCGAGCCGTGGGCAACCGAAAGGCTTAAGTTAGAAACCTTGCGTATCTAAGGAAAAGAGAAAGACGTGGAGCCTTATGATCCTGATCGATGGAGCATTAACCCCTTCCATTTAGGTCCAACTCTGATCTTTGCCCTAAACCATTCCTCAACAGAAAGATATAACCCCTTTCTTCGTATCAAACAAGCCATCCAAATGCAGGCTAGGGGAACCCTATTCGAGCAGAACGTCGAGAAGGCATCCACTCCTCTTACCATAAAAAGGCCTGAGAGAAATATGCCCCCATGTCAAAAGGCAGCTAAAAGAAAGTTTAGGGACGAAGATGGGATAGCAAAATCAAGTGGTAAAAGGGTCAAACTTCAACATCGAAAGAAGGCTTTCGAATCAAGATTGCCAAAAGGTTATAAGCTCACGACGTCGATTGAGGGTATCTATTTCCTAACTGGACACGAGTTAAAATTTTGGTCGTCGTTAAAGAAGAAGCCTAAAAACGAAGTTAAGTTGGAAGGGCCATATTGCTACTACCATATGGTAAATGGGCACGAAACCAACCATTGCGGAGTTTTAAAGGGGATGGTTATCAACTTCTTAAGCCAAGGAAAACTACAAAAATACGTAAAGAAAGCATAGATAGCTACGTCAATAAGTTTTTTGAGAAAGAAAAGAGTTGCTTACATGATTGCAAAGGAGAAAGTCCCCTCAAACTTGAGATGACCAAAGATAGGTTAAACCACAAATGGATAAAAAAAACCTTGTCACTGCTAAGTTGGTCAGGGCAAGGCATCCCCGAGAGGGGGGTGATGTGTTAATCTGCCTCCATGCCCAAATTATAGGGGGATAGGTTAAAGCATCAAAAGCGTAAGCCTTCATTTCACACCAGAAATGGTCGTGGCGGAGCATCTAAAATTAGCACGCCCTGCCTCTACTTGCAGAAGAGTACACCCTGCCTCTGCTAGAAATAAGCATGTCCTACCTCTGCTTGCAGAATAGCACATCCTACCTCATCTTATGTTCTGCGTTACCCGCAGAAGGGAACGCAAACCCCTATCATCGCCTACGATGGTCAGGATAGGGAACCCCTTGGAGGGGGGTGGTGTGTAAGCCTCTATCAGTACTTACGATGGTCATTACAGAGCATCAAAAGAATAAGCCTTAATTCTGTGTCTACGATGGCTTGGTTTAAGTTTCAAAGACCTTATCATCACCTACAATGGTCAGGATAAGGCGCCTCTTGGAGGTAGGTCGGGTAAGTCCTTGGGCCCTGCTTGTGGATAAGCTAGCCAAGTGCACCAGACGCACAGGCGTAGGGAGTGGCCAGCAAAGCACATACATCCTCTGCTTTGACATCAAAATCCCAGAGAGTGGCTCAAGAAGCATGTACAAACTCTGCTTCACAAATCAAATTCAAGGCGAATTCCAAAACACCAACGCCAGAAATGGATTTTTGGTACTCAATCTCTAATTACCTGAACAAGGCTCGGTTCAGGTCTCTTGTATTAATACCCGAATCTGGGTAGATCTGGCACTCAACAAAGGCCAGAAGTGGGTTTCCGGTCTCCTATTTTAATACCCGAATCTGGGTTGGTTCGGATCTCTATGAACACCGAAAGTGAATTCCCGGCCTTATCTCAATACCCGAATCTAGGTTAGTTCGAGACTTCTGTCAAATACAAAATATGAAATAGTCCACGAGCTATATTAAAGCATCAACAGCTAATTCCCAGTCCTTTACCAGATATTTCAAGCCTAGGATGAATCTGAAAGCTCATGATTCACCGAAGGAGAAATTCCAAGGTGTTATCTCAAAATTCCAAATCAGAATAACCAGAGATATATTCTCGAAAGAAAGTCCATAGTACAAAACTTAAGAGGAAATAAAAAGCCCATCACGAAAAGAACTCCGAATAAAATGGTTATCTCTTTTCTTATCCAGGGAAATTTCTTTATGTACAAATAATTGTTATCTGCATTTTATATCAACAACTATTTGCATGATAGACAACATCAGTACACAAGTTCATTTACAAGAGTTGCACTCTCAATGACCCAAACATGGGTATGATGCTCACTATTATAAAATTTCACTAAACATCTAGATCCTCTCCATCCTCAGGTAAAGGAGGGTTAATGGCATGACGAACCAATACTTAGTAGCTTGTTAAGCTTTCGCACTGTTCTACTCGTTTCATCGAGATGATCAGAAGGTTTAATCTGAAGCTTCAAAGCTCTGTTATAAGATCTACACATATCCCTAGGAGACTTGTTTTCTTTCTCTAACTCGAAAACATTCATGCGCAAATCATGCCTCTCTTCTTGTAAGCGTCTTATTTGATCAACATACCGGCTAACACGGTTATATGAATCTTTAATTAACTTGGTACCATAGGTCCCCTTTACCTCAGCTACCACTCTTTTACACCACTCCGAAATGACTGAATCTTTTAGCCCGGGAGGAAGGTTATTCAGGTAAAAACACTTTTAAAGGGATGGAGTCTTATGCACGATCGCAACGCTAGGTGGTTGGGACCCCATCATGATAGGAACATTTTTGAAGCAATATTCCCACGTCTCACACTTCGTATTGACATTGTTCAAATCGATTTCCAAGTCGATAATGCATCAACGTAAGCTCCTTAATTCATCCTCAAGCTTGATAGTGGGTTTAGTCCTTATGTATGTCTTCAATCCAAGAATAGTCCTATCTCATTCTTCTAATTGGCCTTTCAAAGTGTTCATTCTATTGTTAAAATGCTTGATGTATAAATTCTGGAGCAAACTCTTTCTTTGTTGAGATATAGAAGAAATCACTTTTGCTGGTAGCGCTTCACTCTGAGACGGGAAAGTTTCATGATAATCCACCTACTCAAAAAAAGTAGTTATGAACATATCTTTTCAATTTGCAAAAATAGAGCTCCATTCTTACATAAAAGCTTTGTGTAAGTTAAATCTAAAACAAATCTTCCGTGACATACGGATCATAAAGAGTTACAAGGGATCACTTTCACTTGATGAATACATCTATCGTTTAAATAACATCTCGACATGTTTAGCCCTTAAACTTTTAAGAGTTGATTCATGGTCTTTGCTCAGGAAGCTAAAAGAGTGTGACGGAATTCAGTATAAACATTCTTAAGATTCTTAAGAAAACATTTTTTCCTGAAAGTGTGAATGGATGTTGTTAAAAACTCCTTTTTCAGTTTACAAGTCACATTAATCCATCTTCGTAGTAAACAAAGTTCTGTCATAATACAAATAAGTGTATTAGCAGTCACATATAGTAAATAGAATTTCATACAAGTTTTACATAGATCGCTGAAATAAGTTTACAAATATTCCTCTTGTTCATACAAAATAAACCTTTTAAATAACGCAGTGATAAACCTATCCTTGTTGTATTCAAGATTTTCCGGGGGAAGATCCGTAGGAATTGAAAGAACCCTCTTGAGGTTCCAACACACCCCTAGATGCGGATCAGATCCAAACTCGTCTAAATAGCGTCTATGGAGGCAACGTATTAAACCTCCACTACTTGGCCCTAGAAAGGAAAAATCCACCGCTTCGTATCATTTGTAAACCTCATACAAAAAGTCCACCAAAATGTCCCTGTCCTCAATTAACATCCAAAATAAGGTCATCAGTTCCTTGTTCTCTTCGCCAAGAATTTCCCTATGTTTACGGGCTTTCTTTAGCCTGGGCGCCACTTCATGCTCCTTATAAGGCATAAGCTTATGTGTACACTTTTCAAGATCATGGTATTTTCGAGATAAGGAATTATAATATTTTAATAATCTCCCTTGCTCTACAAAAGATCGAGTTAATTCCTTTTATTTATTGTCTAATTCTGCTCTAAGGCGAGAAACAACTTCTCTTTTTGTCTATTGGATATAATGACAGGAAACTAGTTATGGCCAAATACTTGGGGAAAGTAAGAACATTGTAAAAACAAGGTTTATACCTGAGAGAGTGGAATCTCAGAGTCAAATTGTTTTTCGCTTCTCGAAAGACCGGAAATGACACCTTCCTTGAACAAGTGAGGTTCGACATCCTGAGAAACATGGGAACCTCCAGCATCGGGACTACACCTAGCAGAATCATGAGATACTTCGACACCTGTCAGAGGATCATCTCTACCTGTATTATGTTCATCTTGACGGTCCTTGCCTCTCGAACCATCACCGCCATTATCCCCAGCATCATCAACGAAAGAAGAAGTCTCTTCTCCTTCACCTAAATCATCGGAAAGGTCATCGATGTAAAGAAGATCCTCAAATTTAGTTTTTCCCTCCTGTGGCATCTCGACACCCTGTTTATCCAACTCATTCTGCTCCATAACTTTATCCCTAATAAAAGGTGGAACAGTAGTAGTTCGGATCTCAGAAAGATTCTGAAAGTTGTCTGAAATAATGTGAAATAAGGCATCTACGTAACACTCAATCTTTATTTATTAAAGACGAACTCACGAAAAATCAGAAATCCTGCCCTTGGCTTCAAGTATTATCTGCACAGCACGAGAAAGCTTCTCCTCCTCCTTCTGAAGCTCATCAGCGTGAGTTACAACATCTTCTGCTATTTGATGTTCTAAGGCAGAAACTTTATTAGGAACTAAGTCCTTAGTCTGCCTTTCCTCCTTTAAAGCTGCCTCAGCATGATCAAGGGAAGCTTTCACCCTCTCGCATTCGTCACTTAAAGCTTCATTAGCCTCTCGAAGTCCAACAATTTCGAGGGTAAAGGAAGAAGGAATTGACTTAGACAGTAGCCATCTTTTGGTAATCTAAAAGAGTAGAAGAATTCGATCAACAGCCGCAATAAATTAAAATCAAATTAACAGAGAAAAGTTCGTACCTGAAGCCATCAGTTGATCAAATGTTGGTAGGAATCCGCCATATCTGAAGAAGAAGAGGGTAACGAGGTGTTAGAAACCTTCGAACAAGAAAAAGCAAGCTTCACAAAATCAACAAAAATTGCTAAAGGGACGGGAAGCCTCGAAGGCTCAGTAGACTGAGAAGTTGGAATTCACGACATGTATACCCACTTATGATGTACTTACAAAGGGTGACGGTAGGACACAATCTCCACTTTCCTTACCGAAAGTGCCCTCAGAAATTGTAAAAGCGGAAAAATCAAGTTTTAAATTCTTAGCTGGCGGTTCAACACGTAACTCAACCAAACTCTTGATAGCAATGGAAGTGGACTGATTTAAAACATCAATAAGGGTCAAAGCTTCCGAAGCCAAAACTCCTAGTCAAATGAAAGATCAAAGAGAAGTTCAGGAATGTAAAACTTGAATGTTAAAGAGGCTTCGATAAAGAAACTGCCAATTCAACAAGCATACTGGGAGACAAAGGGGTAGAGGAAGTAAACTCATCTGAGCCCAATGTCAAACGCTTAGAGCCTGAAAAATGAATGGGTGGACGTCCCAAAACCTTTTGTCCATCAGGAAGAAGATCATATTGATGCAGCTTATCCTTAGTTAGCAAAACAGATCGACCCTGTGGCTCTTCAACTAGCTTCAGAATAAGCTCAAACACATGAGATTCACTTTCGGTTAAAGGAACCTTCTTGGAAGCAGAATATGGAAAAGAAACTAAAAATTAGGCCATGTACAAGGAAAGTAATCACTCATAAAAGGTTGGAAAACTCACCATGATCAGCAAATTTCCCTGAGATACCGGCAGGGCATCTGATGAAAAAGAATTGATCTTCCCAAGGTATAGCCTTACCCGTACCATCGCTAACAATTTTCCTCAAAGGATTGGCGCGGAATATAGGGGAGTCAGCACCTCTAGAAAAACGCATTAAGTGCTGAATAAGATTAGAAATAAGAGAGGCCTGACCCGACTCAAGGGGGAGTATTTCAAAACATAGATGCAATATATCGTTGCTTGGTAGGAGTTGGATAGGCGCAACCTCCAAATCCCGTAGAAGTCGAGATATAAAGGTTGGGAAAGGAAAGAAGCCTCCATGCCATATATGCATGGCCGAGTATGCAAAGTATCCTTCAGGAGGATTCATAATATCATCACGGAAGGTAGCGGGTATAGCATCCACCTCGTCTATTCCAATGTTGCCAAGAATGGAATTTACTTCATCTTGCGAAGTAATCAAAGATTTTTTCAAGGCAAAAGGTCTCCTCTTCCGAGAAATGCCAAGAACACCAGTTTGCGATGGGTTGAAACTCCCTTTATCAGACATGGCACTTCAAGGTGACATAATTTCATAAATTTGTGAATTGGTATCATACTCATTGATATGTAATGTAGTTACAACATATAAATCTATTAGAGATAAATGGTCAAGATGGTGAATATTAAAATAACTCTAAATACCAGTTTAAGCAAGACACACAACAAATTTCACACTTGTTGAGGAACAATCAAGCCCTCAGTGATGACAAAATTAGCTTTTCCTAAGGATAATGCCAGGAAGATTCAGAGGAAAAGGTAACGATCAAACCGAAACCAGGTAACCTTAAGTAATCACCGAAGGCCTGGTTGGATCTCGGAACCGGCACACAGAACCAAAGTCGAAAGATTGCAATAATAAAGTTCCTAATTACCGACACCAAAAAAAATTCATCCTTCCGACAACCCCATCGGATAGCTCACTGATTTAGAGTCAAACTGACTCTCACACATTGCATAAACACTGGAGCTGGTATCTGTAAAAGAGGAATGGACAAATCATCGACTTTGGTAATAAAATTGTTGGTGCCAATAGTATCGTCTCTGTCGCTTGATTGTTAAAATGGGCTCTTTTATGCGAATTGCATATCTTAATACCCTAAGAATTAATATTTGGGGAAAAGAGCATATGTGTAACTCGCCATGAACCGTATCCAAATCATCGACATTTGAATAACTTGTATTTAGCATGCAAAACCCTAATTGGTTTAGATAGAATTATTTAATTCCTATTTAGAGTTTAAAGCAAGAATATTTACCAGAGATTCAGTCGAGAAATTCTCGAAACAAGCTTCAAGTCCTCAATGAACAAATAATCTGGTTCGAGAAATTAATGTTGTAGGTGAAAAGTAAAGAAGAAGAAGAAGAAGTGATGGTAATTATGCAAAAATTACCTCTACTCTCCACCGTACAAACGAAGACCAATCAACGTTTCCGATCAAGGGAGATCAAAAGACGCAGGGCAGACACCCTAGAAAATACAAAAAAGTTTGACTTAAAAAGTCGAAAACACCCCTTCACTTGGGGGCAAATGTTACTACCAAATATTACTCCAAAGCATGCTGACGGTGAAAGGGTATCGGATGAACACAAGAACTTAAGAATTCTCCAAAAGCAAGAACCAAATACTAGGAAGAACCAAGTGCATAAAAGAATGATACGAGAGCTACATAAACCGACACCTTCTTAGGAGAAAGGAGCTCAAAATTTATAGAATACCGACGGAGTATACCCGGCAGGGGGGTTCTATAACGGAAGTTCATCTAAGTCAGAAGCTGAGAAAGAGGGAGGCAAGAGCTCCGATAACTGAAACCCAGAAAGACGAAAGGGATGTCGATATTAATCGGCTTAATACCGATACGTCATAAGACAAAAGCATAAAGAATATCAAGCTGAAAACACGTAGGAGTTATCTGGAACCAGCTTCCAAAATATTCACTACATATGCGCCGAAAGGCCACATTGATAAACAATAGACAAATCACCCAGAGCTACCTTTCGGAAGACTAAGCTATATCCGAAGACTCCACCGGAAAGCAAACCGGAACCCCAGAAGGGATACAAGCTATCCATACTAACCTGCCTAGTGCCGATACCGATAGGAGTTCCGGACCAACAACTATCTACATACATCACGAGGGCAAGCCCCTCAAAGTATTCATTAGAAAGCTGGAAGCCTACACTCGGAAGCCACAACCAGGAGCACAATTGTCTTCTGAAATCTATTTGAATCGACAAGCTCATATCAATCTCAAAGAAGCCACAATTGACCGGGACCCTCAGTCTGAAGCTATAATTAGCACCGCAAAGGCGGTCGGAAGCTAAACATCCGAGACCAAGGAGAAAAACGGTCGACAGAGGCTTTTGCAAGCCCAAAGGCCCAACAGCAGAAGAAGCCCCTAATTCTCTATAAATAAGACCCTATGGGTCACATTTTGAGGGTGATTTCCTCATTCTTATTCTTGTATTCTTTTCTTCTCTAGAGTAAAACCTAATTCTTAGATTGATTTGTGGATTTCTTCTATCCTACTCATGTATTCTAAATCAAAGATCAATAAAGTGTGGATCAATACTTAGAGTATTTCTTTATAGTTTTGTTATATGATTTCTCAGTTATTGTTGCCGCCACGCACTGTTTTCTCCCTACATGTATATTAGTCCATATCCAAACCTTTCTGTAAGCCAAGGGAAACACCCGTCCATCTACAAATTTAGACCCTTCCACAAGCTCAGTTCAGAACCCCTCTCCACAAGACGTTAAGTCATTTCGCTAAGGGTTGCGCTTAGGAATCCTTCATCCCAAGATAACTGTTGGTTCTTGAATCACTTGAGCGTGATACTTACCCTATTGAGGAAAGAGTAATTATTAGTTTGGATCCCAAACCTTGATATCTAGGAGATGGTGAACTAACTCAAACTTATGAAGGCTAAACAACCTATTTTCCCCTTAGGTCCACTTCCATAGACCTATCTTCGGTGTTAACCAAATATATCGTTAACAGTGACCATTTCTTGTGTGTAGCTATATCACTTGGAATAAGATATTCTTTTATTACACTGAGGCTTTTTTGAGATATTGTGTGGACATTCTCGAGGTTTCATGTTTACATGTGAACATTGTTTCTATTGTGTATATGTCATTATCTGTTTATATCTCTATTTCTATCTCAGTTTATTATGATAAGTACAGCTACATTGATCCGTTTACTGTTTATTTTCTTATAAATAATACTCGGGTCAAGGCGACATGTTTCAGGTGCGTCACATGACTTCTAGCAGGGACCATCACTTGACTTCTGGAAGCGACATTATAATTTTCAGTAATTTTGTGTTACATACATATGAGACATCTATGTAGACATAATTTTTTGGCTAGAACATGTGCCTATTCTTTTGTTGTATAATGGATTTTGTATGACCAATATCTTTGTGTATACAGTTATGTGTTATATTCATATTTATATCCGCCTTAGTGATGCGAATATATATATCTGACTTTGATCATATTGTTATGTATTTTATATTGATTTTGAATTATACATAGTCATTGTGTAGTGGATTTGAACTTGAATTAAATGTGTCGGATTCCCTCATGAGATTTAATAAGACTATATTATCCAGCATGTTTAACACTCGTTCAAAGCTATTATATAGATGGTCGCTTCTCAACAACCAAATTCTTTGGGTTAGTTAACATCATTTTTTTAATGACCTTGGCTAACACGAGCATAGAGTGGGGCGTCACAGCTTGATATCAGAGCCAAGTTTGTAACGATATCAGATATTATGGTGAGGATCATTATTCTAAGTTCTCTTAGGAAATCGTGTTTAGGATTTAATTCGAATCCTAGGACCCATCATATCCTACCTTATGTTATGATCCTTTATTCGACCAATCAATTTATTTAAGTTTGATTTGTGTTCATCTTTGTGGAATCTTGGCCTAGACTAGCCTAGACCCTCGTCCCTTTCGTGAGTAGGAATTCAAAGTTATTTTTGGGACTTAGTTGTGAATTTTTTTAGAAAGGAAAACTAACACCTATCACGGTACCTTTCTCTCTATTCTTTATGATGATGATTTTCGTGATCATCTCATTCGAGTTCTTTTGAATTGTGATCATCTACCTTCTTTGCATCAAAGGAAATTGGGAACACCATGTCCTCAGATGTCACTAGTTAAGTATTTACATGGTTACCTTGAGTTTTCGTTACCCTTTTATTTTGCTATCTAGACATATTTAGTTTTCTTTGGGTAATGATTGAGTATTCTCGTTCGCTTTGGAGTATCACTTGTTTCAAACAAGTAATTTCTTTTTTTAAATTGAATAAGGAATTTAATTACGTCTTGGTAAAAACGAGTGGGTTGACATAATTATGTTTACTTCATTGGTTAATTTGTGGACATAGTCAGTTTAGATCCTATTTCATTTTTGGAAGAAATCTTAGGATCATGTAAGGTTATTTTGTTTCTTCTCATGTGCTATATATATTTATATACATCGGTGGGAGATCACATGTGTTGTATATCTTATTATACATCGATATTGATTATTTTCGTTTGAGCTCGTGTATTGTATATCTTTATGTGCATCGACAGGAACCTTATGTGTTGAATAGTGTAGTGTGGAACCATCTGTTCTTTAAATGGAATGCTTTATATGGTGTGGAGCCACCTTGTCTTTGAACAGAATGCTTCGTATGGTGTTAAGCCACCTTACCTTCGAATGGAACGCCCAATATGGTGTTAACCCACCTTGTCTAATGACGGAATGCTTAGTCAACTTTCTTTATGGTGTGGAGCCACCTTGCCTTCATGCGGAATGCTTTGTATGGTGTGCAACCGCCTTGTCTTCTGACGGAATGCTTCGTATGGTATTAAGCCACCATGTTTTCGGATGAAACGCCTAGTATGGTGTGAGGTGAAATGCTTAGTCAAATTCCTTTGCAGTGTCGGACAACCGATTCAAAGACAAAAATTTCCATGTGTTTATCTGAAACCTCGTGGTAAACAAAAATTTCTTCTCCCTCCACCAAATTTAAAACTTGGTGATTTTTGAGTTTGAGTCAGCCATTTATTTCTTTTGGCCATTTGTGTGCTTTCTGGATGTTCAAACTCTTTCTTTGATGATTGACCATTTATGAACTACACATATGTTTCCATGAGTAATTATGACACATATTTATTACGTGCTCATCTGTTGGCTCGTGCGCTCATTTGTGATTTATAATGGATTTTGCAATTTGTTCGTAAATACTTGAGTTAAGTCAGTGGTTATAGGACATTAGGCTAAACTCGCTTATTTACTAGCTTAATGTAAAGTACGCTTTCCTGGTTGATCGTTGATGATCACTTTGTGATTTCGATCTTTTGATCATTCCTAGAGAATTTGAGTTCACCAGTCTTGTGGTACATTTTGTAGATAAATGGCAAAGCTGCTTAAACTTGGGGGGTGTTAGCGACCTTGTCGTGGCTGATGAAACTGCTTAGTGAGGTGTTAGCAACCTTGCCGTTATGTTGAAACTGCTTGGGGAGGTGTGAGAGACTTTGTCGAGGCCATTAGGTGTCAACAACCTTATGATTGAGGTGAAACTGCTCGAGGAGGTGTAATCTGTGAGGATCCACATCATGTTGTCTGTGTATCAATTTTATGGTATGAGAACCATTGAGAATCACATTGGGATTATGGATTTGTATGCTCACACTTGTTATGGTTTGGGTGTTTTTCCGTTTATGTTCTTCTAGATTGTTGTTGACGTGGGTAATTATCGTGGATTCAGCACACGCTAACACTTGAGTATATGTGCATGAGCAACACAATAATCCGAACTCAAAGTAAAGTAATGTGGGAGGACACAACTTTTTATAGTAGTTCGGCACTAAGGCCTACGTCCACTTTATAGTAATCATTCATGTATAATTGACGATTACAATATTTATACAAGTTCGGGTGATTCCAGTGTACAAAGTTGTATAATTGAGCTTGTAAAACATTGTCCGAGATGTCCTTTGTTGAGCAAAAAGCGTGTTGACTTGGTCAATAATGTCCGAGAAAAGGCTTCGATGTCCAACAAACCCAATGATGATCAAAACAGTCCAAAGGTAGTGTAAATATCCTTGTAAATGTCCAAAAGTTGATGGAAAACGTGTATGCAACGTTTTAGTGGTCAATGCTATATCCATTATCCATGAAGAAAAAGATGGAAGTTATTAATGGTGCTTGAGAGCTTCAAAAAGTCCATAAATGCCAAGAGAATCCAATCCTAAAATCGGAACCATTGGGTTCGTATCTAAAAGAGATTTCAAAGAATACAAGAGATTTGAAATTTAGCGGTTGGATTTTAAGATATATCCAAATTAGTTTTGGAAAAGGTCGCTATGAATGCAGTTCAGTGGCCGTTATTGGAAATCAATTGTAAAGGCCCTAATAAAATTATTAAAAATATGGAAAATTATGTAAATTCATAATAAGGGTTTTAGAAATATTTTGGATGAAAAATTCCAGTTTTGAAAAGATTAAATAACATATTTTTATCAAAATGAACTAGTTATTAACTAGAATAATAAATAAATTGGATTTGAAAATGGTTTTAAAATAACCAGAATTTTCCAAAGAATAAATTGGAATGGACTCGGAATGGAAATAATCTTTAAAATATTTCGTTATTTGATTTTATGATAATACAGATATTGTTGAGGAATTTGGAAGATATATATATATATCGTTATTACCAATATGATATTTGTTGGTTTCAAAATTGGGTACTGAATATAAGCCGATATAATTTCTATTCAGAGCCTTGTATTTAATATCAAATTTGATTTTGGATTTGTCGTGAATGATGTCTTAATTAACACTGTTCTTAAATCCAGTTGAGAAAAGAATAAATCTTTTAATTAAGATTTAGTTAAGTTCTCCATTTAATTAAAATTTAATTGGAATTGAATAAAAGAATTGGATTTTTGGGTTTATCGTGAGCGGTGTTTTAAATGATATTTGTTCTCTAACCCAATTAACAGTGGAGATATGATTTGGAATTTATAAATCTTTTAATTAAGATTAATGGAATTTTCCAAAGTGAAGTTTTTTTTTCAATTTAATATATAAATTTGGAATTGAATGGAATTCGATTTGGTGATAATCGAGATGAGCTTCTATGAAGGAAGACCGTTATTATATATGGAATTTAAAAGGCTTTACCATTATTCCTTTTATATTATTAGTCTGATATGGAAATTTAATTCGATTATATATTGATCCGTTTTCCGTGAAAGTTCCAGTTTGATGGAATGTGATTTTGGATTTATCGTGGACTGTGTTTTAAAGGACATTCGTTCTTTATCCCTATTAAAGACAAGATTTCATGTCTGACATTGTATTTCGAGCTGTATTCGTTCATCTCTGCTAAAAATATATTTGTTTGGTGGCAGAGAACTTATTCTCTTGCTCAACACCCTTCTCTGTGACATACGAGCTTAGAGTTATATATTGGTAGAAATTAATGGTATAGTTTAGATTGTCAATGTGGCATGATTGATTTCCCAAAGTTAAATAATCATTAAACAATGATTTTTGGGGATTAAAACTAAGTGGAGTTTTAATAAATCTTTAATTATATTGAAATGGGAATGGGATAACTAAAATTATCAAATTCAAGAAAGTGATCGAAAATGGAGTATCACCAGTTTTACTTCATGTGATAGTTAAATCTTTGATTAGAGTTGAACGTGAAATGGTAATTGAATTTACCGATAACACACTGGTGTTAGATATGGAGTACTACCAGTTTTGCTCCATAGGATGAATAGGTTGGGATGGGATAATTAAATGAATGATTGCTTTGGTAAGGCGTTAATCCCAACTAGTTTGATAAACCTTAATCTGGTTTAAATTGTGAAAAGATAACACAAAATCTTTCTAAATGATTTCCAAAGAATGGATTAAACAGTATGTTTAAAAGTGATAATCTTTGATAAGATTAATGAGAACCTTTCCAAAATAAAGAAATACGAATAGAAGAATATTCCGGATTGGAACGGCGTATGATGTGTTGTTATAGCACTTGATTATAAGATACGCGAGTTCTTCGCAAAGACCGGGTTTAACCCATTCTGAATAATTGATACGACGACTAACAGTCGAAGAGATTGAGGATGGTGCAAGACCGATGATCTTCACATCCAATGGAAGGGTTGCTACTGATGCCCATGATTGGAGTAGCAACTTTGAAGGGGATACAGTGGTAGCCATCCGGACATATTTGTTGATTGTTCGGATATGCGAAGGCCTCTCTCATGTATTGGACATACGGGACGAGGAATAAGGTGCCTCCGGTTTTGTTCAAACCCAGAACGGACTTGCAATTGGATGGTGTGTTTGATATTGTATTCCTTTATACTATATTCGTTGATCTCTGCTAAATATATATCTGTTTGGTAGCGGGCAATTTATTCTCTTGCTTAACATCCTTCTCCGAGACATACGAGTTTAGAGGTTATATATTGGCAAAAATCAGTGGTAGGTATGGATTGATAGTGTGGCATGCTGAGATGCAGTGATCCAAACTTTCATTGAAAAACAAAGTTTGGTGGATGATGATCAAAGAATAACTTTAATTAGCATAGCTTTGTGTAGCATTAATTCGCGAGCCTCACACATCGATATGATGGTGAACTGATGGTTAGATCAGTATGCATTCGATATGAGGATGGATTCGGTCGACCAAGATAGGCTGGCTGTGGTGGCTACGCACCTAGCGAGGATAGGGCATACTCTCCGATTCCCAGAAGGATAGAGTATACAGTGTTTTCTCATGCACGGGACGTAAACCGTTGAGATATTTGATATCCTGGATATAGTGCGGATGTGCATTACGGTGTTTTCTGATGCACGAGACGTAAGCTGTTGAGTATTGCACTACGTGATCGATCTTTCGGATCAGTATCCATCATGATGGAAATCCAACTTCCAATATGACATTTAACAGTTTTAGTTGTATACTATTGGCGGCATAGTGGTATGGGGCATTCATGTCGTCTTATGCAAAGTGATAACTTTATTGATCACATGAAATAGAATAGAAAATAAGAGATAAGAAGAAGTAAAAGAAAATAATGGAGATTGCTTTATTGATTGAATCCTTGATTACATTGCCAATCTTTAGCCTTATTTATACATGCTTCATCCTTATCCATTCTAGATAAGACTACTCTAGAATACATCTAGGTTTAACATAATCAATAATGCAATACCGAATACAAACCCAATCAATGTAATAAAGGCAACATATCCTCTAGCCCAATCAATGCAATAAAGGCAACATATCCTCTAGCCTAATCAATGCAATAAAGGCAACATAGCATATTCTCTAACATCCCCCCTCAAATTCAAGATGCAGCTGCTATGAGCATTGAGAGTTTGCTAACTAGAAAATGAAAAACTGAATGTTACTTCGGAAAGAAATATGCAACCTACAGAGAAGATGGTACAAAAGATAAGGTGATGGTGCGCTTCTCAAGATGATGCTGAGTAAGGTGACAATCAATCTCAATATGCTTGGTTCATTCATGAAATACTAAAATGCGAGCTATTTGAATTGCACTTATATTATCACAATACGTAGTAGTTGGTCGAGAAAAAGATACTCCCATGTCCTTAAGTAACCAACGTAACCAAACAATCTCTTTAGTAGTAGATGCCATAACATGATATTCAGTTTCAATTGAAGATTGGGAAACAATAGATTGTTTCTTACTCTTCCAAGATATAAGATAATCTCCCAAAAAAATATAATAATTAGTAACTGATTTACGATCAATTGGATTACTACCATAATCAGCATTAGAATATTCACGTAATTCCAAGGAGGAATAAGAAGAAAGTATCAGACTATGGAAAATAGTACCTCTAAGTTATCTCAATATGCAAAGAACAACGGCCCAATGAACTGTAGTGGGACAAGCTACAAACTGACTTACAATATGAACAACATATGAAATATCTAGACGTGTGATAGTAAGATATACCAAGCTTCCAACAATCGTATGATACGAAATAGGATCTAATAAAGGACTTCCGTCAAAAGGAGAAAACTTCGCATTAATCTCAATGGGGGTATTTGCGGTCTTATTATCTGTGAGTCTAACTCGATCATGAATATATGTGAAATATTTTGACTGAGAATGTAACGACCCAACTTTCGAACACCTCGGAAGTAGTATCATTATATAAGAATAAAAGATAGATAGAAGATAAAACTATAGAAAACATCAAAATCTCATAGCGGAATTTGATCATAACATAACAACCCAAAATATTACATATTATAAGTCAAGTACATCAGAGTACTTCATACATACGGGTGCATTTCATCACAAATTTACATACTTAACATTTGTGATACTAACTTGCAGAATAATTATACATAACAAGTCCAAAAATGCCAAGAGAACCCAATGGTTCCGATTTTAGGAGTAGGTGAGTTTTCGGGACCACACAACAGATTTTCACATCCCTGAAGAGGCAATACCCTAAAAAAATCACATCCCTCTGTGTGTGGCAGGAAAATTCATATTCCATTGGGGATACGAATTTTCGTATCCTTCTGAGGGACATGAAAGAGGGGATGCGATATTTAGGGGATTTGAAGTTCCAGAGTGAGGAGAGGAGAGGAAGTCGAGGCGAGGGATGCGATGGGGACATATCATTTGAGGGATTCAAAATTGTATCCCCAGAGGGATACAATATTCGCATCCCCTGAGGAATACGATCTCGTATCTCCTAAGGGATATGAAGTCGTGTTCGGGGGATATAGTTTTGTATCTCCTGAGTGATACGAATTACGCAATTTGCATTCCCTGAGGGATACGAATTGTGTATTTTCACATCCTAGGGGATGCGAAAAATCCAGGGATGCGGGAATCGAATCTTGATTTTGCCGGGTTGAGTTGCGCGAGCATGTTTGACAGATCGAATCGCGTACACAAAAACGAGCATGAATTTCAAACCGTAAGGCCATTCGTGCCAAATGAAATTTTTACCTGAAGCTAACTCAGAGGGCTACAATAGTTACTATGTAACACACCGTAATTTTGTTTTCGGAATCTAAAAGGGTTTTGGGCCATTTTCGTGTTTACGTCACGGCTTCGACCAAATCGTTTTGTGTTTGCTGACGATGTTACTGACGTGTGATAGCTTCGACCAAAAAACATGTCAATATTTGCCCCCTAAACATGTCTTGCTTGATGGGAGGAAGATGTGTTTTGCATGAAGACAAGAAATCTAGAAATCCCGAAAACCAAAGCGAGGAGAAGTCCATAGCGAACTCATATAACCCGAAAACTGAAGAGCCACTACCACGTCAGATCGTATTATACATGAACCTGGAAACCAAAAAATTCGAAATCCAATGGAAGATGACGATCGCTGAGATTGTAAGAGAATATAAAGTCGGCGATCAAAGCAGTCGTAGTAATAGAAGTCCAACAACCATTGAGATTGTATTAGAATAAAAACCTGACGATCGCTGGGATCGTATTTGGAATAGACGACGATCGTTGAGATCATATTTAGAAAAGAGTGTCGAGTCTGGGATGCTTGATATCTAGAAAATAAGAAGCCATTAGCTTGTTGAGCCTTGACGGAGCAAGTATGTACTTGCAAAAGAGGGTTTTTCACTTGGCGGACCAAGTAACATGATGTTATGTATAGAAAGAGCCATGCTGTTAGGATTCTTGTGATAAGAGGGTTGGGATAAGAAACTTTCGTCCTTGGTGAACCAAATCGGGTAGTCCTCATATTTGGCGAACATATTTGAAGAATCCTGTCACCCGATAAACAAATTCTTTGGGGGAAGTCATGTACCGGAGTACGAAGCTAAGAACTGAAGTTCAAAGTTCATGCCCGACTGATTAAGGAAGGGGATACCGTAGTCTTATATTTGTACTAGATGGATCTAGTGCGAGGGAGACCAGAGTCTTATATTTATATTGGACGAATCCAGTGTTAAGCCGAAGCCCTACGTTTATACTGGAGAGATCCAGTGTGGAGCCGGAGCCCTATGTTTATACTGGTTGGATTATTCGATGGATCCAGCATGGAGTCGGTGCTCTATGTTTATACTAGACAGATCCAGCGTGGAGTCGGAGCCTTATGTTTATACTAGACAGATCCAGTGTGGAGCCATAGTTCAAAAGTAGTATTTTATTAATTCCTCATGAGTACAACAGTCATTAGTCCAATCCCAAACACGAGTGGAGACCACAAGCTGGTTACTTGCGTATGGGCCGACGTTGTCGCTTTGATTTCATGAAAAAGGAAAAAACAAAAGAAGGCGAGAAGCCACCAACATCAAAAGAAACAAAAGTGTTGGACTGGGGTCTGGGAAAGCCTAGGAGGATCTCGTAGAAGAAGATCATTCGATGACCAACCCTACGGGCGATCAGTCCTGCCCTTACCTTAGATGTTGTAGGGGGAAAAGCAGGAGGTGCAACTATTGTGTAGGCTAGGAACTTTGGCTCGAAATGAGGCCGTGAGTTTTTATTATCCCGAGATTTACCCTTACCTTTGTCGAGCATAGACGGCCCTGAGCCTGTTGTGGAGTTGGCTCGCTGTGCAGCCTTTTCATCGTGGGAATCCTCCTCCCTAAGAAATCTTTCAGCCTCGAAGTAGAATTCGGTGAGATCCCTTAGCAGGTCCAGTCGCAGTGAAATCTTGAAGACCGTCTTGTCAAGAATGCCGGAGACGGCGTCCATCAAGACCATGGATGGGTCCAGCCTATCAATAAAGGCCACTACTGCATTTAATCGTCTAAGGAACTTGCGCAGAGTCTCATCGGTTCTCTGTCCAATAGAAGTCAAGGTCATGATGTTTCTTGGTTGAGCGATATGAACTCTGAACTGCTCAACAAATCTTTGGACCAAGATGCACCAACTATTAATTGATTATGGTTCCAACTGTCTGAACTATATCGCAGCGATGTCGGTAAGATAAAGCAGGAAGCACTTGGCAATCACGCCATCTAAGACCGAATGTACTTCTATGTGGTGCATATAGCACACGAAATAAACAGTATGGTCTTTCTTACCATCGAAAGGTTCTAACACCGACAGCTTGAAGTCCGGTGGGTTCTGAGAATTCCTTATGTTGGGAGTGAAGGGACTACGAGTAACGCAGTCGAAGTTGGCTTGAGGTGCCCCGCCATGGGCATAGTGTTGGATGACATCGACGACTTGGCTTTCACTGCCCAAGTCAAGAAATGGATTCAAGTTATGTAAATTGACGTCGATGCCCCTAACGTCAAGCCCATCATTAGCAAAAGCTCAAGCGCCAAGCAAAACATCCAGCTCGATTCTATCCTGAGGTGCCTTGGCGGGCATGAATCCAAGATTAGGAGCTACGGGAGTTCCCGTGTCCAAAGCTTCACGCACTGACACTTGTGTTGCATTTCCAATGCCTGGTCCTGAGATCTGATTGGCTACAACCCAAGCTGAGCCTCTAATGGGATTGGGGGTGTTGCCCCCGAGCCTAGTCGATCCTATTGATGTCCCTGGATTGGTGTTGACTTGGGGTTGTTCTTCGGGAATTGCCCCCAAGTCCCGAGCTAAACCTTGCGGAACACTAGCACTGGTTCTAATAAGATTTTCTTGGCCCAACTGCCTTGTAAATCCTTCGAGTCAGGCGAGAAGAGTGGCCATAGTGTCCTATTGGCAATGGAAATGTTATTTCTGTTGCTCCAAGGAAGAGGTAAGATCTTTTGTCAGATCTTTGAGACTCCATCGATGTCGTCTCAAGTGACAAAGCTAGATGGGTGTTCGGTCGAGGAGAGTTCTTTCTCCTCCTCTACCCTGCTCCTTCTGAGAGGATGATTTGCTTCCTTTTGACCATAGCTGGAAGCTAATGAAGTTTGCTTTCGAGAGAAATTTGAGGTTGAATTCCAAGATCTGAAGGCTAAAGTCGAAAGCTAAGGCCGAGAACTAAAGCTGAAAACTGAAGTCAAGAACTGAGATTGTAGCTAAAGTTGTGCGCTCCCCTTCCTGATGCGCAAAAATGTTGACATGGGGAGTTGTCATGGATTCAGCTCACGCCAACACTCGAGTGTATATGTATGAGCAACACAATAATTCGAATGCAAATAAAAGTAATGCGGGAGAACACAACTTTTATAGTGGTTCGGCACTAACGCCTACGTCCACTTTACAGTAATCATTCATCGTATAATTGACGATTACAATGTTTGTGCAAGTTCAGGTAATTTCAGTGTACAAAGTTGTATAATTGAGCTTGTAAAACTTTGTGTGAGATATCCTTCTTTGTTGAGGGAAAAGCGCGTTGACTTGATCAACAATGTCCGAGAAATGGCTTTAATGTCCAAGAAACCCAACGATGTCCAAAATAGTCGAAATATCTTTGTAAATGTCCAAAAGTTGATGAAAAACTTGTATGCAACGTTTTAGTGGTCCATGCTATGTCCAATAGGCATGAGGAAGAAGATGGAAGCCATTAATGGTGCTTGAGAGCTTCAAGAAGTCCAAAAAGGCAAGAGAATCCAACCCTTTTGGGTGCCAAACTTGGGGGTATTTATAAGTAATAGGTTTCGTAAGGGTAGATGAGTTTTTGAGCCAACAGAATTTCGCATCCTTGAAGAGGCAATACCCCCGAAAATTCACATCCCTCCGTGTGTGGTTGGAAAATTCGTATCCCCCGAATGGATACGAATTTCCGTATCCCGAGGGATATGGAATTTTTGTATCCTTCTATGGAATACAAAATTTCTTATCCTTTTGAAGGACATGAAAGGGGGGATGCGGTCGAGGGACGCGATATTCAGGGGATTCGAAGTTACGGAGTGCGGCGAGGAGAGGAAATCGAGGTGAGTGATGCAATGTGAACGTATCCTCTAAGGGATACGAAATCGTATCCCCAAAGGGATATGATTTTCGTATCCTCCGAGGGCTAAGGTTTCTGTATTCCATGAAGGATACGAAATTGTATCCCCAGAGGGATAAGACTTTCGTATCCCCAAAGGGGTATGAAATCGTGTTGGGGGGATACGATTTTGTATCCCTAGGGATGCGAATTACGCAATTCGCATCCCTTAAATACGAATTGTGAATTTTAGCATCCCAAGGGATCCAAAAAATCCAAGGACATAGGCTTCGAGTCTTTATTTTGCTGGGTTGAGTTGCGCGAGCAGTTTTGAGCGATCGACGCGTGTACACGAAAACGGGTGTAACTTTCAAACCGTAAGGCCATTCGAGCCAAACGAAACTTGTACCTGAAGCAAACTCAGAGGGCTACAAGGGTTACTGTGTGAGGCACCATAATCCATGCTTTCAGATCCAAAAGAGGTCATCTAAAGGGGTTCATGTTTACGTCGCGACTTCGACTAAATCGCTTTGTGTTTGCTGATGCTATTACTGACATGTGATAGCTTCGACCAAAAAGTGTGTCAACAATTACTTTGAGTGATTTCTATAATTTGGGTGATTCGAGTTTTCAGATTATCTCAGATCTTCTTTTAAAAGGTAATAAGCTATATTTGGGTTATTAATCTTAGCGTCTTGTTTCCAGTTTTTGGTTCTTGATCATCAGGCTTTCGCGATGTGAGAATCTTGTGTGATCCCCAATTTTCATCTTTGGTGTGCTAAACTGAGTTGTGTATGATTCACATTGCTCGTGAATTTTTTGAGATCTTTACACCCATTCTAGGATGACCACCTTAATGGGTAATTGAGTTTGAAATTGGTTTTTCATTTCTGTTACTCAATCTATTTTTATCCCCCAGAGTGACCAACCATTAAGGACGAAATGGAACTATTGTTATGGAGTGATCCAATGGAATGTTTTTGCTTTGCGTCCAAGGCAAGCTTAAATAGATCCCTTGCCTCGGATCAATGTTCTATCCAATAGATTAGTTTTGCTAAAAGTCATTTCACTATTATACATAGCAAACGGTTTTCACCAACTTTTGATTAAAATGGATAGACATCCTTCGGCTCTGTTTCGTGCTCATTTTAACAAGAATTCCAGTTTATTTTGTTAAGCTTAATGAACCAAATATTCGAGGTCATATCCCGAATAGTTTGACCACATCCTTTTTAGTGATATTTTTGTGTGTCTAAAATCCAAGGTTTTCAAGTTTTGTATCATTCATTCAACTTCAACCATTTATCAAGTTTGTACGACTTAGAAGTTGTTTTTTGAAATATTAGAGAACATGCTGATATTTCAAATTTATGACATTAGGGATTAATTGAAAACTTGAAGTTCCAATTTATTTGCTTATGGAATATTAGAGGATGTGCTAATATTTTCAATTTAAGGTGTATGTACCGGATTTTAATTTGTGATCTTGTTTCCTAATGGTATCACTATCCTTGTGAATGGAATATATGTATGTATGTGTGTGTGTGTGTGTCTATATATATATATACACACACATACACATACATACATACATACATACATATATATATATATATATATATATATATATATATATATGTGACCATCATATACATCCTTTTTTTAGCTAGTATATTTTTGAGAAATATTTAAGAGACTAATTTTGCAGCTAAAACGTGATATGGATTGTTCGATGATTTTGAATAATCGATATTTCCAAGTTGCATTTGAAATGTTTAGTTAGTTTATTTTGAAAACGTAAGAGAATAGGTTTATAATTTACAAATTTATTGAACGTTAAGCGAATTAATTAAATTTAATTAAAGTGAGTTTTCCGCGTAGCAGTAGTTCGTGATTTGAGAAGTGAACATCAATTGAGTGTATATTATCCAATATAAGTCAGAATTCTTGGAAATAAGAATCATTCGGACCTGCTGGATTATAGTTTCTAATGAAAGAGAAAGAATTAAATTTCAACTTGTAGATTTTGAGCTAATTCCAAATCAAATTTTCAAAAAAATCACTGTATGGTAATTTGCGATTTAAAATTGGAAAATTAACGAAATGAAAGTTTAGAATATTCCGAGTTTAAGGAAGGAAAATTCTAATTTGTTGAAAAGAATTATGAGAAAATAATAATAATATGGTGAAGGCTGTAAAAAGGCATTCTAAGAACTAAATGATTATTTGGAAAAACCACCCATATGATATAGCCAAAATGATAGAGAAAACTTACGTTTGTACATAGAGGTTTCAGACACGTTGTAACCTAAGTATTATTGAAAGAAGAAAAAAGAGCACAATTCCTAATTTACCAAGTCATAGAAATTGTCTAATTCCTTAATACTTATTGATTAAAATCTAAGGTCATATTTCCAAGCATACCCCATTATAGTCTTAATTATCTTCCCTCTTAAATGATTTTTTAGCAAACCAAAAACTTTAAAAAGGTCAAAGTGGGGAATCGAAATGAGTCAATATGATATAGAGTATAAACCACGTTCTGCTATTAAGGGACAAGCCTTAGCTAATTTCGTAAATGAATGCACAAGGATCATTGAGCAACAATCTGGGAAAGGAAAGGATCGAGAGACGAAATGGCAATTACTTTTAGATGAAGCCTCTAATGAACAAGGGGCGAGGTAGGATATGTTATAATTACCGAAGATGGGGATGCCTACATTATGTAATGAAATTAAAATTCCCCACGACTAATAGCGTGCGAGAATACAAATCAATGGTAGTTGGATTAACTCGGTCTATACAACTTAAGATTTCATTAATTCATTTTTTTAGCGACGCACAGATTGATGGTAGATCAGTTAAAACAAGTCTACCAAACAAAGGATCCCACGTTGTCTTAATATGTCAAGAAGTTATAAAGAATGCTTACATAATTTGAGGATTTCTCTGTATACCAAGTCCGGGGATGAGAAAATCCTAAGATGATTTATTAGCCAAGTTAGCTAGTTCAAGAGGAGTCCCTGGGACCCGAATCATACCTATCGTATATCATACCTATTGAATACCAGGCTTCGAATGAAGAATGCTCTGCCTCTATTCTTTTTATTAAGAATAAAACATGCCTCTGCTTTGGCTAATCAAACCTTTTCTTTGCTCTAAAGATGAACATGCCTTGCCTGACTCGTCCCGCTTAAGGGAATGAAAGCTCTAAAGGTGAGAACTTAGAACACATCCTACCTCTATTCAAAAGAAGAACAAGCCCTATCTCTACTTTAAGTAAAATTAATTTTCAAACACCCGAAATGCGATTTTAGATTCTACTTCAAATCTCTGCATAAAGATTCTAGTCTTCTAATATTTTCGAAGAAGGTTTCAGATCATCTATTATTTCCAAAAGAGGATTTCTAGACTTCTATTATTAAAATACCAAAATCTGGGTTTTGAGTCTTTTAATTATTTTCCAAGAGTGTTCCAGATCACCTATTATTTTCGAAAGAGGATTTCTGGACTTCTATTATTAAAATACACGAACCTAGGTTTTGGGTCTTCTAGTTATTTCCAAAGAAAATTTTAGATCATTTATTACTTCCAGAAGAAAAATCCTGGACTTGGACTATTAAAATACCCAAATCTAGGTTTGATCTCCCAATTATTTTTACAGAGGACTACAATACATCTGTTATTTCCAGAAATTGAATTTTGGATTTCTTTGTTACAAATACTTTCGAATCTTCTAATAATTTATTGAAAGTGATGTCAAGTTTTCTATCATTTACAGAAGTAGATTTATGGACTTCTGAATTGCAATAACACGTGAATTTGGGTTTCGGGTCTTCTAATTATTTTTGAAAAAATTTCTGGGTCTCTAGTTGTACTAAAAGGGGAATCCTTATTAATACCCAAATTTAGGTTTCAAATTGACCATTAAAAGATGAAAGTCTGATATTCTATGAAAGCCAAGAAATGTGATTAAGGTAGATTTCGAAGTTGTTATTAAAAAATGTTTTGACTTTCTATTGCTTCCGACTTAGTCATTATATACCCAAATTAGGATTCAAAATAATCACATCAATCGACAAAACCCTAATCTTGGATAATCGCTTGAGTTATGAGCTACGGGGTTAGGTTAGAATAAAAATCTATGGACTTGCTTATTAAACACCTAGTATAGTTATGAATATTGACTAACATTATTATTCTAAAAATTATCATGTTTATATGCAGGGAAAATAAGCTAATGTAAGATGCACGCAATACAGATTTAGATATACAAAAGAATGTGAAACCCAGTGACCAGATTTTGGGTCTTCTATTGTCACTAAATATAATTTTTGGATCTACAAATATCATCACCACAGAGGTCTTGATAATCTTTAAATGGAAAGTTTCCAAAATCCTTATTAATTACCTAAATACGGGTTACAAATCGACAATAGTTATAATTCCAAAGGTTAAGGCTTGGGAACTTCTGTCTCACCTTTTAAAGGTGTAACATTTGTACTACTTGTTAACCTCCGCATAAGGGTTTTATTCCACATTGTTAACCCATAAAATATGCTCTAGAGAACCATAAGCATGTTTTTGTTAGTTAATGATTTTAGGTTGTTAGACTCTTTGGGCCGTTGTGTCCTTTCTAGCTCGATGAACTCATTAACTCACATATGGGCTATAGGTCGTTGTGGCACCCTAGGTCGTTTGAACAATATGTGATGTTCACGAAAAGTTCTGACACGTTCGAATATCTTAAGTCATCAAGGCATCTTGGTCCCTTTAGAGGCTAGTCCACAGGGCTCTTGGACCGCTAGCTCATTAAAGGTTTTGGCCCGTTTTACTAAGGCCAAAACCACATCATCTTAGTTTAGCCCGATCCAAGCATGTTTAGGTCGTTCCGCTTTATCCAAGCCCGCTCCGCATCCATTAGCTCGCATTACCTTCAAATGGAACGAGTTGGACTGCTCTGCCTTGTTTAGCACGTCCCACCTTACTTTGGATCATGCAACATTTACTCCAGCCCGCTTATGATTTAAAGCAAAAGCGCCATATTTACATAACTGCCACTTGGTCCGAACTTCACCTATAAATATCCCCCACATTCCTTCATTTGGGGAGGGGGAAGGAGAGATCACGAAGTGCTGCCAAATTTTCTCTACATCCATTCTAAACATTTATTATCTAAAATCAAGTGAAGATCCTTGAGAAATCTGATTAAGATCTATGAGAGAAAGAGTGATTAATTTGTTGTAAGAGAGAAGTAATATCCTGTAATCAACATATTGATAATGGAATCTCGTATGAAAGTGGACGTAGATCCTCAACGGATCGAACCACTATAAAAACTGCGTATTATTATTTTTATGCTTTGGTGATATTTGTGAGTGTGGCCTCACTTTGTTCTTCCTTACCAATTTGGTGAAGTTCTTTGTCATATCTTTGGTGTTGATTCCAATTTCGGGATCAACATTTGGCGCCCACTGTGGGGCCGCGTTCACGTTTCCTACCTCTTTTTGCGCCTTGCCATTAAAATTCTAAGCCGCATCTTCCTTCAAAGTTATGGAAAAATCTAAGAAGACCACTAGCAAAACCGTGGTAGAAGCCGACGATGTTGTCAATGAAGAGACGCCACTCACAAACCGCTTTGAAGTGGGCGAAAATTCAGAAAGCGGGGCCGGTGTCACCAGAAACGAGTTAAAAATTGCCATTACCAACGTCAACAACCGGATGGATGCCTTTACTAAAATGATGATAGAAAAACTGAACGTCATCTTTAACACTCGATCAAATCCGATTCCTCTGAAAGTGCATGTAGATCTCGAAGGGAATGACAAATCGCCTGTTTCCGATCATAACCATAACAACAACGTGGAAGATGGTTATGATGGGGCAAGTGACAGAGATGGAGCTAATATCGAAGAATCGAGATCAAAAGCTAAAAGCCATTCTGAAATGAATACCCGAAAGGTCAATAACCCTGGCGCAGGGGCATCGTCCCGACGAGAAGGCAAAGCACCCCAGCTCTTTAATCACAACTGTATTCCTGGACGAACGTTAGGTAAAGAGCTCAGCTTCGCAGATCATTATAGCACCGAAGAGTACATCTCAGACATGATAGAACGGGCTATGAAAAAGAATCAAGCAAGTAAAGATGATGAAAGGGAATGAGACTTCTCTCCCGATAGGACTCCATTCACCGAGAGAATCCTCAGAGCAGAGTGTCCGAGGAAGTTCAACCCACCAACTCTGCCCCTGTATAACGGAATTGTTGACCCAAACTACTTTTTGTTCAAATATGAGTGGCATATGAGTGCGACTAAAGCAACGGATGAGATGAGATGCACGTATTTCCCTCTCTACTTGGAAGGATCCGCATCGCTCTGGTTCATAAAGCTCCCCCCAAAATCCATCGATCGGTTCTCCGATCTGACCAAAAAGTTCAAAGACCAATTCCGCTTATATGCTACCAAAGCCAAGGACGCTATAACACTCTCCGCCATGAAACAGAAGTCAGGGGAAACTATCAAAGCCTTCCTTAGTCGATTCAACATCGCCTTATCTGAAGTAAGAAACCCAGAGCTGTGCATATTCCTCATGGCTCTACTCAATGATATAGACAAAACGAGTGAATACGGAAGGTGGATAAAGATGAAAGAACTGACCATGCTCGATAAGTTCTATAAAAAAGCAGAAAAATACATGAGGGTAGATGATAATCCTGTGCCCCTTCAGATCATTGACGGTAACCCACTTCTGGAGGCCTCCGCGAGTGCAGCCATGCAATCTAACCAAAAGAATATTCAGGGGCAGAAGCAAATCATTGGTGGAAACGACAACAAGGCTGCTAAGAAATCTCGCCTTTTCAATCCATCGGAGTTAACTCCTTTGAACGATACTCCTGAGAACATCTACATGGCGACCAAAAACGCAGAGGAATATGCGGAGCCAAACCTAATGAGGATAAGCAACAAAGCAGCAAACTCGGGAAAATTCTGCAGGTTTCACAACCAACCTGGTCACAACACCAATGAGTGCCGATACTTGAAGAACCTCATTGAGGAATTGATCAGGAAAAACAGGTTACAACAATATGTAAAGAATCCGTAAGCTTTGAATCCTTCTGCATTTCCTCAGGGGCCTGGAGAATCAAATGATCAGTCCGGTCCATCTATCCAAGCTAATCCAAGATTGATCATCAACTAATAATTGTCAAGGGTGCTCTAACTTGAGTGACTTGGAATGAGCTATCAACATTGCTATATCCTTACTCTATGATCTACTTCTTGCCTTAGTTTATGCTTTACCTCGCATTTTTACTTTCTGTCTTGGAATGAGCCATCAACATTGCTATATCCTTACTCTATGATCTACTTCTTGCCTTAGTTCATGCTTTACCTCGCATTTTACTTTCTGTTGCATTCAAGACTTATTGTAAAACAGTCTGTAATAACCTGCAGACGATACACTGAACTTAAGCCCTACAACTAAGAGCATGTATGTTCGAATGCGTTACTCGCTTGCGAAGTTACTTGCTAAGTCGAAACTTTTGTAAAAAAGTTGATGTCACATTGCAAGTTAGTTGTTGAGTGCTTACCCCTAGACAATAGCGACTCTGAAAATGCTGGTTCAAGGGCTAAATGCTGTAAATTCCCAACATGCACGAATGCAAAAAAAAAACCTATCCTAAAAAGTAAACGGAAAAGTCGCTATGATTCAAACAATGAGCGAAAATCACGACAAATAAATGAAAAACTGAAACGTTCATCAAAGGGGGGCACCTCCCTGAGTGAGGAATTCAAAACTTCAGCTCCTAAACCAAAATAACTTGCTGAGTCAAGCATATGGTAAAAGGATTGATTGCCACCCAGCGAAATGATAAAACAGTCACTTGCGTAGCATCTGAAATCTCAGATGCGAAAAGTGTCAAACTATTTGCGTAACATCTGAAATGTCAGATGTGAAGAATAAAGGAAAATTCACTTGCGTAGCATCTGAAATATCAGATGCGAAAAGTGTTGAACTATTCGCGTAACATATGAAATGTCAGATGTGAAGAATAAAGGAAAATTCACTTGCGTAGCATCTGAAATCTTAGATGCGAAAAGTGTCGAACTATTCGCGTAACATCTGAAATGTCAGATGTGAAGAATAAAGGAAAATTCTCTTGCGTAGCATCTGAAATCTCAGATGCGAAAAGTGTCGAACTATTCGCGTAACATCTGAAATGTTAGATGTGAAGAATAAAGGAAAATTCACTTGCGTAGCATCTGAAATCTCAGATGATCAGATGGGAAAAGTGTCAAACTATTCGCGTAACATCTGAAATGTTAGATGTGAAGAATAAAGGAAAATTCACTTGCGTAGCATCTGAAATCTCAGATGTGAAAAAGTGTCGAACTATTCGCGTAACATCTGAAATGTCAGATGCGAAGAATAAAGGAAAATTCACTTGCGTAGCATCTGAAATCTCAGATGCGAAAAGTGTCGAACTATTCGCGTAACATCTGAAATGTCAGATGTGAAGAATAAAAGAAAATTCACTTGCATAGCATCTGAAATGTCAGATGTGAAGAATAAAGAAAAATTCACTCACGTAGCATTTGAAAACTCCGACTTAAAAAGTATCGAATCCACTCATATAAGTAATGAATGTGATAATGTCCAGGACCAATGATCAACCTAAGCTGACATGTTAGCTTTAAGCGATCAACACAATTTTGAATTATAATACTATGACTGTGCAAGTAATATTTCGTGAGTTTTGGTCCATCAACTAAGATGGACCCAGACTAGCATTTAATTCAACGCAAGTCAAAGTTCGTTATAGTTCTTCACTAACTAATCCGTTATCAACATGGACGATTGATCACTAATATAAGTCCAAAATTATGTAAAATTTGCCTTGAGTGCAGAATAGGAAGCGCGAGGCAGACAGATTCAAAGTCAAAAGGCTGGCATAGCAAATAATTTTTGACAAAGGTTTGAAGTGCGTCAGGTAAAATACAATTACATCACTACATCACAAGTCCAATACGGGGACATTGGACGCAAAATATTATAAGTGTATTAAGCGAGGACCGGCACTCGCATATACAACCGGTCTATAACGTAAAAGCATAAAAGGTAAACAGCAAAAGAAGAACAAGAAAACTACTTCCTTCCACCAGTGAATCATCCCCCACCTTGAGCGGGAGAAGTAGTACCAGTCACCTCTGCCTTACCACCGGGACTTGAAAGTTCAGCAATGATCTCATCCTGAGACCTAGCAACTTTTTGACTGCTGGCTTCTTACAGAACCTAGCAATGTGTCCTTTCTGCCCATAGTTGTGGCACTTAGTGTTCTTGTAGCGTTCTACAACCTTTTCATCCATCTTTCCCTTTCCTTTGTTCCAGTTTGGATTGAATTTCCTTTCATTGGTAATCTCTCCACAAGGCTCTCCAGTTTGTACCTTTCCTACTAGCTTCTTTGCGTCTAGTGGTTCATAACGAACTGCCATATCCACTAAGTCAACAAACGACATTTTCAAATGTCCAGCCATCTTAACTTGCAAACTGTCTTTCAGTCCTACTATAAACATCTCGTTTTTCTTAAGTGGAGTGTTGATCAGTTCCGGTCCAAAAGTGGAAAGTGCATTGAACTTATTCTCATATTCAGCTATAGTCTACTCCCTTGCTTGATGTCTATGAAATCTCGATACATTCGGGTCTTGCCTACAACAGGAAGGAATTTTGCCTCAAATTCTTCTTTGAACTTCTCCCAAGTGAACTCTTCTTCAGAAACATTCGCGGTTTATGCATCCCACCAAGCCGCTGTAGCTGCCTGAATTTGCCAGGAGGCCAACAAACGTTTTTTGCTCGTTGCTCAGTTTCAGGCTTTTGAAAATTCTCTCACAAGACCTTAGCCATGCTTGCACTTCAATGAAAGATTCAGTACCCTTGAAAACTTTCCATCCAAGAGTAGTATAATCCTTACAGATTGTTGCAAAACTTGATCGAGGCTGAACTAACGTAACCTCTTCCACAGCTTCAACAGAATGCTGATTGGTGCTACGACCATTTGTAGTTGTAGTTCCACTAGCTCGACTTCTTCATGCACAAGTACTCATGATTAATTACCTGAACATAACAGGTCGATAATCAATACTTGATCAGGAGGTGTTAAAATAACTCAAGTTAACCTATCCTAAGTGTATATACACTAAATATATAATTACAAAATACGCTCTCTCAATACTCACCCAAAGCGTAGGTATTCAACAATCTAAGCTCTGATACCAACTATAACAACCCGACTTTTCGATGACCTCGGAAGTTGTGTCATTATTAAAGAATAAGAAATAGAACTAAGGAAACACATCAGAATCTCACAGCGGAATTTAAACATACATAATAGCAAATAATATTATACAACAGAGTCATAATACATCTGAGTCATAACTCAGATAGATACACACCCATCATATCTTACAGACTTTTAATTATACAGTGATATAATAAACCAGCTTGCAGGCTTCATAATTATACATGGATATAGTAGACTAGTTCCGCACTTCATAATTATACATAGACATTATTTAGACCAGCTTGCAGAACTATGCGATCCAGCTTATTCCAAAAGTTTAAGTCAAACCTGGATCACTTGTGTACTCATAACAAGTGTTATGAATACCCAAGAGTTTAGGGAAAACCACAGAAAATAAACTCTGGGTCAGTCAGGGGATTGGTGTGAGTAAACTCTAATTAAATGATTTAATTTTAAGAAAACTCCTTTTGAAAGAAAGAATAATCGTAAGACCGATCCACACATAAATATAGATGGTTTTTACCTTACGATAACTCAAAACACTTTTAAAACAATAATATACTGATATTATGATAGTGTATAGGGTTTTCAAAAGTAATTTAGAATCTAGTGGAACGCTTGCATCTCACGCTCCACACATATAGTATACAAAAACAAACGTGAGTGCTTATTGGATAATGGATTTCCAACTATAGCAAGGTATGGGACCACCTTCTGACAATGTATCTCAGGAAATGAATACATTGGGGTTCAACAAGAACATATTGCAACCCGGCTAAACATGACTGACCCCACACTTTACTTGAGAGTACCGAATATATCATCACCACAATTGGGGGCCAGCCAACTGAACTGATGTCATATAAATAAAGGAACAATCGAAGGCATTTGATTTCTCCAGATCAGGTAATGATATACCCTTTTGATGGGTGCTACCCACATAGTTATGCGACCTACCCGATTTTATACCATTTCCCGATTGTAGAGGCCTGAGGTTATAGTTACCGTCAGAAATATCTGGTTTAGTTTACTTTGAATGCCAAATTGTTAAAATCCACCAACCACTAATTGACTTCCACAAAAATATATTATGGATATAAAGCTAAGAGAACGAATTCCTTCGCCACCCATAAATATATTTGAAGAGATCAATATACGTGATTGGTTAGGCATACTCTATCAGACGTTCGTCCAAACAAGTTGTTCTGCGATTGAACAAACCGAAGACACTATTCTGTAAAACCATCTTAGGCAATTTCTACCTAGGATTTACAGTTTATTTCTTGCATAACTTCGTCTCTATTATCTTGAATAAATTCTAATTCGTATAAATCGATTCGAAGTGGAATATAGATTCTGGACACTTCGAAACGAGTAACGTTAATATATTTCAGGGTCAAGTGATATTTAAAGGAGGTATATTACATTCAAAACGAGTTAAAAATGTTAATTTGTTTTGCTTTTGAAATCATGTTTGATTTTATAAAATGCTATCGACACAAGTCGATGACATACAAAGGCACATCAAAGTTAAATTCAAAACATTTGAATTCTTTATCGACCGTTAACCACCTTCCAAAAATAACGTCGACTTTAATTTACACATTGAATTTTAAACAATTATCTATCATTGTTAGAATAAATTTCACTCCTTCATCGTTTAAAATTATCTACCTGAATGATCTAGATCTTCTTAATGATGGTTAAATAATCATACAAACAAATGTTGATGGTGGACTAAAACTACAATTTAGTTTTATGGCTTTTAATTAATGATATTATTTCACCATTTATTCCATATAATTTGTTATATATATTACATATATTTTTGTTCTACTTTCTCTGAATAATTTATTTTATATACGTATATCATCTTAGTTCTTAGTTTGTTTAAATAACCAAATAGTACAAAGTCATGGGTTTAGGTATTAAAACAACTTTGCATCAATTAGACTTCTCCATCTCCTTGTACTGCTACATCAACCTTACTTTTACTTTTATTTTTAAAACAACTGGGCTATGGCCCACAACCAAAACCCACGTCCCTTTTGAAAATGTGTTGCCGCCCCTTATTTGATTCCACTCCTCATTTCACGTTCCAGCAATCCCCTTTCCTCTTATGTCCTGCGCAATGCTTTTCTTCCCTTTTTTTCCTCAAACAAAACCCACGGCCCAACATGCGAAAGCCCATCACCCTAAATATTTCACTACTACAGTTTCTTGCTTCTCCTCCCAGTTTCTCGGTTTCACGCAGCTCGCAGAACCCGTGCATGGGCACATGCACACGCGCCTCAACCACGGTCACCACTCCAAATCAACGCCACACCCGTCTTGCCGTCACCTGAGCACATCCCCAACATCATTCAACTTCAGGTGATCTCGCATGAGAGAAAAGAACATGCGTCAACCCGGAACTGGAAATGTGCTATGTACAAACCCATCATCCTTAAAAGCACACCGCCATCATTCCACTCTTCAGATCAATGTCAAACTTTACCATTGTATTGCCGACCCTAGTCCGACTCATTTCCCCCTGGTCCCATCAAACTCGACGCACAACGTTAAGTGTAGTTCGTCTCGAAAGCCGACCGATAAAACTGTCTACCATTTACACTAATTTGATCAAATAGCAAAACCGCTCGTTCAAAAATCTACAAACATTTTTCCTAACTACCTGATGCTGTCGCGCCCCTCCAAACCAAACGACGTGGCTTATGACCACCTCGACGGTCGGAAAACGTCCATTTCCTTTTTCAGACGAACCGTAAAAATATCTCTAACTAGTACGCTAAAATTCTGAAATCACTTCCTAAATTCACGGTTTTAATATGCGAAATCATTCGTAAACCTGAAATGCTAAGTTGCGATGGTCGGAATTTCATGTTTAATGTCTCCTACTGTATATTATGTAAAAATATAAGTATAGGTGGTATATTATAACACTGAAATATTTTTAGCATATTCTATGGTGATAAATAATCAACTTTCGTTCAGTGCTCACTTCCTAATTCTTTCTCTGTGAAGTATGATATTGTTATTCTAAGTTGTGGCAAGTAAAAGTTTATGCCACTACTTCTAAATATAACCCTGTTGTTAGTTAAATGTCCAGAGGGTTTCTAAACTATGATATGGTTTATATAAATGGTGACATACTTGCATAACAAGACCATAAAACTTGCATTGTCATAATAGTTAAAAGCACTTAAATATGCAAAAACAAAGTGAGGTTTCTCTCTCTGTAAATAAACATGCAAAAGTCACATAATAGGTGAGATTCTATTCAGTCTTTCCTATGATGTTCAAACATGACTTAAATAGATTCATGTTTAGTGTCATAATAGGGTATTCAACTTATAGCATTATTGACCAAATGATAGGGTTGGCAAAATAAGAAAACAGAGTGTTTAACTAAAGGTAAATCAAGATCTAAGTCCCAAGTTACAACAGGTGTAGCATTACTTAGTTTCTTATCTATATTAGTTTGTGAGGCATACAGAAGGTTCAATTCAATCTAACCAAGATAAGGCATATACTTGGTATCACAACAAAGTCATTCTCAAACTTGCATTATCATTACAGGCAAAAACCGATTAACATATGAGGGAAGAATAGAGTGAGTGTTACTCACCGTTTGGGGTTGGTTATTGATCTGTCTCAAGTTATGGTTCTCCAGAATGATTCGCAAAACAGGGTGAAGAAATTTGGACAAATGTTACTTATTTATAGAAGAAAATAAATGATAAAATATAGTATTGCGTGGCTTTTGCAAGAAAATAAGTGATGTGAATTTCCTGAGCAAGAGTTTAATGAGATTGGAGATTGGAGAGTCTGTGCTAGTTCTTGGAAGCTGCAGCTATGGTTTCTGCTCTCTGATTTGAGCTGTGCAAATCCTATGGAATGGAAAATACCCTAGTGTATCACTGCAAAATATTCTACAATTGACAACAAGCCTTCGGCCATCCTATTTCCATCCATATTGGGTACAAATACTTTGTACATGTGTGTCCTTAGAGACACTTGGCTGCAAGTGTACATCTTAAGCATTTAATGTAATTACACTCCAAATATTTCAACTGCCAATCACATTAAATTTGATGTTCCTTCAATGTGTGTGTGTGGCCTCCTTTTCCTGATACCACTTTATTTTCCAAATCTCCTGAAGTGAACATTGCAGTACATGATTACTTAAGGTCTAATTCTTCTTATGGGTGTTACCAGGCCTTCCGTCTAGTCTTACTTATATAATGATCTAAAAGCCCACTTCATTTCCTGGTTGATACATATATGATTTAAAACAGTAAAACCATTGACATACATATAATTATTAAAATAGATTTAAAGTATGTACTTAAGATTTCATACAAAATTTATATTCAAATTTTAATTTATCTCAATTATTTATAATCACCGGATAACATTTAGAAAATATCACTAAGTAGAATTTGTCAAAAATTCGGCCATTACACACATGTAGATTTCCAAACATTTTATACGTAGTTTTTGAGTGTAATAAATGCTGATTATTTTCAAGCATAAACTTACTGGTTATGCAGACTTCAAAAACTTAGAGGATATGTTATTTCATATATTGTATATATTACAAAAAATCATTTTTTGATGAAAAAAACAGGATATTTAATTGGCAACACATCACTAATAGTACTATATACAATAAGCTAATGAAAACAAAGTTGAAAATTGATGCAGCACCTAATGAGTTAGTAATAAAATAATATAGTCAAATCACATATAAGAAATGAAACACAATGAATCATACTTAGTTAAATTATAAAGACACATAAGATATTCAATAGCCAAGCATTTTTCTTGGGATTCTATACCAAAAGGTGATACTTTTTTGATTTCAAATCTAATTGGATTTTGGATTTGATCTGATCTAAGTGTAGATTTAAATGAAGTTAGGAAGATAGTTAGCAAACAATATGCAATGAATCACTATTTTCTGATGTTACAACTATCATGAAAGAAGAATGATTAGTGTTAAGAATTGATAATGAATTATGTGGTCATATTAACCTTATTATATAGCTGAATGTGATGAATAAGGTATTTATATTCATGCATTACCTTGTTTAAATCAATCTCTATGATCCCTCTATAGATTTACATTTCTGGGTAATTGACATAGAAATTTCAAAGCCCATGAAATATGTATTTTCAACTCTTTGTTCATACCTTACAGATGGAGTTGCTTCTAAGTCAATTCAGAATGTTTTACTATTTAATGAGTGGATGAATGTGGAGTTGCCTGACGTTTAATTATTTTATTATTGCCTATTATAGTTTATTAACCATCGTTCATCATTTATTCGACCATTGAAATTCTCCTTTATCCAATCATTCATATTCCAGATGAACATTTATTTGTTTTTCTCACGTTCATTTATATTCATTTTTCTCACGTTCATTTATATTCATTTTATTTCAACATAGATTGTTTCAATTTTATTTAGCGTCTACTACTATATCAGTTACAATTGATCTTCATTTCCCATTTCAACTCAAGTGCAAGATAAAAAAAAGTGTGCATTGCTCTTAGCGGAAGATAATAGTGTTTTAATACTTTTTAGGAACTCAAATAGTCAAAATTATGATTTAATTGCACTAAGATATAAGACATATGAGCTTCAAATAATGATAGGGATTGATGTGTAGACAGAATCACAACATCATTGTAGGCTGTAAATATTTAAGGAAAAAAAGTAATAGCAATGATGTTGTCCCATGACCATTAAAATCCGATGTCATCTCTTTTGCATTTCTAGTACGAGCGACGGAGACAATTGGCAAGCTTTTAAGGTAGATAAAAAGTTTTTTAACACAAACGATTAAGTGTCAAACTTAAACTCAACAAAACAAAGTCAATTTTTATAAAGATGTATCATTTCTTCCTGCGTTGCAATGACATTAACAAAATTACAATTTTGGAAAAGACTATGAAAAAACAGAACATGGTTTTAATACAAGAAAACCTGTATTTACTTGCATTTGTTAGTAACGTTTGTGGTGTAAAGGCAACCAATGTTGTTTTTACTATTGTTTCGGGGGGCTTGGTTAGGTTTTATTCAAATATTTCTGAAATCTGGGAGCTCGTTACTTCTATTTTTTAAGCCGCCCTCCGCTAACTTATTATTTTCCCTCACCTTCAGCTTTCTTTTCCTTCTCCCTCCAACAACCTTTTCACCTTCGTTCCTTTTCCTTAACAAAGTTTCTGCCTTCAAATCAGATCTGCAGGTACCCACGTTTTTCCTTCCACAAAATTATTGTTTTGTTTCTTTTTATCGACGTCAATCCCTTTTGCTCTGAGGATTTTCTTCCTTCGTTCGTTTTTCCTTAACAAGATTCCGCCATCATATCAGATCCACAACTCTGCAGGTTTAAAATTGAATTATATTCGAGAAATCTGGACTGCATTAAGATGCTTGCTGGCAATAAAGTTGATAAGGTAATTTTGGTTTATATTTGGTCAATCATATTCTCCCAAATTTAAAACCTCACATTGCATCACCTGCTCGTTGAATTTAAGTTTTCATAATGGTTATTTTTAGGTCCTAAAAGTGTTTAATCTCCAGGAAAGCAGTAGAGTTGTGACAAAGAAAGAGGGTATTGAGTTTGCTCGGCAATATGGATGCTTATTCTTAGAATATAGCAAAAACGTGATTGAATGTGGAGAAGTGCTTTGAAGAACTTGTTTTGAAGGTATGCCAGACCTGTAGATGTCTAAGGTTTTGTAAGCTATTTGGTGGACTAATACTCTAACCTGGAAGAGGGTCTAAAAGAACCTTTCTTCACCCTCTGCTTCTTATTTTGTCTTCACGACTTCTTGAAATAGATTAATTTCTAATATAATTGACAGTTGATTCGGCATCCCACCAATTCATAAAAAATGCCTTAGGAAAAGTAATTATCAATACATACTAATACTCAGAATAGTCTGCATGAGTAAGATGAGCTATAATCATAACAACCAATAACTTTGAAGCTGTTAAGATCTGATCAAACTTCTGGGACCTATTAGGTGTCATCTATTTGCTAAAAAGACAAAAAAAAAAATATTTGGTCCTTGTTAAAAGTAGTATTTTTAACGTTGGTCAATCCGCTTAAGAATCGACCAGCGTTGTATGCATCACTGGAATTGCATTGAGATGTAGTACTTTTTATGTCCGTATTTTTTATGTCATTTCGATGAGGTGTGGTGATGGTCAACGACAGCAACTGGAAACTAGGGTCTGGCTTTGGTGGAGATAAAAGCGTCAAGGAAGGAAACGATGCATGCGCGTTGTCCCTCATCAGTTACATGCCCATCTCTAAATCCAAACATGATACTTGGGCTATTGAGAATCCAAATCCAACAGACTGTTAGTCTCTAGTTCTCCATGTTATTGCAGTAAGAAGCTGGACTAACCTTTTAGTAAGTTATAATGTTCTCTTTGATGTCATAAGTTCCATATGGATGCTTTTGTGGACAACCTTAAGAAAATTTTGTTGAATAGTTGACAACTTAAAGAATGATCTGTTGAATGTCCGACATAATGGAAGTCGACGCTTATTTTTCTTCAAGCTGTGCAAAGAAATGTTCATATAGAAGTTGTAGCATTAAAGAAAATGTTTTAACAAACTTACTAAATGGGTTGTCCAAGTTCTTACTACAATATCATCGAAAATCAAAGACCAATAGCAGTCAGTTGGATTCTTAGTAGCTTACTGTATCATATTTGGATTCAGAGGAGCACATATATCAGATGAGTGATGATATGTACTGTATGTGTATGTTGTATGCTTCTTAGTTCGGTATATAAGTCTATGTTATTCATAAGTCTGCGTTATCAATTTCAATAAATCTGTGTAAGTTGTAAAGAGTAATACTGAGGTGAAATTGAACGCTTGAATATTTAGGCTTGTTTATATGAGGCTGCATTCACTATCAAATGTACACTGATTACTTTAAAGATTGATAAGGTATGTCTTTCACAATATTTTAATGCAAAAAAAGAGTACAACAGCTAGGCAAACTTACACAAAAAATACAAATACTTACATGCAGTAACATAAATACCTATTATTAAATGTACATACTATAACCGGTCACCTAAACATATACTAGCAAACGTACACTTATTACTTTGTCAACTGTAACGACCATCGTTCAATTTCTTATTATAAAAATTTAAGAGAATAACCGCTGGTTAGTTGTCCATGCGCATTAGTAGGCAGCAGATTATGTAACTGACATTTCTACAATTGCATTGATATTCAAAGTAAAGAAATTGTCCTCCACAAGTAACAGCCAATGTGTTGCTTTACAAGAACAAAAGAAACGTGAGAGAGCCGTGTAAGTTTGGAAGCAGTGTATATTATCTGTCTGTACTTATTAATTTTCATTCCCTTACCATACTATATTTCATCATTGTGCCTTTACTACTAACTCATGACTTAGAAACATAAACTTAATAGAGCAAATTTTTCTACTGCTGTTCAGTTTCATTTTTGGTGCCAACTTGGGTACCATCATAGGTATGTCATATCAAGTACAACAAAGATATGTCATATTGAAGGAAAAAAGAAGTCATAAGCATGTAGAAAATGAAGGCTTATTAATATCATCATAGGTAGAAGGGGAGGGAAAAAATTGGAAATTGAACCTTGTAGTGGCGTAGTAACGATGTTGGCATTTGTAGGAATTGGAGCAGTTTTCATAGGGACTGCATTACTCCAATCTTTCTAAACAGAAGCATGATAAATATGAAGCACTGCATGACATTATTTTTTCTGTTCAATAAATCATCAGGGTTGAAAGAAACAAATTAGATGATGCATGCCCACGTAAACCATTACTTATGATATCTCCTATAATTTAAGTGGCTCTGTAAGCTAGCTAAACTTGCATGTTCACACATAACAGCCCATCTTTTTCTCTGTTTTCTTTTTTAACCTAAATAAGACTGAAATTATCTTTATAGTATGCCCCAGCAATGCGTTTCTCTCTATATATCACTGTATGAAACTATGAATTATACTAATGTCCTTTATTATTCATTTGTTAAGGTTATGATTAGCTACCAGACTAAACAGTAGGACTCTCCTAACTAAATGTTGTGGGAAAGCTTATTAGTTCAATTTGTACAAATTCTCATTTGTAATATGTTTTGGCATAACATCATGCTAAATCTCATAACAAATATGTGGATGCAGCAGCATATATGTTGAAACCGGGGCTAGCTGCCGATGAATGCAATGCAAGGTATTTCATGCTTTAGTAAACGAATCACAGGTGGCTTTAACAGAGGCTGCATGTTGGTGAATTATCGTATAACCTGCTAATACCCTTGCTCATGAACGAAGTAGGTAAACACATCACAACTTGTTATAGATCAGATATCCAACTTAGCATGGCAATAACTAAGACTTATCAATATTTTGCCATATTTTATGTCAAACATTTTTTGTTTTTGAAGGCTGGGCCACACAAATGGCAAACTTGTAAGGATAGAAACGGTGAATTTGTTCAAGTTGGTTCCATGTTACTTCATTTTGGCGCTAAACCTGTAAGCAGTGAAATAAGAGTCGATTAGTACCAGGTACCAAAGCACTATAATAATTTTTTGTCTTTACTTGATCTGTTTTCAATTAAAGTAACGTACTGATAATTGATAGCTTCAAAATATCCCTTGCATGTTGTTTTTTATAAACAAACATACTAGTTCATGAAAATAAAGCTTGTTATAGATCAGATTTCCAACTTAGCATGGCAATAACTAAGACTTATCAATATTTTGCCATATTTTATGTCAACATTTTTTGTTTTTGAAGGTTGGGCCACACAAATGGCAAACTTGCAAGGATAGAAACGGTGAATTTGTTCAAGTTGGTTCCATGTTATTTCATTTTGGCGCTAAACCTGTAAGCAGTGAAATAAGAGTCGATTAGTACCAGGTACCAAAGCACTATAATAATTTTTTGTCTTGATCTGTTTTCAATTAAAGTAACGTACTGATAATTGATAGCTTCAAAATATCCCTTGCATGTTGTATTTTATAAACAAACATGCTAGTTCATGAAAATAAAGCTAGAATCTTAGTTGTTGCTTTTTTGGTGAAATGTTCTGACCCAAGGTGCTTGCGAATTATAATTGAATTTTCTTTCTATTCTTGAATACACGCATTATGGACTCTGCTGTATTATATAACTAATAATGCTAGCATTATCCGAATGATACTTAGGCTTGTTCTAGCATGAGAATGGGCATTCTACTGACAACGAGCATGTCCAATCATTCAATATTTGCAAAGCTTTAGGCTACACCAGCCACTTCCATGCTGAGTACGCAGACTGGTGGTATCCACAAGTTAGTCTTTGACATTTTCCAATCACCTGCAAGCCTGTAAGCTAAATTTATAACCATTTTTTCCCAATTATATCATGCTAATGTTGAAGTTAACATAACGTTTGCATCCATTCATGTGGTCATCGCCATTTTTTTTTTCTGTGTATATGTAATAAAACCCTTGAAACGTAGAAGACCCATACAAGAAAAGAACTAATGCCCATAACTAATTCAATCATAACCTAAATGCATAGAACCAGGTTGAAAAGAAAAATAGACAAAATGGCATTTTATGAGTGTTCTTATACAATGTGAAATAAAAAATCACCGACATAACATCACATATAATTCGAATAATGTCCCGACAATACAAAAAAAGTTCTTTTCTACTATCTGTATTTGACAAGTTGTTAAAATAACATTATGTGAACTGCATACAGGAACACATGCAAAGGGTAAACTGATCAAATTTTAGCTGGGCCAAAATATAGGCTGAAAGGGATTTTGAATTGCTTACCGATCCACATGCCAAAGCTACCCATTAATATTGAAGATGCTGCAAGAAGCGAGGAGGAGTTTGAAAGAGCTGAACAAACAGGGGAGTAGCTTAGCAATGGTTATGGCTGTAAGCTTGCTTTGTGGGTTCTTCCAAGCCAGTATAATTTGGCACTCTAAAGCTTAGCAAGTAAGTTTCACTTTCTTCGTTTTGCATTACTTATAAGTCTATCACGCCTCTACCAGACATTTTTTTGGGGATAATAATCTCAGTGAAAAGCCAATTGCAAGAATGGGTTTCTTCATAAAAATGTCTGTCTTTCACCAGGGTCAGAAGAAAAGTTTATGAAAATAGAGTAAATTGATGGAAAACACAGAAGTTTTTGTAGTAAGTTTTGAATGAACTCACTATTGCAATTGATCTTTTGCGGTATGGCATTGATTATATTATAGATTCAGGCGGGGAAGGTATCATAAGTCGTGGATACCATAACTTGACTTTAGTTTGTGTAAGATGCCAAACCTTGATGGGTAATGAAAAGAAATGTAAATTGTAGTATGAAATGTGAACAAAATATCCAAATAAACAGCTTGTTAGCAAGCATTAAGTGTAGAAAATATGTTATTTCAATGGAGAAGTTAGGTAATGTCATGCATAATGTACATCGCTAATCATTATAGCCATAGAAGAACTGTAGACACTGACATGTAACCACTAACATGAATGCGTAAGTGAAGAAATGGATCGTTGAATAGTTAGCAGGTTATTGATTTTATATAATTAACTAAGATTTACAAAACTTTATGAAAACCAACTAAGATTTATAAAAATTAACAAGTACTATAAATTTAACTAAGTTATTGGTATTATTTAATTTACTATGATATATAAACAGTAAGTATAACTAAGTATAACAATAATAAACTAAGTTGTAATAATAAAAATAATATTATTAATAATAAATGCTAATCAACTTAATTAAATTTTATAAAAATTAACAAATTTATAATAATAATAATTTAACTAAGTTAACAATGTTTTATAGATGGTAATATTAATAAATAAGTAAGTGTTGTTAGAAATTAACTAAATATCATAAATATAATAATAATAATAATATATTTAAGTTAATTAAATTTTATAAAAATTAGTTAAATTTTATGAAAATCAACAAAGTATTATTAAAATTTAACTAGTATAACTAAGTTTTATAAAAATTAACAAGTTTGTAATAACAATACTAATAATAATGATAATAAACTAAGTTTATAACAGAGATATGGAACTATATAATATAAAACAAGTTAACCATGCTTTTAAAAAAATTAACTAAATTTATACTAATAATAACAATTTAACTATGTTAAGTATTAAAAATGATAGTAATAAATTAATTTAATTTTATATAAGAAATATAATAATAAACTTAAGTTAACTAAATTTTATAAAAATAATTGAGATGTATATAAAATAAACAAGCTTATGAAAGTTAACTAAGTATACAAATATTTAACTAAGTTTACTAAATGAACCAAGTCTTATAAAAATGAACAAGTTTATAATAACAATTATAACAAATCATGTTAACCGAGTTTTGCAAAAATAAATTAAGTTTATAATAATAGTTTAGCTAAGTTAATTATAAATAATATAATAAATTATTTAAGTTTTATATAATTAGCTAAGTTTATTGTAATATTAATAACACTAAATTGTAAAATATGTATAACATTGGTGCCACATAGTCTTGGGTAGTAGATTTTGCATGTCTACCTACTTTTTTGGTTGCTCCATCTAGTACTTGACTTAATTATTTAAGTTTTATGAACTTGACTTATAGATGATGTCATTATTTATTAATATCGTGTTATGTAATTTACGTGAATAGTTAATGGTTATGCGTTCTAATTATGTAAACTTGACTTATAGATGATGACATAAACTATTGTTTGAACGTTACTTGATAATTCATGGCAAAGTTTTATTGTTGATTATCAACCTTGTCTACACACTATAACAAAATCACCATATTACAACGGTATAAAACAGTTGTAAATAACATTTTACAACTGTGATTACAGCGTCGTATATTAAGAAGTTGTAATAGACTAAAATATTTTACAACTGTGCATCACAGTTGCAAGTAACAGTTGTCATATATCCCATTACAAGTGTTGTACACCGTTGTAGTTATATTTTTTTACAATAGTTTGCAACTGTTGTCGATATGTAACATATCGTAAGGTAGTAGGTATAACAATTGTTGAATAACAGTTGTAATAGCTACTACAACTATTATGCACCCTTGTGACTTCATAATTTTTGCAACTATTTCTGACAGTTGTAATGTACTTTATTGCAACTATAACCGACAGTTGCGTTTTAAATCCCAAAAGTAATATATGCACCAACTATTCACATACTAATAATAATAAAATTCATTCATATATTAATAATAATACAATTCATATATCAATGCAACAAATATAACTAAATTAGCTTCATCTATATGTGTGTGTGTGTGTATATATATATATATATTAATAATCGTAGTATTCATTCAAAATACAATACGTACACAACAAAACAATCTATATTAGACATCCACATCACCAACTAAACCGTTACAAAAAACATGGTCATTCCAAAATATATGCATCAATATAACAAAAAAAGTACATACGAAAGATAAAAGTTCTGTCCACAAAAGATTGCATACCCTACCGGAGTTGAACTGTCATGTTGTTCTTGAATTGTCAAGTGGTTCTTCTCCATTCAGCTTGCCTTTGATTCTGTTTAAATTGTTCATGAACTGTCAAGTTGTTACTCTCACGGTGTGACTGTAAAAAAAAAAGGAATACATTAGACTGAATAGATGCATTTTGGAATTTGGAATTGATTATCATATAATTTGAGTCTGCAAATTTGAAACAAACGAGAAAGTGTGGAGAAGATGGATAAACGATGCAACATAGAAAGAATGTAGCAGGCTGCAATAAAGGATAGGGATGAAATGATGTAATCAAGCTTAGTCAGTTGCTAAATAAAAAATAAATGAAAACAAAACCGCACATTACTTATGGGTGTTAATCTCAAATTAAATATTGGAAATTATATATTTATAACTGCATTAGTTACGTTAAGAAACAAACTTTATAATAAATGACATCAGATTTGCACTAGAATATAACATGATGCAAGTTGTAAAGGATCACTAATTTTATGTTGTAAAAAGAAAAGTACGTAAAAAACAGGATGCAAAGAAGAGCTTACACTACAACTTTCATGTCAGTAAATTTGGCCTTCTTTTCAGTGGAGAAAAGCATCTGAACCTTGAGAATCAGAAGCAATAGTTGAGGCAACAAAAAATCCAAAACAAACAATCACAAACCTCAGAACCGCAATCAACTCCACTCTCTTTTCCGCAACCTTTACTGCTTCTATAATAGACAGGTACACCCATTGGACTAATTCCAAATCCAAATTAGCAAAATATAGTTGTTAAGTTGGCATAGTTGTTCAAACAAGCTTCATATAATTTTATAAAATAGTAAATTTGCAGTACCTTAGTCTGAATCATAGATAGCTCAAAGCGATTTTAGCAACCTTTTTTTCCTTCTTTTTATGTAGCACGGGTTGTCTCCTATGGGGGGTTTCCTTAGACCGTTGCCTTATGTGCCTAGCCCAGCAGCAAGCTCTGAACACACCATGATGTACAAATGATTTTTTGTAATAATGAAAAGTAAATTAAAATCAATAAGCCTCTTTATCTTATTAAAGGTTAAAATTCGATTTCTGTGATATACAACTAAAAATATTTGTCAACTAATTGAAACCAACGGTTGAATCAATTCCTATGATAGTGGAGCACTTGTACATACAGATTTATTTATGCTATGTAGATTTTATGCATGCAAAATGTGTTACAAAAATTATTGGATAAGCGATGATTCATAACAGATAAAAGAAAACAAGGAAAAGAAACATTAAATGAGAATATGATGATGCATTATATGTGTCGGTATGAATTAAAAAGTAAAGACTGTTACATCACAATTTAAACAAGATACCAAAGATGCAAGCACATGGAAACTAGTATAAATTGATATCGTTTTTCTTATTTTATGTAAGAATTTAATATAGGTAGATTAAAAAAATTACCTGATATTCACAAACCCCAGGCGCCTCATGACTTTCAGCTAGGAAACCTCTGATCATAACCGTAGAGGCTCCAAGTGCTAAAGCATTAACTATATGTCCGGGCTTATTGAATCCACCATAAGCAATAATTGCAGCACCATATTTGCTAGCTAATGATGCAACCTTGTAAACTGTTGGAGCCTATAACAAACAAAGTAAAATAAAAAATTTGGTAATGAAAATTCATCTAATTTGATTTTCAAGACACCAAAAAAAAAAAAAAAATAGTTGTAGAGAAACTATTTCCATCATATATTCAATATTTTCATGACACATATTACATACTCGTGCTATTCGTGACTTTGGTCTTAAATGGATGATCGTGGTATGTTCATGTTTGAAAATAAGTGTAAATGTGAAATTGGTACACATTATCAGGAGACAAAATTTTAATTCATAGTAAACACACTTAAAAGTTACATCTTTTTAAAACTGTAACGTAAATTTTCTTGTGAAACCTAACGTTGTCTACAGTTGATAATTCCACATGCATCATTATCACAAAACTCTTCTCGTTTAGCAGTTTACATGGTGCATACGAAATTAGTACACAAATGGTTCAGGTTATTGGTTTATTGCACCTAATATTTATATCAATAATGATTTGATATCATAAAATCTTTATCATTCATTCGAACAACTAAAATCCGGAAGAATAACAGTTGCTTACATCGTGTAAGAGCCGACAACCTTGAAGATGCCCACTTTGATGAATCGATTTCGATTACCTGCATTCGGCGAGCGACGTTGACAGGAACCATGAATGATAAAGATCGGAGCAGATAAATACAAAATCAATTGGATGTTATTATTTAGAAGAAACGTGAAAGATGTGATTGAATAAGAGAAAGATTGAAATCTGCAGCCTAGAGAAAAAAGGGAGTCGTGACTTTTCAGCTCAAAAAGCGAGCATTTCTAGGATTTACAGAGGAGAAGGTGTGAACGGTAAGGAGAAGAAAACGGCCCGAGAATGGTTGGACATGAACGAAGTTCGCTTCAGGGAAAATGAAGGCAAAGGGCAATGAGGAATAAAGAAAATGATGATTATTCGCGAAGGAACAGAACGCTGAAATATGATTCGGGAGAAGTAAAATCGGAGACGCTCGGGCAAACATTCTACATGGCAGACTGAGATGCACTCTTCTCAAAAACTGGAGGAGGCCTGTGAGCTATCGAAACATAACTCATCTTTAATAATATAGTATAGATTATACTTTCTTGGTTATTTTAAGATATTACATGTTTATGTATAACAGAACACAACAATCATATTACACTCAACTAAAAACTGGTTTCATTTGTTTTCTTTTTAGGGATTGTTATTGACACTCCAAATATTATTAAGGAGATCAATTTTGAGAAAAAAGAATTTGTTAAGAGGAGTACCATGCAAAGAGCACCCCCTTAGTAAATAAATTTTATTTTACCAAATTAGTCTTCTTTACAATTTTTTTTTGTTAATCAAAAAAATTATATGGTATATTAGTCAAACTCCATCAGATTTATATACCAAATTATCAATAATCTCATTTGTCGATATGCATCAGATCAGATAAAAATATATTATTCGTAGAAAATCGATATACATATATCGAATAATTTTTTATACGGTATCCCACCGTTGAATTTGTAGATACACCCAATTTCCCTCACTTCAGCAACCCGACATTGAATACCAATTTCAAAAACGATAAATAATATCAAACCAAAATATATAATACAACAAATCTTCGCCGTTCATGTCGTTATGCAGTAATTCGCCTATTTTGGCGATGACAAATTAAAAAAAACAAAACAACCATCTTCCATCGAACAAAATTTGACACTACGACGTTCGACTCTCAAGACTAATATAACAGAAAACCTAACCTTCATCGTTTTCAGGACATTGTACAACGGATTTCACATACCTTGTCAACAGTTTCTTCATTATCTTATGTTCTTAGAAGGAGCGTTTCACGTTCTTCATTCACACTATTATTTCTCTCCAAATGATTGCTTTTTTTTATTTGCAAATAATTTAGGGATTTGTTTTTTTTTTTTTTGCATTTGAAATTGATTGGGATTTTGGGGTGATAACTGATGTTATTACTAAGGTAAAAAGAGAACGCAAAAAATTAAGTGTGTGACTCGCCCTAACATTCTTTTTATGATTGGAGTATTTTTAAAATTTGACCCTTCCTTAACAATACCTGGAGTGTCAATAACAATGCCCTTCTTTTTTTGCAAGATGAGAATAATGATATTTTTCTTTTTTTCATAGAATGAAGACAACGAGAGTATATTAAGGAGGATAGAACATTTACGGAAGCATATCACTAATTGTGCTTACAATTTATAAATATTTATTATTTTCTTTAAATGTTTGAATGCAATTATCATTTCTTGTTTTTACCTTTATAAACTATGTCAGTGGGTTTATCATGCAAGCAAATATACATCGAATGGATTTTACAAATTAATTTGCTAACCGTTTCAGAATATAATACAAAATTTGATGTCTATTATTGTGTTTTTTTATATTTATGTCCCATGTAGCATTCATTTATATTTAAGGCATGCGTGTGTAAACATGTAATATTTATATAATACAGTGCCCCTAGTGTGACAATCGGGAAACAGTCGTTCTTTCCTCAAATTTGGTAATGTGATTCATTAATGTTTGCTCAAAATATCAAAATTTATTTCTACCTCTTTTCAGGTCCGGCACAGGGGCAGGGCGACCGAGACGGTCGCCTAGGACAGTGGATCTGATGAGGGGCAGCAGGTGGAGGTGGTGATTAGTTTAGATTTTTATTTATAAATGAGCTTATATACTACTAGCAATTGTAGTAATGGTGAACTGGTAGCATACTCGGCTTTCTGCATAAAAGACCCAAGATAAATACTAGTACAAATTATTGTACTTTCTTAGCCTACTTTTCTATTTTTTCCCTACTGTTGCTCTTCTCGGCTGGGGCAACAGGGGTGCTTGGGCCGGCACTGCCTCTTTTCATTCCTAAAATTAATTTTCTTTTATTGTTTGCTAGAACGACGAATGTATCCATCAATGTATTTGAAAACGTATCAGATTAAAATCGTAAAATAATTTACTGCCCGTCTTGAATTAAGAGTACAACTGTTCGCAATCCATCAATACGTACACATATAAACTGCGACTCCAGCATACTCTTTCCCTCCCTTGTGAAACAAGCTCACTATCCATAACTTTAATTCTCTATAAACGCATAAACGTTCGGTTCTCTATAAACGCATAAATGTCTTAATGTCGGGACGATTCGGAAGCAATCCAAACAATAATCGCGGAGGAAGAGGGTACTTCAGCCGAGGCGGCTGAAGAGGTGGCGATTTCAGCCGGGGCAGCGGAAGAGGTGGCGATTTCATCTAAGGCGGCGGCAGTGGTGGAGAATTTGGTCGTGGGGGTGGGAGACTTGGTGATTTTGGAAATGGCGGAAGAAGGGGTGCTAATCCTGGCGAAAGAGGAAGACATGGGCTGATTTTGGTAGAGCTAGCGAAAGGGTAACCACTGTATAGCTCCCTACAACACTGCGTTCTACATTGATGCATTCTTCGCAAATGTCTTCTGCGGCAACACCTTTTATCCCTGCTGGTGTTTTTAGGGGAGTTCAGGATATTGCACTGACAGTGGTGACATAATCTGTAGATCATCCTACACTTGCATCAGACAAGGCAAATATTACTCCTGAATTGGACTCATCTGGGACTTTTGCTGTGACGGCAAGATCAGTGGCTTTGATTCCTGCATGTTCATCAAGGAAGACAATGAGGCATCCAAATCGACCTGATTATGTTAGTAAAGGCTTTAAGTGTCTGGTCAGTGCCAACGTCTGTATGGTGTATTATAGCTGCATAATTTTATATTACTCTTGTTCTTAACGTTAGATTGTGGTTGTATTACTCTTGGTGCTAGTGATTCTATTGTGAATCAAACGTTACTGTCTAGAAAGCATATTTTATTTATTTGCTTTTCTAGATTATTCATCTTATATCGATTATCACTTTTACAGTAACTAAATACTATTGACATTCCTTGAGAACTCGATTAATTAGTTTGACTAACTGAATAGTATAACTAACTGTAATTTCTAGGAGGTTTTTTAATTAGTTTAGATTGCTTAATTATTCTCATTGTATTCATAACTTTTGGGGAAAAAAATTAAGATTTGTTTTCTCTACTAAATCTGGGATTTTCTTAATTCTTTTACTGTATTTTTCATAATGTACGAGGATGTGTTTGCTTTTGGCGGATTGTTGGTTTGCTTGTTTAATCATATTAGCAAGGGTTCTCCTGGTTTTTAGTATTTTCACCAGGGTAAGCTTTGTTCATATATGTTCGATTGGCATTAGCTAAATATAACATCTTTTCTATTTTCGCGCGCGCGCGCGCGCGCGCGCACACATATATATATATATATATATATATATATATATATATATATATATATATATACACAGAGAGAGAGAGAGAAAGGAGCGATCGGGGGCATCCCTGTTGCACCCCCTACCGTTCGTGAGGTACGACGATCCAAATCTAACAAGATTTTCTAGATGTTCAATCCACACATATATAATGATCTATCCAAAATTTGAGCTCGTTCCGACATTCGTAACATTTTCAAAATCATAGCTCAACTATTCTCCATTCAGACACTTATTCAAACCGTTAAATTTAAACGTCAAATATATTATTATACGAATGTCGGAACGAGCTCAAATTTTGGAGCGATGCTAATATATATGTGGATTTAACATCTACAAATTCTCGTTGGATTTGGATCGTTGTAGCTCACGAACGATAGGGGGTGCAACATGGGTGCTCACAAACAGGGGTGCCCCCGATCGCTCCTTATATATATATATATATATATATATATATATATATATATATATATATATATATATATATATATATGAATTTCACATCTCATGTAAAGACAAATAACTCGAATGGTCTACAGTTTGTGAATCTAATTTTGTGTCATCATCTTGTGTTGTTTCTTAGATTCATTGGTGATTAATGTGATTTATCAAATTTGTGCAGGTTACTATAAACCCAGAGGTAACGAACATAACCAAGATGTAGAAAAATAATTAAGAAGTTAGTTGATTGCTACAGCGATTCAAATCTAGGAAAGTTAAATCTTGCTTATGATGGTAGGAAAAGTCTATACACTGCCGGAGAACTTCCTTTCAAATCTCAGCAGCTTGTAGTTAATATCAGTGAAAATGAACCTTGACTGGTTTTTCCTTACTTTTTGTGTTACATTGAACTTCTTATATTTCCTGACTTTTATATGCTTATCTTTACTAACTTTGGAAAACAAACCAGGAAAAAGGAGTTCAAAGTTTCCATCAAATTAGTGGGAAAAGCTGAATTAGAACATATCTAATAGTTTCTATTGAGAAGAAATTTTGAGACATGATTCAGTGCCTTGTTATTGTTCTAAGAGAATACCCATCAAATAAGTACAGTATTTCATTTCCTAAACTGTAAATTTATATCTATATCTTACAGAAATGATTTAGGTTTCTGTATTTTCCTTTTTTTGGTCTACAGTTATGCCTTAGTATCTAGGTGCTTTTCTCAACGAAGTTTGGCAATGCAACAGATATTGATGACAGTGTGGAATGCTGGAGGGGATATTATCAATCTCTTCGTCTTACGCAGATGGAATTGTCTCTTAATATTGGTACTGTCTTAGCTTTTTTAACTAATAGGATCCAATTTAGACAATCTTGGGTTTGTTAATATAGTATGTTGTTATATTTGAAATTACAGACATGTCTGCAACATCCTTTTACAAGCCATTGCCAGTTGTTGAGTTTGTTGCAGAATATCTTAATATCAAAGATGTGTCTCGATCTTTGAATGATAGACAAATGGTTGTAGTATGTATATTCATATATGCATTAACAATCAATTTATAAAACATCATTTTGTCTTGTTTCTTTTTTATATTCCATTTTTAAAACGTGCAGTTGAAGAAGACTTTAAAAGGAATTCGAGTCGAAGTCATCCATCAGAATAATTTTCACAAGCATTATAGGATCATTGGAATAACAACGAAGCCTTTAAATCAACTTAAGTAATTCATTTTATTTATAAATGAAAATTCATTTTAGTTCCTTAATGACTTGATATTTGGCATCTATTGATTGGCTATGTTGTCTACCGTTTGGTTTTCTCCTGATGGTCAAGGAAACGAAATGCATATGGGAGATTATTTTCATCAAAAATATGCTTGTAAACTCAGATATCTTGCATGATCATACTTGATTGTTGGAAGTGACAGCAAGCCAGTTCGCCTACTAATGGAGGTATGTTAAATATTAATTCTATATGTTAGAGTTGATATTTTTTTTTCATTATTTTACATTTCATTGTTGGATAACTAATCCTTGGTTGATAATGTTATTCAGGTATGCAAAGTTGTCGAAGCTTAGTTAATAGAATGTATCTTTTCCCTTCGGCAACTTTGCATACATGAATAACATTATCAGCCAAAGTTTAGTTATATAACAATGAAATGTAAAATAACGGAAAATATATACAAACTCCTAACATACATAATTATTATTTAACATTTTTCCATTGATAGGTGAATTGACTTGCTGTCACTTCCAACAATCAAGCATGACCATGCAAAATATCTGAGTTTACAAGCATATTTTTGATGAAAATAATTTGCATTTCGTTTCCTTGGCCATTAAGGGAAAGCTTAACGGTAAACAACATAGCCAATCAATATGCCAAATATTAAGTTGTTTATTAAGGGACTAAAATGGACTTTCATTTATAAATAAAATGAATTACTTAAGCTGATTCAAAGGCTCGGCTGTTATTCCAGTGATTCTATAATGCTTGCGAAAATCATTGCGGTGGGTGACTTCAACCCAAATTCCTTTTAAAGTATTCCTCAATGCACGTTTTGAAAATGAAATATAGAAAGAACAAGACAAAATGTTGTTTTATGAATTGATTGTTAATTCACATATAAATATACATACTGTAACCCTTTGTTTATCATTCAAAGACCGAGATACATCTCTAATATTAAGATATTCCGCAACAAACTCAACAATTATCAATGGCTTGTAAAAGGATGTTGCGAATACGTCTGCAGTTTCAAATATAACAACATACTCTATTAACAGACCCAAGATTGTCTAAATTGGATTGTATTTAGTTAAAGAAGTTAGAACTGTACCAATATTAAGAGATAATCCCATCTGTGTAAGACGAAGAATTGATAATATACCCTCCAGCATTCCACACCGTCACCAGTATCTGTTGCATTGCCAAACTTCGTTGAGAAAAAACACCTGAATACTGAGGTATAACTGTAGACAAAAAAGGTAAATACATAACCTAAATTATTTCTGTAAGATATAGATATAAATTTACTGTTAAGGAAATGAAAAACTATTTATTTGATGGGTATTATCTTAGAACAATATCAAGACATTGAATCGTGTCATGTGGTGTCTCAATGCTGTTTGCCAAAGAATGTTCAGTCATGCAATACCCAATATCTGTGCGATGTTGCTTTAAAAGTTAATACCAAGGTTAGTACTCTCTAGACTGGCTTTGGAATTAAATCCTTTGCACATGTTCTTATTTCTTATTGATTAGTGTTTAGGTTGGAGGGAGAAATACAGTGCTTGATGATGCAGTCAACAGAAACATACCTAAAATTACAGACAATCCTACTATAATTTTTGGTGCTGATGTCACTCATCCATCACCTGGAGAGGATTCTTCGCCTTCAATTGCTGCAGTATTTCAATCTTAATGGAAAAATTATGTGCGATTTAGATTGTTGCTTTTCCCCCTAGGTTGTTGCCTATATGGATTGGCCTGAGATAACGAAGTATAAAGGGATTGTTTCTGCTCAGCCACGTGGAGAGATAAGTAATGATCTTTATACTTCTAACCTAAACGCAAAGGGAGAAATGGTGCCAGGCGGCATAATAAGGTAATTAGCATAGAGTGTAATTATTACTGGCACACCAGATTCAAACAAGGGGAGACACGTCCACAAATAGAATTCGGCGTGTATCCACCGTTTTTTCATTTTTTTTTTCCTTTCCAATTTTGTACAATCCTGTGTCGAATTTAAGAGTGAATGCAGTTATACCCCCACCGAATTCGATGAATAAGTACGGTAGAGCGAAGCCAAATTTCACCTGCCCCCCTCTCTCTTTCAAATTCTGGGTGTCATTGAAATTTACATATCATTCACATGCTTGACCCTGGTTGCATTTGTTTCCCTCTTTTGCAGAGAGCAGCTTATATCCTTTAATAGAGTTACATGCCTTAAGCCCCATCGGATTATCGTTTACAGGTATTGACTTTCTAGAACTTCTCTAGATATATTGAACTTTCTAACTCTCGAATTTGTCCAGAGACGGTATAAGTGAGGAAGAGCTTAATGTTGTTCTACTCAAAGAGTTTGATGTGATAAACAAAGTAAGCAATAGTGGTAAAACTTATCATTTGGTTTAATGTTCAAGCTGATCCTAATAACAACTTTAATAATTTTCTTTATGGTAGGCTTGTCAGTCCCTTGAAGAGGATTATCTTCCTTCGATTACATTTGTTGTGGTACAGAGAAGACATCACACGCTTTTTTCCTTGAAATCATGGAAGCAATCTAACCGATAAGAGTGGAAATATGCCTCCAGGTTTCTTGTTACTATAATTCAAATAAGTGCTTAAATTTGTTCTTTCTTATGTTTGGATATTGTGTACATTCGTCGGGATCCTTAGTTCAAATTCGGTATTTTGCAATTTAAATATCAATATCTCGACAACTTCCAAGTTCTTTGAATGATCTGTTATACCTCATTATATTGAATGCTTCTTATTCAGATTTGTGCTAAGCTGCCATGTTCGAGTTGAAACTTTTTCAGTATTAAGGATTTGGTATAATCCAATGCTTTTGGCATATCGCACGATTTTTTTGCTAAAATGTTTTGTTGGCATGTACATTGTCGCATAGGGACCGTAGTGGGTAGGAGGATATGCCACCCTACCGAGTTCGACTTTTATCTGTGTAGTCATGCTGACATCAAGGTTAATTTACAAATTATCGTTTTAGCAAGTATCTTACAGTTTAGCAAATTGACTAAACCTTCACCTATATAAATATTCCAGGGTACGAGCCGCCCTACTCATTATTATGTGTTTTGGGATGAAAATAATTTTAGTTCTAATGGTCTGCAAATGTTAACCAACGGTTTATGTTATACGTAAGAATTCATCATTGTTACATGCACAACTTGGTGTTATTTACATAATGTTTATGTTTTTCTTACTCATCTTGCTATAAAAATTGCAGTTATGTCAGATGTACACGTTCTGTCTCAGTCGGTAAGTTCAGTTCTGTTATGTTTGTAATTTGGCTTTATTTTTGTAATTTGCTTACGCCATGCTTGTAAGTCTGTCCTAGTATGCCAAGCTCATTTTAGTTATCTATGCTATATTATAATTAGTGGGTTCAACTTGAAGGGCGGCTAAGCCATCCAGCTCAGCATTCAATTTTAAAGCTCAACCGTCATGACTTTATTTTTTTCCCCTTCTATCACATCTCTCCTCTTCACACCCCCCCCCCCCCTCCCAATGCCCCAATTTTATTCTTTTTACCCTTCCTTTTTCCATCCCAGATCAGAAAATTCCATGTCGGTTTTATTATCTCGAGCCCTAATCTCCAATTCTTGCCATGTCAAACAAAAAATTCCCTTCCGTCGCTTCTTCCACCGTTGTCAATGGCCGACCCTTCTCCAATTCTCTTACAAAGTTAGACTTACCAGGTTAGTTTCTATTGAATATATCTTTGGTTTCCTGGTAATTTGATACCCAGATCCAAAGGTATCATGTAAACTAGAAATGCACCAAGTTATTATTTAACAAAATAATGAGTTGCGTGGATAACTAATATCCGAACTAGAAATCAATCTGGTTTAGTTTTGTACTATAAGCTGGTAATCTTCTCATGCTTGATCAATCTTACTTTGGTAAATTACTCCTGTGAGCTTTCAGCAAGTTGTAAGACCCATTCTGTTGCAAGTTGTTGATGATTGATGAAGAAAATATCAATTCCCACAAGTTTAGATTACAGGAGGCAATCACTCATTTCCTATCATTTGTGGACCCATGGCAACAGACGAATATATTGACATCTTAGTTTCATTTTTCTTAGATAAAATTGTAATTATGTTCTTTATTATAGACTAAAATAAATGAAACTAATATAAATTACATGATAAGTTGAGGTAATGATGGTAGTTCCTGAATTGGTTTGGGCTTCAAAGAAGCACGCCATTGTTTACTTAGTATATTTCTATCCCTTTGGTATAGATGCATGTAGCTGTTGAACAGTGTAGGTTATTTTTATACATAATTAATAAATTTTGTTTGAACAAGTAGAAATTTGTTTATGTGAGAAAATTGTTTATCTTAGCACGTGCTTTTGCCAATTAAAACATGCAATGAATAACAATATGATTTTAGTCTTTATTTTTTGGATTTTCATAAAACTGTTCGAAATTTACCCTAAAATTGTCACCTCTGGCTCCTTGAATTTCTGTTCATGTCAGTGTTGGAATTTTTTTTGGTTTCTTCTTTCCGTTGTAAGTACAGCTTCTTGCTTTTTGAGTCAATGCCCTTTTATCCTTTGAAATATGGAGTGCTGAATTTTTCCACATGAAGTGTTAGATTGAAAACATGGCATGTCTACCTCCTTTTACCATATATATATATATATATATATATATATATATATATATATATATATATATTAGTGAAGCTCTATAACGATTAGAATAGCTCTTAGTAGGGAAATTGATAATAATATGATGTTCAAAACTATTAATACTTTTGCATTAACATTATAAATAACAAACAAACCATGTACTTTTTAACTAGCATTTTAACGTTTAGTGCCTCTCCCCATTTTTTAATTTTTAATGAGTAAAGCTATCATGTTCACATTAACCATGCTGAACTTTAACATCCATCTCCTAATCATTTTCTACTTTATTCAGAAACAATTAAACCATTGATCAGGATTGGAGATGCATCGTCAGGCCTTTATTCCTTAAAAAGGCTCAAATTTCCATTTCCACTTTATCTTGCAATCCTAGATTCTCAGTTCTATCAAATGAATCAAACTCTGAACCTTGGAGAATATACAAGTAAGTTTTTCCTTTTCCTTACAGATATACTTAATGTATGTGCCTATCAATGTTGACTCAAGTTTATTTTCACCTGGCCACCCACAATTTTACAGATAATAGATTGTTTTTTCAACTGATCTCAATTGCACCATTTTTTATATCAACAAGATCTCAGCATTAGATGAAATATCAGACTTGAATCCACATCAGTTATAAATTAGGTTTAAGTAATATTCCTCCTCTGAACTGCAACCAAAATTAGAGGTTTATTTGCATCTTGGTTCCAAATTGTTGGTCGAGTAATGACTAGAAAATTAATTTTCCCTATATTTCTAGAGATCAGATTTTTTTTTTTCAAGATGAAGGGGATAATTTCTTTTAATCTATATACTCCAATCCTTATTAGCAACCAATTTAAATGAAAAATCAAATAGCACGTAAAAGTGGTAAAATTTGCATTTCCTGAAATTAATAAACACTTCAGCCAGTAAGCTTTATTGTCCTATACTTATTATTATTTATTTCTTTTTTCAATGTTAATTGCTGACTTGCTTTTCTGAACATGCCGTTACAAATATCCATATGATTCATTTTTGTGTCAACTTCATTTTTTTAAAATTGAGTTATAATATATATAATTATTAGTTTCTGGTATTTTGATAAATTTAAAATAATATGGAAGTTGAATAATCACACATGCCAGCAAGTGGCAGCAATCTTATTTTCATTTTTAACACTTACATTCAACTTTGGTCAATATTCTTTTGTATTGTACTCCCTAAGTTTAGAGACCTGGATTAGTAAGAACAATAACTAGAAGGAAGATTTCATATTTATTATTTTGGTTTTCTCTGTTGATTTACTTTTTTTCTTCACTTTCCACTCTTGGAAGCAAGCTCTGTTTATCATGTCAAAGTGCAAGTTTCATTTGTCATACCAATATTACATGGAACGTTTGCCTCACTCCTCATCTTTTTCCATCGGTTTCTTTGCTTTCTTATACATGAATTGTTATCGCTAGCAATTAGTACTTTGATGAATCAAAGTTAGCCATGCCAAACTTTAACATCTATCTCCTAATCATTTTCTACTTTATTCAAAAACAATTAAACCATTAAAGGGGATTGGAGATGCATCGTCAGGCCTTTTTTCCTTAAAAAGGCTCAAATTTTCATTTCCACTTCATCTTGCAAATCCTAAATTATCAGTTCTATCAAATGAATTAAACTTTGATCCTTGGAGAATATACAAGTAAGTTTTTCCTATTCCTTACAGATATAATTAATGTATGTGCCTATCAATATTAACTCAAGTTTATTTTCATCTGGCCACCCGCAATTTTACAGACAATAGATTGTTTTCTCAGCTGCTCTCAATTGCACCATTTTTTATATCAACAAGATCTCAGTATTAGATGAAATATCATTGAGATTTAAGTCCACATCAATTATAAATTAGGTTTAAGTAATATTCCTCCTCTGCACTCCAACCAAAATTTTAGAGGTTTTATTTGCATCTTGCTTCCAAATTGTTGGTCGAGTATTAATTAAAAAAATTACTTTTCCCTAGATTTGTTAAAGATCAGATATATTCTATAGAGTTCAAGATGAAGGGGATAATTTCTTTTAATCTATATATACTCCAATCCTTATTAGCAATCAATTTAAATGAAAAATCAAATAACACATAAAAGTGGTAAAATTTGCATTTCCTGAAATTAATAAACACTTCAGCCAGTAAGCTTTATTGTCCTATATTTATTATTATTTATTTCTTTTTTCAATGTTAACCGTTGAGTTGCTTTTCTGAACATGCCATTACAAATATCTATACGATTCATTTTTGTGTCCACTTTGATTTTTATAAATTGAGTTATAATATATAAAATTATAACACAATTGATGATACCAATTTTGTTACATGATTTACAGAGGGAAAATTCTACATATAGTAAATTACCAAATTTCCAAAATAGAATTTACTTTTTTTTACCCATTACATGGTTTCAAAGCATTAGGTTTTCAAATTAATCCTTTTCAAATTCTTAGTACAATTACAGGCCACAGAGTCATTGCTTTACTTACATTTTTTATTTACATAGCTAGAGGATGAAACCAATGGTTTCCTCTACTTCTATGACATCTAAGAAAATTATACAAACTTAAATTATTCACTGAGTTTTAAGTTGGATTTATCAAACCATTTTTCTACAATTCTAAAATGTAAATTTTGACTGTTATCTCCTGTTAGTTCTAAATGGTGTAGTATTTGCACCACCTTGAAGGTGTTAACAATGGTCTAGATAAAGCTCGCACAAATTCCAGATTTATAGGTACAAATTTATGTGTTATCACTTGGCTAAGCTTATTACAATCCTTTACTAATTTACATGTTATCAATTTGTTGAAGTACCGAATCGAAATCTGTTTATATTAGTTATCAGATAGTTTATTAATTGACTTCAACTTACTAGCGACTTTTACAGCTTTATAAAGATTAGAAAGGGTGGGTTTACCATTTAAAATTTTAATATTTTAGTTACATAAGATGAATCATTGATTTACTGTTATATAATAACATGTACGTTTACTAATTGGTCGGCTTTTACGTTTTACTAGCTGTGTATACATTTCAAGCTGTCACAAGCTCCACATGTTCCTTAATGAAAAATAAACTATAACAGTTTTATTACTTCATTTAATACCTTAAAAGCAGATTTTGGAAGCTTAAAGATTTACTTTATTGACAGCCTGACTGATATATGTTACTCAATTTAATTCCTATCAGTTCGTCAAAAGAGAGTGACTGTCCAACTTTGAAAATTAAAAGTTTTCGATTCTCTTAACGTACATTTAATTATGTTGAATGGATGATTAAAGAGAACAAGTTAACAACACTTCCTTCATATATAATAGCAGTATTCAACTGCCTATCCATAATAATCGTCAAACATTGGAAAAGAACTCCTTCTCAACATTATCACCATATCAGCTATGCTATTCACAGCTATGTTTGTCGTATAGATTCTAATCCTACTACATATTAATCAACTAACAAATTTACTATTTTTTATCTTCCACCCAACTGCATTCAGCAACGGATGACCAGCATGCACAGCTTAACTCACTTAAGGTTGGCAACATAGGTGCTACTGTATGAGTGTACTTAGGCAGGATGTAAAATTCTATCAGTTTGACATTCGGATTCAACATGCAATTCCAAGATAGCTAGATATGTTTGTCCACTGCATTTATTTAATTTCCCACATAATTTCTCATGTTTTTCGAAATGAGTTTACCCATAAATCTGTATTAATAATTCTCTTTGAAGCGCAAAGTTTTGGTCCGACTATGAACTTCCCAAAATCCCTTATGTATGAATTTTAAAATATACTAAATTGTTATTTAACATAATCTCCCTAATAAATTAGACATTCAATGTCATTTAAATTAGGATATAATAAACTTTTTCAACAAATTCAAATTACCCCGCTAATATCGCCCAAAAAGAGGATCTGTAAATAGACTTTCATTACAAATTTTAACCGCTTCTCTATATATATTTTATCAAAACTTAACATTAGATAGAATATTTAAAAAATTAAAATCCTAAAAGTTTGTTCGTTTGATATTTTCAACCATAAATTGTAGTCACAAAACAATTGATTATTTGATTGGTTGATTAATTAATATGAAATTAGTAACTTAAATTAATTATAATTAAAATTGAAAATAAAGTTTATTGGAAACAAAGTGTGTGTCTATACATATAATATATATTTATATACGAGCGCATACATAGAAAAGGAGAAAGATAATGAAATATTTAATAACAATTAATGTACGTTGCAATTTTAATTAATGTTTGTTAACAAAGAAATTAATGCATGTTAATTAGTAAATATTGTATTTGCAAACATAGAAAAGAAGGAAATATTGTATTTACAAACTAATAGGAATATAGTCAATTTCCTAAAATTTCGCTGAACAAAAAAAAAATAGCATTCGTCTAACCATGTTTTATTTAAAGCAAAAAAATAGCATCTTCCGTATTTCACTGGTTCTGGAATACTCTCAGCCTCTACCTACAAATGCGACATTTCTAGAATAAACCATACACCCCTTTAAATATCGTTCATAATCTCCATTCATATTCACATTTCTTTCCTCATTCTCACCGCTCTTTGTTCATCACTAATGTTTTCTCTTCATTCACCCTTCCCTTCCTATTTTTAGGAAACACTTAAAAAGGGAACGATCGGTATACAATCAATTCGTAATTTTTTTTGTATTTTTTTTAAATTTGATGTGAAAATTACCTCCAGAGCAGCTTCAATGTCGGTCTCAAAGGAACTAAAGAGTCTGGTAGAGCCGTCATCACTTGAGACATTAGGATTGGCGCGATGCTTTTCAACATCGTATTTTAGTATTTGTGGCAGATCGCTAAAAGCTCCAGGTTAGTCATTTATTTTTAGTTCTTTCTTATTGTTTAGTTGTTAAACTTTGGGAATATTTCAAAGCTTCAGGCTCCTCAGTTTTAATTATCTCGGTGGTTTGTAATTTGCGAGTTTCGATGACGCCTAGGATTTGTAAATAAGAATAGGAAGCATTATGATTTGGAGTTCTTCTCCACTTCGACCTTTCCAGACATATTTACCAGTTTATACAATTTTATATATGAACCACCTCTACCACATCTATAAATTGTAAGTTTACTCTTTACTCTCTGCAATGTTGTTTTTTTAGCATATCTTTACTCTAAAAAATTGTTTTATTAGCATACTAGGAAGAACATATCGTGCCATAGTCAAGCGCGAAGCGCGTGCCTATACGTCTCGTGATACTAAAGTGGTTTACATCTACCTCAGTAATTTTAAGGTGGTTTACATCTACCTCAGTAATATTAAAGTGGACATCATAAATAGAAATTAGATAATACATGTGGTCTAAAGTTCGAGATACTAAAGTGCACAATGGCGAAACAAAACAAAGCAGATTATTTTTTGGCTACTTTTTTTGCATGTATCATCCACTCTAGATTACTCAGCCAATTTCTACATATGAGCATATCTTCTTTACTAGAGAATATATTCAACTACCAGATACTTCATTCCTATACTACCTCATGAACGTTGAGGTTGGGCATATACTACTGATTTTATTTATTTATTTATTTATTTCTGTTATCACTGGTTTTATAATCTGAAATGATGGGAAACATAACAATAATGCAATGTGGTTTTACTGATACATTGTTTACTACAACAGAGTGTATGTTTAATAATAAAAAAAAACATTGCTTATTTTTTAGTTGTAAAAAATACATTACACATATTTTTTCTGTTGGATGACAACAACGAGCAACGCCTTCTTCAGAGTTTTTTTTTTTCATATTCTAATTTATCATGTATTTTTCCAATGATATAGTAAGGATATCTTGATTTTCATGTTATTCAAAATGAATTAAGGATCAGAATAAGCTTTTCTTATTATTATTAACAAATGCATGTTACTTCACAATACTTCTTAACTTTCACATTCGATCTTACAAAATTTGAATCCATGACCGATATACTGATTTTTTTTCATGGAGTAATTACCCTTTTTAAGTTATTTTGGGCTATCATGTATATTTGGAGTGGGCCAGTGGCAACCAACTGTTTTCTTTTTAATTCTGAAAACATTTTAGTTTTGCCAGCTATGACAGTTAAATGGGATACTGCGTGCTCGCTTTCAGTTTTACAATTGTGTGCCCATCTTATGTGCTAATTTGGTGTTCTTTTTTTCAAGTGCATAGTATAAACATCTGAATAATCAGTCCATTATACAACCACACTTTCACAATTACGAATACATGGTTAGTATAATATCAAATCTTCAAATCTGTGCATTCACGATTTTTAAGCGCACATGATTCATAACTTACGTGTAACTTAGCAGCATTATTATGTTCCCAATCTAATTCCGCCAAACAGGGGACTAATATTACACATCCCAACAACCATTAGAGTAACACCTCCATACGTATATACCAAGGTTCGAAATCTCGGTTTCCGGTTCCGTTCCGGTCAAATGAAAAATTCGAAATTCCGGTTCCGTTCCAGAAATTCCGGAAGTTCCGGTTTATTTCCGGTTTGCCTTCCGATATTAATATTATTATCAACCCGCTAAAACACACAATTATTTTCCATTACTAAATAATTTCCAGTCCATTACTCATATTAACACGCACTCTTCAATATTGCATCCATCATTGCAGCATGCTTTCCTGGTTTCTGCTTATTTCATTTTTCTGTTTTGCTTTCTGTAAGTTTTTTTTTTTTTTTGAAAAAACCAGTGGCTGCTTAATTACAATGTCATACAGCCCATAAACTTGGCAGGCTTAATAAGACAAATATTACAAGGCCGACGTATAAAATACAAACAAGGTAACTCTGCCTAGTACAAACATTTACAGCGAGAAGACAAAAAATAAAAGGACAACACAAAGTCCAATAAAGTCTCCATCTTCCCGAGAAGTTCTCCAAAAAACAAAGTCATGGTGGTTCAGCGTCATTTCCTAGCTCCAGAAGAGAGTAATGGGAAGCTCTATTCGCTATTTTGAGCCAGACTGCAAACGCCCCTTTCAGCTTGTAAAAAAAGTTTCTTTCACAAACCAGATCTTGTTTTTCACTTGAAGTTTAATCGATGGTGACGCAGACAAATTAAGAAAGTGATTTAGACGCTGATTAGGGAGGAAACGTATACAGCTATTCTTCCGCTTCTTCTCTTCTTCTCTGTTAACATTTTTTTTTCATGTTTTATGCCGGAACCGGATTTTAGACCTAATTCCGTTCCGGTGCTGGCCGGAACCGGAACGGAATGGGCGGAAACCCGGCGTTCCGGCCGGATTCTCAAACCATGGTATATACATTGTGCAAATGCTTTTGCGTACGTTTACTCAATGGTAACAAGTTCAAAGCTCAGAAGTATATTTTTATTTGAAGCAATGCTTCTACAGTAGATTACGGTGTATTTTAAAATTTTACACCATCCACTAATATTTCGTAGATTTTGCAATTCTCCTTATTCAGCCAGATCTGGCAATACATCATAGCCACATAATTCTGACCACGAACTCAAAAAATTTCTTGCATTCACCTGAACCGCTCATGCTTCAGCAATATACGTGTGCAAAAATATATTTCACTCTGTTTCAACTTCCACCAACTGCCGCTGTTCTTTAATTGACTACTACTATTATGTTTATCAAATTTTGGATATGGTAGAACCTTTTTGTTATGACCTCTGCAATTCTTTTACCATACCTTTTAAGATAAGTTATCTATTTGGGTCGAATTGTAATAAACAATAGGTCTTATATCTGTAATTCCACAACTGTATTATAAGCAATGCAGAATATGAAATTGTACGCTTCAGGTTACCTCAGAATTGTTATACAGGTAGTAATAGAAAAGAAAATGCATAATTCTAACATGAAGGGGGAATAATTATTTTTGATCTCAAAAAGTGTACAGCGCATAGACTATTGATTTTACCATGAATTCTATGTGGCATTTTAGGTTTGTTTTTATAAAAAGCAGATTTTCTTGCAGTAGTTGTGAAACATTTCACTTTATATTAGGCTTCATTATCGAATGAGATTGTTTGTGCAGATTTTTAAGTGAATAAAATAGCTAACGTAGTTACAATTGCATATTGCTAATATTTTTCAAGATGTCTTCCTCTTATGAAAAGATAAATTTTTATCTTATCAGTTGATCATAATAACCCATACAGGTGCCTGCTGAGTAATGTAATCAAGGGTATCAGATTATCTTTTTGATTGACAGCAAAAAATGAAAGGGCAAAAGATCATAATAAATATATTTACAATTATTTATGCTGGCAAACAAACAGGAAGAGGATGGCATTGCATTAAATTGATGGCTGTGCACACGTTTAGGAAATGATCAAGTGGGCAGTAATAGTAGGGAAGCTAGAGCTACGGACAGCGTGTTTGAGTTAACTTGGGGATAATACGTAGGAAGCGAAGGATGCTTGGCTGCGAGATTTGATGTGGTGTACTGGACTTCTTAGTGAAGAATTCTGATGCTTCAACAACCAGTCCAATAGGGCCTACATATATTATCTGTATGATGGTGAGACAGCTGAATTATTATTTAGTTTTATGTTGTTCAAGCCTTATTGTCGAGAAATGAAATAGTCCCAAAAAACAGTTGGTAGACTCTGCTTCCCTACTTGAATAACAAGTGAGATACAACTGGTACATAGTACTTCAGATGTTTGTACCATTAAACAGATGCTGTAGCATGACAATAGAAGTTGATAACAAGCGAGAAAAAGCTGATTTATAAGTGACGAATTAAGCAGCCGACCAGATGTAGTGTTCCTGGAGAACTGATGCAAGCCCTCAATGATACAGAAATAATGTAGTGCCATGTCGCCTGAGGTGGAAATGCATGCTGTTGCGATAAGATATTGCAAAGTGCACTGTGATTTTGCCTGAAGAGAGAGGGTGAACAACTTTGAAAATGCTGATGTAGTGGTGCCACCTGAGAAAAATGTCATGTTTGTATTTGTATGGATATAAGCTTATATATGAATAAATGGTGATGTGGCATAATTATACGTTGATATGGTTAAAGATAAATTTAATTTGTGGCTATTTAAGAGTTAAGTTAATGATAAGAACGGTTGCGCTAAACTTATGTGCTTTTTAATTATAGCTGGCAATCTATTAACACTAAAGGTGACCCACTCTTTAGAATTTGCTGTTATCTTTACTGAATGAATGTGGATATAAATATACATGCACAGAGAGATAACGGAATATGTATAATTCTTAGTCCAGGATTTGCCTTGATGTAAATTATAGCTATCTATACGGTAAGCATAATTAAGTACGAACCCACAATTTCATCTTTATTCTTTTGGTGGCTGCGTGTTTTTTTTTTTCTTTTTTCCTGTCCTTCGTATGCGTCGTCAATTTGATCCTTATTTGAGTCATTTAGAGGTTGATAGCTTATTTTGGTATTTATAGACATGTAATTGTTTTAGTATTTAAGCGACTGCTTTATATGTTATGTGCTGAGAAGGCTAGTGCTGTTAACAGATTTTTTCGAATACGGATAGTGTCATATCCGTATCCGAAATTATTTTCGGATATCCGTATTCGTTTAACTTTCAGATATCGGATATACATGTCCGCTTAATTTTCGGATACGAACGGATCAGATATTTATCCGCTCCACCTGTAATTAATAAATTTAAGCATATGTTAGACCAAAAAATGGTTCTAACACCCAAATCAATGATAATTAAAAGAGAAAAACAAAAAAGAACCCGCGATTTATAGTGGTTCGGCGTTAAAGAGTCTACGTCCACTTTATACCTCGTTGATTGATGATTAGAGTACAAATACAATACTTGTCTTCACTCAATCTCACTTTTACAATGAATAATTTCACTAAATCTTTTCTAAAATATGCTCTAAAGGTTGATGATAATCTGAATAAAACAGTGGAATCCGGTTTCTATGGAGGAGATAGTCAATATTTTGCCAAAAGATCCTTTCAAATGATGTTTGGTGGTGTATTTATAGGCAGAAAATTCCTCTGGAGGGCCTCTGGTTCGGGTACGCGTGGCAATCATCCCGTAAGAGTCGGGTTCGGAGGAAGCAAGATGGTGACAGCGCATCTTGATCATGGGTGAACGTGGGAAAGTGAATATGTAACCGCTCCGCACCTGATGGAATCATGGGCTGTAACTGCTGCAGCTTCCTGTTCTCGGATCGGATCGGCATTCACATAGGGGGTTCGGGTCGGTGACCTCCGAACCGATCCGGTTGCACTTCCTATATGCTATTTTCTAGTTTGTTCACTGCACAGCCAAAAGGTTCGGGTTAAGGCCCTCCGAACCGATCCGGGTCTCTGCTACGAATTCTTTCTTCAAACTTATTTATTGAGCAATCTCTTTGCTTTGTGTAGCCCGATCACAAAGCGGGCTAACATTTTGCCCTCTCAAAGTACGCGTTTATTGGACATAAAGTGTGCATCGAAATAGTTCGTCTGTTTGCTTCTGAATTGAAATCCTTGAATAGTTGTTTCCATTCGTTTGCAAAGCTGCAACACTTCACCAAATCGCGTCTCTTGCTGTCTATAAACATGCTATGGGATTCATAAATTATTTTTGTTGTTTTCGATAACTTCGAGAATTTCATTTGATGTACGGGAAGCTCTTCCAGGTAAACTTTTATAATGCATACTTGTAATTTGTTGCATCCTCCACTGAGTTCGCTTCATGTACTATACTGCCATTGATGACTATGCTTTGGATCGGGTGGGTCTTATCCTATCCCATGCTTCGACCATCGATACACTAATGGGCTAAAAGGCTTTTATGTTAGGGGGGCCATGCGCTGATCGGATCGGGCTAAGGAATCTAGTCCACCAGAATACAAAGGGACACCTATATTTCACATATATATTCACGTGCTTCTTTTTAACTCTTCATTTTCTGCCGCTGCTATTCCCATTTCCAAGACCCTAATTCTTACACCATGAAGAAAACTCTCTCAATTCTCGAAATAAATTTATAGGTGGGGCTTTAATCTCTGATTAACTCAATTTTAATCGATTCAAACCGAAATTTATAAGTAATTTAAGTGATTTAATTCAATGTTTCACCAAGCTCGACGCTGCGCTCTCCGCCCCTTGTCGTCGTCGTTGGTGGCCTCGTTGCCACCTCGAGGCGATTGTAGGGGAAATCTGAACTGGTGCCAAAAGCATTGATTTATGACTACTTCGCTGTGAATGAGCCTAAAAAATGAATGGGTTTGAGGTGGTTGAAGATGTGGAGAAGAAGAAGAAGAGAGGAGTGGGATCGGTTCGAGGCGGAGCGAAATATCTAGGAGTACTTGGGTTCAGGCATGTGGTATTGGTTCGGATCGGAAGGGGTGATAAACCGGTTGGGTATTAACCGATCCGAACAGATTTTCTATATTGAAGTCCCATTTTAACTAGTTTAACTTGCTTTAAAGCTCTGAACCGATTCGACGCTTTTCTCCTCAAAGCCTCGAACCGATCCGCTTGAAGCATGCAGGCCCAAACCGATCCGATGTTGACTAATGCCTGGACTGGTTTACTTCCAACATACTCCTCCGAACCCAATCGTGACTTCCCAATATATAAAATATAAGCACATTTAATCAACCTAAATACAACTGGACATGGCTTAGGACTTCGTGAATAGTTAGGATAGGTCCTTCTCGAATGAACTTTTGGACTGCTTAAGGATACATAGCCGTTGCGCTTATCTCTGCATTTGCATTTTTACATCGTATTTCTTTAATTCCGTCACTGCACACACATCTGTATACTTTAGCTTACACTCATGCGCAGGGGGACACGGGCAATTTCGCTCTAATTTTAGCTATTGTTTCTTCAATAGTATAGCAGCTATGACTGAGAGACGCTCATCCAGATTAGCAGAGAGAAGAGAAGCTACGAGGACATCTGAAAGTCATATCATTGAAGATATACCCTCGACTTTAGGTCTAGAATGGGACAACGAGGGTCCAGATTACGAGATGGGAACTCATGATAGTGAAGTGTCGTCCGGGGGTGATGTCTCAATGGATGACGAGGAGGAAGGAGGAGTCGGGGATAATCGTGCTCTTGATGAATTTGGGAATGTTTTTGTTTTGGATAATCCAAAAGATTCCGTCGCATCAACGATCGACAATGACAAACTTGCACGGATATGTCTAAAGCATGGGATTCTTCGAAGAGATACTGAATTGCCCTCGAAAACAGATTGACCTCATAATCCACCGGAAGGGTACATGGCCATCACTAGATTAATGTGCCTTGCTGGGGCGATACCTCCACTTTCGCCATTCGTCGTTGATTTTATGAGACAAATGCGGATCGCACCCATGCAACTTCAGCCCAACTCATATGCATATCTATATACTTTGTGCATAGCATATAAAGAAATTCTAGGTGTAGAACTTACTTTTGAGGACGTTCATTTCTTCTATAATTTCAAGCATAGAACTCAGGATACCCCTTCCTTTGTATACTTCGAATTTGTGCCCAAAAGGAAGATCATAACCGTTCCATTTAGCAGCAAGGTTGGCGATCCCAGGCTTGAATGGTTCAATATTAAACAGCAACCGGGTTGCGCCAGAAGATGCCTTAAATCAAGTAAAAACACCAGCCTTTGAGTCCTAGTTCCGATCTCTATCGTGAATATATTGATCATTGTTTAGTTTCACCTGCAATTCCTAATCCGCCGCAAGAGAAGCATCAGATGCAATTTGATCGCTTGAATCGGTTACTCAATGGTGATAAAAAATTCTTGACCATCAAAGACTGCTTAGTGGATGAATATCTTCATCGGCACCGCCTAGTCGCTATAACTCGTAGCATAGGTCATGGGGAGGGCCCTTATGTGTACATACCTCCTGTTGAAGGGTCAATTGACACTCCACTTAAGAGGGGAGAAAGTTCAAAAGATCCAACGGTGCCTCATTGGGATCCTCCTTCTCCCTCTTCGACTCAAGATGATGTATTAGCAAATATAGCAGAAAAAGATAGAGATAAATACATCTCTCCCGAGGATGCTGCCACTCCTGAAAAACCAGTTTCTCCAAAAGAGTTGCCGTCAGACGCTCCCAAGGAGATGCCTTCACTGCAGATGAATCTATATTTTGGGGTTTGGGAAATCTTCCCTTGCCCGAGACCCTTTACACTTCAGAAGATTTTAGAACAAATCCTCTTACCTTCACCTCCGAGAAAGAAGTTACTCCTGTGAAGGCTAAGGAAACTGCACATCCTGGCCTAACCTCGGGCTCTGGTTGTTTGGGGGGATACCACTTAGGATATGCACAACACACTGGCACTGCACGTCACAACACCCATGCTTTACATAAACATTGGCACTGAAGTTTACTTATATTATTTCGCAGGAACAATGACGCGCCCCCGCTATGATGTCAGAAAAGTCCGTACAAGCGTGCATAGATTTGATTCCGACATTGAACATGATCACCACGAGAGTCGTGGCAGGGATGATAGGAGGCATTATGATTCCAGTCATCTTCATTCTTCGCGCTCCCGTTCTCCCCGTCGGTGCGATTTAGACAAGCATAAGAGCTACCTAGATCATCGTGAGGGGGACAAACCACATTCCAAAGTTCCTACTCCTCCTAAAGAGAAGTATGCTCAAGAGAAACCACCGTCGAAGCGTGTTGATTCGCAGGATAAACATAAGGTTTCTGAGAAAAGGTCAGGCAAAGGTGAAATATCCATTGTACCTGCCAGGCGAAGAAATGTCGAGTTATCCATATCCAAATCCATGCCGCTCGATTCTGAGAACAAAGAAAAACTGGCATATTTGAGGAAACAATTTCTGGATCATTATTTTGATCATCTGCAGTTTGTTCCTGCACTCGAGCCTGTTCCTTCGAAGTGGCGGATGATGCTAAAGCAAAGATAGACTTAGTGGATAGGCAATATACGGAGATGTATAGATATTTGCGCAACCTTTCTAAAATTATTCGGGACTTAGTCACTGATATTGATCACATGAAGGAAATGGCTGAATACGACGAAAGCATCTTGAAAAATTCAAAGAAAGACTTGGAAGATGCACAGGCTCAGCTTGCTCTTGCTCAATAGTATGCTGACGACTATAAGAAACAACATGAGGAGCTACAAAAGCATTATCACACTTGTTTGGAATCTCATAGCCAAGAGCGCTTAGATCTAAAGAAGCAAGCTGAGGATGCTAAATCTTAGGGTGTTAAAGCACAATTGGCTTGCACTACTCTTGAACAGGAGAATGCTGAGTTAGAGAAGAAAAATACTGATTTGGAAAAACGGAATGCCGAATTGGAAGCCAAACTATTGGAGGCTGAATCTAGAGCAGTCTTGGCCGAGGGGAATACGAGCATTGCCATTAAATCTGCCGAAGAGGTCCACACATAGCTTTCTCCGGCCTAGAAGGAGTTGGATGGTTACAGTGAGCTAATGATAGAGTTCTTTGCCCAAGTGATCCGTCATTGGGACATTGCTTGGATCGAAGATTACCCGACAACTCTGGTTTATGTGTGGGACCAAATCATTGAATGTGAGAAGAAAGAGCTCAAGGTGGACTACATCAATGAAAACAAACTTATGGAGAAATTTCTAAGGGGTGAAGAACCGGTGCGCTTGGCTGAAGGACGCAGACTCATTGCTGCAGCTATGGAGGAAGAGACATTTCAAGCTAAAGGGAAAACTGTCCCAGAAACTGGTTCTTCTTCTGCTGCCCCCGGGGATACCAGAATGGAGGGATATGATCCAGAGAATCCGGGAATCCCTAAGACATCTTTTTTATCCCTTATTCCTGAAGCGACACCAGAGACTCTAGCTACCCCAATCGAGAAATCATCCGAAGGTATCTCTACCTTTTCACCTCAATTTGCTAGGGCCATTTCAACCTTTCGCTACATTATTGGACAGTCAACCGAAGACCCTATTGTTTCTCCTGAGCTAATACCAGTTAATTCTCATTCTATAGGTGCACAGCAGTTGAAAAGGCCGATGAGCAACGAAAAGAGACCACTGATACGAAGTCCACTGAAGAGACCCAAGAGAAGCATGCTGAAGTCACTGGCTCAAAACCTGTGGAAAAGGTCAAGGATAAGGACGAGCTTGCCGAGAAGGCTCCCATGCCATCTACCACTGAAAACCCCCAAGATGAAGATGTGATAGACGCCCTAAAAGACGACGGTGGCAATGATGGGCATGGGGAAGAGGACGATGTTGTTGTGACTGGGGATTTGGTGAATGTCGATGATATGACTTTGAATGATATGAAAGCCAAGCAGGACAAGCTCTTAAAAGCCAAGGCCGAGAAGGAAGATCTCGAGGCTGTTAAACCTCTCGCGACAATCCCTTCTGGATCTAGGTTATTTGTCAAACTTTCTACCTAGTCGATTACTGAAGAGCTTGCTAAAAAATCTTCTACTGATCCCAGCGCTCCATTTCCAGGAAAGAAGAAGCCAAAGCGAGTCATGACCGAGGCTGAAAAAGAAGAGAAGGAAAAACTTAAAGCTGCCAAGAAAGTGAAGTCCACCCCGAAGTCAAAATGAGAGGCAGTTCTATTCTTTGTTTTGCCTATTCCCCGGTCCGCTGTTGTTGTGGCGGGTGCTGCCCTCGCCTTTGTTTGTTTAGTTCTTTTGTATAAACCTATACCTATGTAAATAAAGTAGTTTGTTTCCCACTATGTCAAATGCTTGTAAATTTATCATTCGCCTCTGTTAATGTTTAGAGGTTAATGAGCATAGGTAGTAAACAACAATTTAAGTCACAATCACATTCCCCTGCAAGTGTACAGACAGGAAAATATTATTTATAGGAATCGCCGCTTAAATAAAATAAACGATCGATGACAGGGGATGTGATGTGTACACCCCCAATCAATCTTGAATATAGCACTTGGCTAAGGCTTGTTCGAGATTGATTAAACTATCCCCATCTCTTTTGGCGGGACTAAAATTCTTCTTTATTGGTACCTATTCCTCGTACCTTTGTACTCTCATGTCGTATAGTCAGGTTAGAGTAGATTTGAGGTGGTCTTTTATCATGGTGCACCTTTATGCCTCAAGGACATCGTCTTCCCATCCTTCGTACTCTCTCTCGACTCGTGAGAGTTAGAGTTTAGGACGTCGGCTTCCCGTCCTTTTTATGTAGTTATGCAAATGGTTATTTCATTTGTTTTGGTATCGATTCAAATATCTAATGTTTTCGACTTATGTTATGACAATCACAGAATATACACAAAACAAAATTCGAACGTGAAAAGTAAATCACACATAGTATTTTATAGTGGTTCGACCAAGTCGTGACCTACATCCACTTTATAATATTTTGTTTATATCAACCAGACTTTTCTAGGCAAGTCGTGCCTTTTTACATGACTTATAAAACAAAAGAAAACAATACAAATTCAGGTCAAATATCGCCGCCAATGTTGGGCATTCCATGCTCTAGGAATTTCTTCACCGTCAACGGTCGTTAACTTGAAAGCTCCTGTGTCAAGCTTCCGTTGGATGGTATATGGTCCTTCCCACTTTGGACCTAAATGAACTGGAGGTGGGAAGACTCGCTTTAATACTAAATCCCCGGGTTCAAAGGTCCGAGGGTGTATTCTTTTGTCACCGTAGCGTGCCACTTGGCATCGGTGGCTTGAGGCACACAAGTCCGGTTTGTCCCTTTTTTCTTCAATCATGTCCAGGGACTCTAGGAGGAGTGCTTTGTTTGTCATCGGGTCATAATACGTTACCCTATGAGAGGGGACTTTAAGCTCCACCGGGATTACTGCTTCTGAGGAGAGTGAAAAAGGTGTGTGACCAGTCACCGTTTTGAAGGTCGTCCGATAGGCCCATAAAGCTAGCGGTAATTCGTCAATCCACATGGCTTTTGCTCGTTCCAACCGCTTTTTAAGAGTGGATTTAATCACTTATTTATCGCTTCAACTTGTCCGTTCGACTGTGGGTGAGCTACGGCAGTATACCTCTTATCAATCTTATATTTATGGCAGAAATTTCTAAATTCCATGCTGTCGAATTGGGTCCCATTATCAGTTATTAAGGTTTTTGGTATCCCAGGTCGACAGGTGATATTCCTGACCACAAAATTTATCACTCATTTTATCGTGATTGTAGTTAAAGGTTCGGCTTCCACCCATTTTGTAAAATAATCCACGACCACAATTGAATATTTAGCTCCTCCTTTGGCGATTGGCAGGGTCCCGATGATGTCTAATCCCCACATAGCGAATGGCCATGGGCTGACCATTGATTTGAGTTGTCTTGGAGGTGCCCTTGGAACTTTAGCGAATCTTTGGCATTTATCGCAGCGTCGTGATGATCAGCTACATCTTTATTTACGGTAGGACAAAAATAGCCATATCCTAATACTTTCTTCGCCAAAGTTTGACCTCCGGTATGATCTCCACACTCACCCTCATGTACTTCTCTCAGTACACGATTGATGTCGTCGTGTGCTATACATCGGAGTAGAGGCATGGAAAATCCTTGGCAATAAAGGACGTCGTCCTGCACGACGTACCTTGCGGCTTTACGTATTACAGCTCGTCTCTCGCTCTTTTTTGATGGGAGAATTCCGCTCTTAAGGAAGTTCTTAATCGGTGTCATCCATGACTCCCTTTTTGGCTCAACTTCCAGGGCTATTTCGACTTCCATTTGGTCAAAGCTTGGCGATTCCAATATCTCTATTGGAACTATCTCGATTTCTTCTGGGTTGTCAGAACTTGCTAGCTTAGCTAGTCGATCTGGCTTCTGGTTTTCAGTTCTCGGAATGTGAGTTATGCTATAATGCTCCAGGTTACCTAGTAATTCCTCTACTTTTTCAAGATAAGTAACAAGTCGAGGTCCCCTGGTTTCGAATTCATTTCGAACTTGGCAGACAACTATTTGGAGTCAGAGAATATGTCCAATGTTCTTACCCCTAATTCCTTAGTGAGTTTTAGCCCGGCAATCAGGGCCTCGTATTCGGAATAATTTTTTATGACAGAGAATTCCAACCGCAGGGCGTAGTAAATGGATCGTCCTTCAGGAGTAGTTAAAACAACTCTGACGCCAGATCTTCGATCATTCTTAGCCCCATCCGTATATAATTTCCACGAACTAAGTTCTAATTTATGCTCTCAAGCGGCAGTCTTGTAATCCACTGCTTCTTCCTCAAGAATCGTGAATTCTGCTATGAAGTCAGCTAGGGCCTGTCCCCTTATTGATCTCCTTGGTTGAAAATTTAAATCAAATTGGCTCAACTTGATATTCCACTTAAGTAGTCGTCCCGATGCTTCGGGTCTTTGTAACACTTGTCTTAGTGGTTGATCAGTATATATGATTATCAGATGAGCTTGGAACTAATGACGGAGCTTTCGGGATGCAATTAAGTGACTATAAGAAAGCTTTTCTATTTTCGGATAATTGCGTTCTGCAGCTGCTAACTTCTTTCTTACATAGTATACTGGCCTCTGGGCCTTGTCTTCTTCACGCACCAAGGTTGTGCTGACAGCATGAGATGACACCGCCAAATAGACGAACAGATCTTCATGATCCACCAGCTTCGACAATATCGGGGGGCTTCTCCAACAAGTTCAACAGATTTTGGAAGGCCTCTACACAGTCAGGGGTCCATTCGAAATGACGTTTCCCTCGTTTGATTAAATCAAAGAATGGGACACACTTATCTGTGGCTTTGGAAATGAATCTGTTCAATGCTGCAATCTTCCCAGCTAGGCTTTGAACATCCCTAATCTTCCATGGCTCTTCTATGTTCCTGATTGCTGCTATTTGGTTAGGATTAATCTCAATTCCTTGATAACTTAAGATTAAACCGAGAAATTTTCCTGATGCAACCCCAAATGAGCACTTTAAGGGGTTCAACTTCATCCCGTATCTCCGTAGAATGTCAAACATCTCTGCCAAATCTTGCGTATGACTAGAATATTGCCTGGATTTCACGAGCATGTCATCTATGTAAACTTCCATAGTTTTTCCGATCTGATTATAGAACATCCGATTTACCAAACACTGGTAAGTGGCTCCAGCACTCTTTAGCCCGAATGGCATCACCACATAACAGTACAATCCTGAGTTCGTAATAAAACTCGTATGTTCTTGATCTGGAACATGCATAAGGATCTGGTTGTATCCTGAGTACGCGTCCATGAAGGAGAGAAGTTCGTGTCCGGCTGTTGAGTCCACCAGCTGGTCAATCCTAGGAAGTGGGAAGCTATCTTTTGGACAAGCCTTGTTCAAATCCGAAAAATCAATACACGTTCGCCATTTCCCATTTGATTTCTTGACTAAGACGGGATTCGATATCCAGTCGGGATACGTCGAATCTCTAATGAACTCGTTATCCTTTAACTTCTCTACTTCTTCCTTTAAGGTTGCTGACCTCTCTGGGCCCAACATATGTCTCTTTTGCTTAACGGGTGGATGTTTTGGGTTGATACTCAATGAGTGGCTCATAACGGAGGGTGATATCCCACACATATCAGCATGGGTCCAAGCAAACACATCCAAATCTGCCTTTAAAAAGTTAGTTTGTCCAATCTTTAAAACCTTTGTCGAATCAACATTGTCAATGGAGATATCCACAGTCGTTTCATTGGGAGTCGCCTTCCTGTCTCTAGGCTCTTCATCCTCTCTGGGATCTACGTCCTTGGGCAGTTCTCTGGGGAATTCCCTCGGGGTCGGTCCCTTTAATTGCTACGCTCAACTGTCCTTCGCAGGGGAGGAGACACCTTTAGTTTCCATGCTTAATCCTTTTAGCAACACCTTCAGTTCTGCCATGTAGCAAGTTCGTCTGGTGGCTTGATCACCTCTAATTACTCCCACTCCTGCTTCGGTTGGGAATTTCAACAATAGGCACCAGGGCGCGATGCAGGCCCTGAATTCTACGAGGGATGGTCGGCCCAAGAAGGCGTTACAGGGTGAGTCGATGTCCAGAACTACAAACGGGAGGATTCTCACTCTTCATCGGTCTCCTTGTCCCAATGTCACTGACAATTCTACATATCCCATTGGAATTATCAAGGCCCCATTGAAGCCGTGTATCCATCCCTCATAAGGCTTCAAGTCTTTCGCTTCAAGTTTCATCTAATCGAATTCTTTCTTAAAGAGAATATTAACCGAACTCCCATTATCCACTAATACCTTATGAACTAGTGCTGGACCGATAGTGGGTAGTGATCACCAATGGGTCTTCGGTGGGCGATTGAACTCCAGTATCATCCCTATCATGAAATATGACATCATCTGACATCGTTTTCTGTTGCTTCACTAGAGTAGTATCCTCGAGGTTACTACATTCCCCCACTTTAAGGTGTTTGGCTGCTTTCACATACTGGTCCATTGCCCTGTAGCTATGGCCAGCTGGATGGGGCCCCCTACTATAGTGTTGATGACAATTCCTTTACCTTTTTGTTGAGCTATGGGTTTAGGAGTAGGCTGATTTTGATTCGGGGCCTGCCCTCCTTGCCCCCTATCTCTTGGGGCAACCTTGTATTCATCTAACTTTCCTTCCCGTAGCAGTTTTTCAACAGCGTCTCTAAAATGCCGACACTCATTTGTAGAGTGACCGTGGATTCCATGAAACAGACAAAATTTTCCAGTCGCTAGCTCCTTCTCCGTGGAGTCTCTGGGCGGAGGCTTCTTATATTGCAAGACATTGTAAGTATCCAGGTAGATGTTTTCCAACGTATCGTTCAACGGTGTGTAGTTCTCAAAAGTTTGGAATCGAGGACTTTTTCCAGAGCTATTTCCTCGGTTCCTATTTCTTTTATTGCCATTTCCGTTCCTATTGCCGTTTCCTCCATTTTTGTTGCCAACGTTTACCTCAACCTTCCCCGAATTAACTCCGGACTGTTTCACAGCAACATTACTTTGGATATCTTCTCTTGAAGCTCCATCAGACTTTCTTTTTCGACCAGCGTATATCTCTTCTCACCGTAGATGAATATTTTCCTTTTCATAGAATGCCTCCCTAGTCAATGGTGGCTTTCCAGCTAGATATCCTCCGAATTCAGTATCTGGATCGACCCCATCTATTAAAGCCATCAAAATGGTTGGTTCGTGGGGATCGCTTATTTTGGTAACTGCTAAGTTGAAGCGGTCCAAGTACGACTTCAGAGATTCTCCAGGGGCATGTTTGATTCTGGAGAGTTCAATAACACTTTTAGCTTTCCGGGCATGGAGTCGGAACTGATTCATAAAACACTCGCTTAGTTCTTGAAAGCTCGACACCGATCGTGGGGGAAATTGAGTAAACCACATTAATGCAACATCTTCTAGATATATCGGGAAGGCTTTACATTTTACAGCGTCAGGCGCGACTGCGGCGTTCATATACCACGCATACCTCATCGGGTGTTGTCCCGGATCTGTTCTTCCGGCATATCGGTCCATTTGTGGCAGACTGAACCGTCGAGGGAATTGGAAATTCAAGATGTCATCAGTGAATGGAGTGTGACTGTGCTCAATACCCCAATCTTCATTGGTATATCGGTGACTATCAGCCATGATTTGACGCACCATCGCTTCTACTTCCGCATTGGTTAGAGCCGGTTCAGGATCCATGCTTCTGTCTCTTCTAACACGTCTAGCGCCTACTTTAGGCGACGTCCTTTGGTTTCGATTAGTAGCTGGACCTCCTCGCCTCCTACGGTCCCGGTCATTCACAGGACGAACATGCTGAAGGAGTTGCCCCTGAGTGGGATTAGTGATATTTGGATCTCTGGGAAGAACATGTGATCCTCGCATTGGTAACAACATCGGTTCTCTCAAACTCGGATTGTCGGGTCCCATAATGCGGGCCGCATCTTCATGGGATCCCAATGATCCGAATGTCAACTGGTCCAGATTCTCGTGCCTTTCATACGACCTCCTTTCACGTAGGCGCTCTTCATCTGAAGATGATGAATGATCCATTGTAGGACGACGAATCGGAGAGGACACTCATTGTCTGCGAAGTTCGTTTATTTCTTCGTTCATAATTCTCATGTTCTCCTTTATAAGAACACTATCGCGTTTGTGATCCTCCAAAGCATCCCTAGTGCTCTCAAGCATATCAAGTAAGCGCGAAAATTCTCCATGTGTGACGAGTGCAGAAGGCGTAGGCTGATCATTAGTTGCCACGGCTGGTATCGGAGCATTTGTAGGGGCTCGAGTAGAGTTTCTAGCCTCACCTACATTCGGTTCGGATCGGACCAGAGCTGTAGAACTGGATCGGTTCGAAGAGGGGGTGTGAGAAACATCAGGGGCACCGGTTTGGTTCGGGTTCACATCGTCCAACCGAGTCGGTTTTGCACTCTCCATTCGGTTCGGAGCTTTAGAATCGGACTGGTTTGCTCTTGAGCTTTGTCCCCGCGGCCTACCGATCTTCGCTTGCTTCATTTTCCCGAACGCTTTGCACTTCTATTCCTTTTCCTTTAGCCATAATATCCAATATTTTCGAGATTAGTCAGAAAGTGTCCGAGAACGCCGAAGAAAGTGGATTAACTTCTTTGTACTTAAGGGTCCAAATAGTAGAACGATAATCCAAAACGATGAGAATTCAGAACTTCTTAGTGAAAGTACCAAAATGTTAGACCAAAAAATGGTTCTAACACCCAAATCAATGATAATTAAAAGAGAAAAAAAAGAACACACGATTTATAATGGTTCGGCGTTAAAGAGCCTACGTCCACTTTATACCTCGTTGATTGATGATTAGAGTACAAATACAATACTTGTATTCACTCAATATCACTTTTACAATGATTAATTTCACTCAATCTTTTCTAAATATGCTCTAAAGGTTGATGATAATCTGAATAAGACAATGGAATTCGGTTTCTATAGAGGAGATAGTCAATATTTTGCCAAAAGATCCTTTCAAATGATGCTTGGTGGTGTATTTATAGGCAGAAAGTTCCTCTAGAGGGACTCCGGTTCGGGTACGCGTGGCAATCATCCCGTAAGAGTCTGGTTCGGGTACACGTGGCAATCATCCCGTAAGAGTCGGGTTCAGAGGAAGCAAGATGGTGACAACGCATCTTGATCGTAGGAAAGTGGATATGTAACCGCTCTGCACCTAATGGAATCACTGGCTGTAACTGCTGCAGCTTCCTGTTCTCGGATCGGATCGGCATTCAAATAGGGGGTTTGGGTCGGTGACCTCTGAACGGATCCGCTTGCACTTCCTATATGCCATTTTCTAGATTGTTCACTACATAGCCAAAGGGTTTAGGTTAAGGCCCTCCGAACCAATCCGGGTCTCTGCTACGAATTATTTCTTCAAACTTATTTATTGAGCAATCTCTTAGCTTTGTGTAGCCCGATCACAAAGTGGCTAACAACGTAAAAATAAAAAAAATTGGATCAACATAAAATAATTTTTATACTAATGTTTATAAAAAACCAGGAAATAAAGAAACGTGATGATGAAACATTGTTTTATACTAATATCAATAAGAATATCAAAAAATATTCCAAAATCAAACACTAAAACTACCATTTTTCACTAAAAATGGACAAAAATTTATATCATAGTAACATTTAACAGTTACAAAATAATTATTAACTCTATTTTTTTGTTTTAAGTCATATATATTACATCAGTTAGTCGAACGGATATTTTTCGGATACAGATACTACTATAACCATATCCGTATCCGAAATGCTTTTCAGATATCGGATATCTGTATCCGCTTTTCGGATTATGCCAGATAACGGATATTTTTCATATTTTCAGTATTGCATTCGGACGGATGTCAGATTTTTCTAGTATTCATTGACAACGAGGCAATAGCTTTGGATGCACGACTTCTCATAATTTCTTTATACCAATAGGTACTACACACATGCAGCTCAACATGACCAAATTTTCATTAGAAAAAAAATACTTGCATAGTTAAAAAAAAGTTAGTTATAGTCCGTATGCGAAGCACGGTTTCGCACTTGTTTGATAAATTTATGAAAAAT